>CM027126.1:38536247-38673302 GCA_015476505.1 Urochloa ruziziensis | reverse complement strand
CAGCCAACTTCGTGCTGCGCCGGATCCAGCCCCTCAAGCAGCGGGCTCATCCGGCGTATGAGTACTACGCCGAGGGGGACAACACGCATGAAGCCCCCGAGCGCGTCGACAAAGTCCAAGCCGCAGCTCGGCTTGGCAAATTCTTCATGACAGGGACTTCCCTGAGGACTACTGATTGTCCTCCGGCGTTCAATTTATCAAAACCACGCCCTGAGGTATTTAACCAGTCTGTTGCTGTTTTATGTTTCAATTCCACCCATTGGGTGTAATCTCAGTAAGTAACTGAACCCAACTTTTGCAGGGTCGAGCTGCCTTTGTATCCCTCCCTCCTTTGCCTGAGATGCCGAAGGGAGTGGATCAGCCGGCTCGGCGCAGAGCCGGTGGTGCTGAAGAAGCAGCCGGAGGAAGTGAGAGTGACCTGCATGACTCTGATATCACTCTGTCATCCTCTCCTTCTCCAGACGTGCTGTCTCCGAGTGGTGGGAAGGCTGCCCCTGCCCCGAAGAAGCGGAAGGTTTCAACGGGGATCGTGATTGGGGATGCGCCAAGCCGCCGCCAACTCCTCCTTTCTGAGTCGTCTGACTCGGAAGAAGACGAAGCTGGCGGTGCCGAGTCGTCAATCCCGCCCCCAATCATCAGCTCGGAGCAGTCTCCCCTTGCAGTAGTACTTCTGAGTGCTGCAAGTCCGAGGGACCTTCCTTGCCCCACTCGGAAAGGAAAGCGCCCGAGAATGCGCGTATCTACTCTGTAAGTATCATTGTCATCTCTTGATTTTCTTTTATGTTTTTCTGTGATTAATCCATATGTCTTTTATCCTGTAGCACGTCGTCTGAGATCCCCTTTGCGGGTCCTGCGCCTCAGTCGGTCGTTGAGACAGAAATCCCGTCAATCCAAATGCCAGAGGTGTCGACCCACTCGGCTGATCTTCTCAGCGATCAGCCTGTGGGTCCGCCACCAGAGTCGCTGCGAGCACCAACCCCGCCTCCACCGAGTCCTACACCAGCATCGCCGATCCCACCGCCAGTTCCTCAAGGCAGTCCCCAGCCTGCTCCTGTGGTTGAACAGGCTGCTGCAGTGGAGGAGCCCCAGACTGCGGAGGTCGACGTTGCTTCTGCGGTGGTCGGCGTTTCGGGTGGTGGTGCTCCCATGACTCCTCTGGCGGAGTTCATGTCACTCCATCTTCGTATGGGCCAGATAGCCAAGGTATTTCCTGAGCCACTTTTCTTGTTGAGGTCAAGTACCGAGTGGTTGAACAGACTGCAGCAGTGGAGGAGCCCCAGACTGCGGCGGTCGAAGTTGCTTCTGCGGTGGTCGGCGCTTTGGGTGGTGGTGCTCCCATGACTCCTCTGGAGGAGTTCATGTCGCTCCATCTTCGTATGGGCCAGATAGCCAAGGTATTTCCTGAGCCACTTATCTTGTTGATGTCAAGTACCGAGTGGTACATCAATTTGTATTGTCATCTGACTTGTCTTTGCAGGACTTAGCTGCTGATGCCGAGGCGAAATCCTCGGTAATTCAAGAACTTTCTTCTGCAGTCGCTAAGGCCAACTCCTTGGTGGCCCGAGTGACTGAACTCGAAGCTGCTGCGACCCAACGCCAGGCTGAGTTGGAGGAAGCCCAGCGCACCACTCGCGATCTTCGCGGAGAGGTGGAGCAGGCTAGACTCAACGAAGCCCAGGCCGTTCACGATGTCAGAGGTATGTTATTCCCTGTTTGTTTTTCTGTCAGACGTGAATATATTATCCAGATCTAACTTTCTGTAGATTATCGATATCGGATTATGTCCCAATTCGCAGAGCTTACTGCCAAGGTGGCTCGGCTGCAAGGCGAGGCGGAGGCACTGCGCACCGAGAGGATCGCGCTGGAGGACGCTATTCGAGTGGTGGCGGAGGAAATCGAGCCGGAGGCGTCATCATCTTCGGCTTCTATCCTCGACTGCATTCGGGCGCTTCCACGCTTCTTCCGGCGACAGCTCTGCTCCATCAGCCAGGCCAGCTGTGGTCATGTCCTGGCGGTACTCAAGTCTCTGTTCCCGGCGTCGGACCTGGAGCCACTCAGCCGTGGATACGCTGCTGGCACCTCCGAAGACGACGTGGGCAGACTGCTCCTTGAGGTCGAGCCTATCGCCAATGTCCTATCCAAGGATGTTGTTGATGACTCTGATGAAGCGGCCCCGTCTGGTGTTGGTGATCCTGCAGTTTAATTTACATAGAATATTTGTAGTATTTGGTAGAAATAATACTGTTGAACATTGTTTAAGCTTTTGATATTGTATATAAGTTTTTATGGGACTACTACTCCCTTTCTTTCTGCGCTGGCCTTAATTTCTGAGTGGTTGACCTGTTACGGAGTAGATTAGCCTTGTTGGTCTCAGTCTCATGCCGCAGAGTCTTTGTCGTACGTTTAGACCTTTGACTTGGCGAGTACTTTCCCTCTCGATTTAAGGTTTGTTCCACTCATACTTTATGTGCGTGACGCGAAAGAGGAAATTCGAGTAGTAGAAATAGATGAAGATGAAATTAACTTTATTGATAACTCATTATAAATCTGCCGAGTGGTGACTGGGGGTGAATACCCTCCAAAATCACTCGGAAAAACAAATCTTAAACAAAAAAGATAAATACATAACTGAATCACGCGTAGAAACGCTGTAAGTGCTCGATGTTCCATGGATTTGGGATGTCTACGCCGTCTTCCGTCATGAGGCGGTATGAGCCTGGGCGACTCACTGACTTGATGATGTATGGCCCCTCCCAAGGGGACGCAAGCTTGTGCGCGCCCTTGGTGTCTTGCTTCCTCCTCAGAACCAAGTCGCCTGCTTCAAAGGACCTCTGCTTGACTAATTGATCGTGATAACGTCGCAGGACCTGAGCGTAACGCGCGGCTTGGATCTGGGCAGCCAATCTCTTTTCCTTGATGCTGTCGAGGTCTTCAATGCGCGCCACTTGCACGTCGTATTCGTCATAGAGCTCCACTCGGGGGGAGCCGTATGCGAGGTCCGTTGGTAGGATAGCTTCCGAGCCGTAAACCAGAAAGAACGGGCGCTTCGTGGCACGACTTGGCTGAGTGCGCAGCCCCCAGACTACAGCTGGTAACTCCTTGATCCATCGTCCATCATGTTGCTTCAGCTGCTTGAATATCCGAGCCCTGAGCGCCTTGATTATTTCGCCATTGGCTCTTTCGACTTGGCCATTGGCCCTTGGGTGCGCCACGGATGCAGGGCATAGCTTGATGCTCCTCTCGCTGCACCAGTCTTTAAACTCCTGCGCCACGAAGTTCGTACCATTATCGGTGATGATACGATTTGGGACTCCGAAGCGGTGGGTGATGTCGGTGAAGAACTCGATGGTCTTGGCTGCCGTGTGCTTTCTGACTGGTTTCACCTCGATCCACTTGGTGAACTTGTCAATAGCTACTAGGACATGATCAAAACCACCAGGAGCCTTCTTGAACGGACCAATCATATCCAAGCACCAACAAGCGAAGGGCCAGGACGTTGGTATGGTTTGCAGCTGTTGTGCGGGTGCGTGTATTTGCCTTGCAAAATACTGACACCCTTTGCAGCGCCGCACGATGTTTTCTGAGTCTGCTACGGCAGTCGGCCAGTAGAAACCAGACCAGAAAGCTTTACCAACGATGGTTCTAGCCCCGGCGTGATTACCACAGATTCCTTTGTGTATGTCTGTCAAGAGCTCTATACCCTCTGCGCGACTTACGCACTTTTGGAGGATTTGGGAAGCTCCAGATCGACGATACAACTTGTCTCCGATGATGACGTAGCTTTTGCTGCGCCGCACGATTTGTTCGTGGAGCAAGTTTAAATCTTTGCCTTCCGCGACCTCTGCGGGCAATATGCCGCTGTCAAGATAGTCGATGATCTGGGTTCTCCAGTCCAAAGCTTCATCTACCACTAATGTGGCTGACTCCGGGGATTCTCCGACTTGTTGCTCCGCGACAGTGCCATCCGGGTTTATCTTGATAGATGGTTTGACAAGATCTTGTATGAATACTCCGGGTGGGACGCCTTCACGGGTGGACCCCATCTTAGCAAGCTCATCTGCTGCCTTGTTGTGGTCGCGCACCACGTGATGGAACTCTAAGCCATAGAATTTCCCTTCCAGCTTCCTGATTTCCTCGCAATAAGCATCCATCTTCTCGTTGGTCCTGGACCAATCCTTGTTTACCTGGTTTATGACCAGGGCAGAGTCCCCGCGTACCATCAGGCGTTTGATACCCAGAGATACTGCGATGCGGAGACCGTGCAAGGCTGCTTCATACTCGGCTGCGTTGTTGGATACTGGGAACATGATTTGAAGGACGTATTTTAATTCCTGTCCACTTGGAGAGATCAGGAGTACGCCTGCGCCGCCTCCTTTTATCTGGAGGGAGCCATCAAAGTACATCTCCCAGTACTCAACTACCTCGTCGTCAGCCGGAGCTTGGTTTTCTGTCCAGCCTGCTACGAAGTCGGCCAAGACCTGAGACTTGATAGCAGTACATGGAACGAAGGTTATGTGGTGGGCAGCCAATTCTATTGACCACTTGACGATTCGGCCGCTGGCGTCTCGGTTATGGAGGATTTCCCCTAAAGGATTTTCGCTCACCACCGAGATTGGATGGGCCTCGAAGTAGTGTTTCAGCTTTCTTGCTGAGATGAGAACTCCGTAGAGTAATTTTTGCACATGGGGGTAGCGTACCTTAGATACGGTCAGGACCTCGCTGACGAAGTAGACTGGTCGCTGAACTCCATATGCGTGTCCTTCTTCAGGACGCTCGACCACTAGTACCGTGCTAACCACTCGGGGAGTAGCAGAGATGTAGAGGTAGAGCTGTTCTCTCGGTTGAGGTGGGACGAGGATGGGCGGACTCTGCAGGTAATCTTTGAGTTCCTGGAAGGATTGCTTCGCCTCGTCATCCCACACAAATTTGTCCTGCTTCTTGAGCAGTTTGAAAAATGGCAATCCGCGAACGCCGAATCGTGATATGAAACGACCGAGCGCTGCCATGCATCCAGTAAGCTTCTGCACATCCTTTTGACAGGTTGGTGGTAGCATCTTGGTGATGGCCGTGATCTTCTCGCGATTTGCCTCGATCCCGCGGTTGCTGACCATGAAGCCGAGTAGTTTACCTGAGGGTACTCTGAAGACACACTTTTCCGGGTTGAGCTTCCACCGGAATACGCGCAGGCGTTCGAAGACCTTTGTCAGATTCCCTATCATGTCCTCGGGGTTCATGATCTTGACCACGATGTCGTCGATGTAGGCTTCTACTATGTCTGGGATCAATTGATCCAGACATGCTTGAATCGTCCTCTGATAGGTTGCGCCTGCGTTCTTCAGACCGAAGGCCATTGTGTTGTAACAAAATGCACCGAACGGCGTGATGAACGCGGTCTTTATCTGGTCTTCCAGCTTCAGGCCTATCTGGTGATAGCCTGAGTAGCAATCGAGAAAGCAGAGCAGGGCGGAGCCTGCCGTGGAGTCAACGACTTGATCGATGCGGGGGGGAACGAAGGGGTCTTTAGGGCAAGCTTTGTTGAGATCTGTATAGTCGACGCACATTCTCCAATCATTATTATTCTTTTTTCTTACAAGAACTGGATTAGCTAACCAGTCGGGGTGGAACACCTCCTGAATAAAACCAGCCGCTAACAGCTTTGTAATCTCTGCCCTAATCGCCTCCTTGCGGTCCTGCGCGAATCGACGAAGCCTCTGCTTGATCGGTTTGGCAGTCGGATTGACCTTCAAGGAGTGCTCGGCAAGTTCCCTTGGGACACCTGGCATATCGGATGGTTTCCACGCGAATATGTCGGCGTTTTCCCTTAGGAATTTGACGAGCACTTCTTCCTATTTGGGGTCCAATTCTGCCCCGATGATGGCCATCTTCTTCGGGTCATCCAAGTCCAGAGAGATCCTCTTCAGCTCCGTCTCCTTGCTTGGCGCGATGGCTTCTCTTGCTGGCTTCTAGGTGGGGATCCCTAGGGAGTCCTTGTCCACCTCCTGTGATGCAGCCAGTACTTGCTCCATGCGCTTGGACATGTCCAGGGCAGCTGCCGCGTTGAGGGTTTCCTGTTCGCATGTGTAAGCGACTCGGATGTCCCCCAAGACGGTAATTACGCCTTTAGGCCCTGGCATCTTGACCTGCAAGTAGACATAGTGAGGAATCGCCATGAACTTGGCAGCGCCGGCCTCCCAAGGATGGCGTGGTATGCAGTTTCAAAGTTTGCCACCGTGAACTGCATATGCTCGGTCCGGTAGTTGTTCCGGTCTCCGAAGGTAACGGGCAATGTGATGTGCCCAAGTGGTTCCGCCCCCTCTCCCGGTATCAGACCGTAGAACACGGACTGGGGGGGACTTAGGTCGAGAGTAGTCAGGCCGAGCTCCTTCAATGTGTTAGCAAAGATGATGTTCAGGCCACTGCCACCGTCGACTAGTACCTTGGTGAGCCGAACGTTGCGGATCGTCGGGGCTACTACCAAGGCGTGGGACCCGGGCTTCGGTATGAAGTTTGGGTGGTCCTCCCGGGTGAAGGTGATCGGAACTTCCGACCACTTAAGGTACTCAGGTACCGGTGGTTCCCTCGCGTGCATGACCTGGCGATGGGTGAGCTTCTGCTGGCGCTTCGACTCGAACTCTGGTCCGCCATAGATCATGCGAACCACTCGGTCGGCTTCCTGGAAGTCGTCGCCGGGCTCGTCGTTCCGCCTGTTGTCTCGCGGGGAACCATCGTTCCTCTTTCTGTATGGAGGGCCTCTGTTGCCTCCAGTGAAGGCCCGCTTGAGCCCGTAGCACTCTCGTGCCGAGTGCTTGTGCTTGTGGTAAGGACATTGCTCGTCGAGCATGCGCTGGAAATCCTCTGGAGTTACCCGGCCTCTGGACCGGTCCAGGGCGGCGACCATATCTCCCTCGCTCTTCTTCTTGCGAGGGTGACTGTCGGTGCACCGATGGTCATCGTGTCGGTCTTCGTCCTCGCGGCGGTCGCGCTTGCGGGTTGTCTTGTTCTCTTCTTCCCAGCGGCTCCTGATCTCGCTGAGTTGTTCCTTTTCCGCGATCTCTGCGTCCGCCCACGTGCTAGCGATCCGGAACATGTCATTGACAGTCGCGGGTGGCTTTCGAGTCCACTTGTGAATCAGCCTCCCATCGGAGATGCCGTGCTGGAAGGCTGACATCACCTCCTGATCCGTCACGTCCGTGATGGAGTTGCGCTTCTCTGAGAACCTGCGCACGAAGTCGTGCAGGGTCTCGTTCTTGCGCTGCCTGATCTGACCGAGGAGCCGCTTGCTCCCGGGCCTTTCCCAAGTACCGAGATAGTTACCGACAAAGAGTTCGGTAAGCTGCTCCCAGTTGTCGATGGTGTCTTGCGGGAGTCCTGCCAGCCAGTTGCGGCAGTCCTTGGTGAGCATGATGGGAAGGTAATTCGCCATCACGTCCTCGTCGCCGCTGGCCGCTTGTATGGCGGTGTAGTAGATCTGAAGCCATTGAGATGGATCAGATTTCCCGTCGTACTTGTCGATGTCCGACAGCTTGAAGCCTCTGGGCCATGTCACGCTTCTCAAGCGCTCGGTGAACGACTGGAATCCGCCGATCCGACCTCTAGGGCGGGAACCGCTCGGACCCGATCCGTCTGTTGTTCTTGGGGGAGTGCTATCCCTCCTGCGATCCCGGTCCCTGGGCGGGGAACGGGTCCTCCGATAGTTCCGAGTCCTGGGTGGAGTTCGGTCCCGTCGGTAGGTCCTGCTGCGCGGTGGAGTTCGCTCCCTTGGCGGAGTCGGTCGCCTGGGTGGTGGAAGCGCTCGTCCTCGTGGCGGAGTGCGACCGCCGTTGTTGCCGCGCCTTGGGCTACCGGAAGGGTCAGAGTAGTCTGACTCCGTCGAGTAGCCGCTCCTGTTGGAGTTACGACGGGGATCTCCATGATCCCGATCGTACTCTTCGCGCCGTCGGATTTCCTCACGATGGCGCTCTTCGGTGCTGTTGCGGATGACGTTCCTCGCATCTCCATCTCTGTTGATCGTGGTGCGAAGGTCTTCATCACGATCTGATCCGCCGCTGGCCCGGTGTCGAGACGGTCCGGGCTCAGGAGCGTCCGTGGTCGCTCTGCCCTGCATCTGGTGAACCTGGACGGAGGCGGCCTACACGAGAGCCCTTACCTTTTCCAGGCCTGGAGTGCTGGGTGGCAGCCGACTGATCTCCTCGTTGATGGTGACGAGGTTCTGAACTGGCGTCTCGTAGACGTCGTATCCGTTGAACTCGAACATGCCGTCGCGCATCAAGTTCCGGGTGCTCCTCCGGTCGTGCCGATCCCGTTGGCGACGATGATCTTCAGAGTGTGGTTCCTGGAGTCGAGCAGTGCCAGATCCTGACGCGGTGGCTCCGTGCGGTTGTGCGGCTCTGCGAGTCGCCCGACTGGCGTTGCGTCCTCGACGCTGGTCCCTGGCTTCAGTCGTCTCCTCGGCCGGAGTGACCTCGTCTTCTGAGACAGGGTTGGTTGGCGTTGCTGGCGCCACCATATAGCAGTATGACCCGACTCCTTCTTGCGCGAGGTAGTCTTCCTCGGACTCGGAGAAGTCGGATGTGGGCGTATAACGCTCCAAGCTACTCGGAGTTAGTTCTCCGAGTGATCCTAGCAGCTCCGGCTCTGTAGAGGCGTCGGACACTGTGTATCCTTCCGGCAGATCGTCCAGGATTAAGGGTCCCTGTGGATCTAACTCATAGGAGTCGCTCCCAGAGAGGTAGTCATCTGCCTGGACGATGTCCTTCATCTTCTGCTTCTGAGCAAGCGCGCAAAAGCCAGGGGTCTGGACAGTAATGACCTCAGGGCTCTGGACGCGCGCTGGTTGAGCGTTTACGCTCTACGATGACTCGGCGACGCGACTCTCAGGAGCCGGATCGGAACCGAGTGATTGTAGATCTGTTCCCGACTGGTTGGGCCTCGCGTTTTGCGATGGACTCAGCGGGGTAGAGCCGGCGCGATCAGATGCGATCGGACCGGACTGGGCCGTGATGGCCGAAGTCGGCGCCAGAGAGGAGACCTCCGTGGCGACCGTAGCTCCTGCCGCTTGGGTATCCAAGGCGGCGGTGATGACGTCCCCGAACTGGATCTCGACTTCGTCGACGTCCGGGAGGTTGCAGCTGTCCAAGATCTTGACGCGATCCATCGAGCTTACCAGATTGATCTCGGCGATATCCCCTACCTGGCGCGCCACTGTCGGTGATATTATCTCCGGCAGTCTTCCACGGGGTGGCCCACGGAAGTGATTTGTATTGCAGGGAAGATCGCAAAGATCGGAAGCAAGATGGTTAGGATGGACAGACACGGGGTTTATACAGGTTCGGGCCGTCGACTCGACGTAATACCCTACGTCCTGTTTTGGGGTGTTGTATTGCGTAGATTTCGCTATGAGTTGAGATGTGGTGAGTTGAGTTGGCTTGAGTTGTTTTGGAGGGGGTCCCTGCCCGCCTTATATATCGGGGGGCAGGGTTACAAGTCGGTTTGTAGCCGATCCTATCTCTAAGAATCCTTTCCTTCTTTACAATAATTCCTATTCCAACTAGAACTTCTCCTTCCAGATCCTTCCTCCGTGCGCCGACTTGTCCCGCACGTCTTCAGGTCCAGAACGGTGGGCTGGGCCGCCCCCTTTTGGTGGGCTGCCAGGCTTGCTCGTGAGGTACCCGGGTACTATGTCCCCCACAACGGAACAAGTAATCAACAGCTCTAGCGTTTGCCTCAAACTTATCTCTCGCATCCTGGGCATCTAAGTTGGCAGGATTGATATAGTTTTCATCTTTGGTCACATCCCACAACAAATTTCCTTTGCCTCGCAAGAAAGCGCCCATACGCGCAACCCAGTTCGGATAATTTTTCCCATCGAAGTGCGGAGGCCCGGAACCCCGATCTTGGTACGCCATCTTTGGATCTTAGACTGGTTAGAGTCGCAAAGACCCGTAACCGGCTCTGATACCAATTGAAGGACCGATTAGGCGACCAGAGAGGGGGGTGTGAATGGGAGCCGATAAAAATTTCTCTCAAGATCCGGCTTCTCCCAACTCAACTCCAAAGCCTACCAACCGATCTTGCCAAGATCACGTAGCTACTGTGAGGCTACTGACCCTAGGAACAAGATCAACGCAGAGGAACTCGAATCGAACAAATTCAACAAGAATCGAACGAAAACCACACGAATCAGCAACTCTCGGCCAGCGGTGGTCACACCTCTCTCCAAGGCGGTTGCACCGCCCTTGCCTAGCACATCAGCCAGGGGCGGTCACACCGGTATCCGAGGGCGGTCGCACCGGTCTTGCCAGACAGCACGGGAAAAACTTGAACTCAAAGTCAACTCGCGAACGGATCTCCCAAATGGCTTGGAGTCTTGAGACGAAACTTTGGGTAGATGATATACACCACAAGGAGAGGCTATGCCCCAAAAATCTCAGCCTCTAACTCCCTAGAACTCCGGGGATTTCAAATCTAGCGAAGAACACGCCCTCCACGAGTTTATCCCGAAATCTTCAAATCTAAGCCGATTCCCGGCGTTTGGGGGCAAGGGATCACCAAGAAAAGAGGCACAAGGCACTCATGTGTGATTTCCCCAAAGAAATCCGAGAGAAAACGGGCTAGAAAGTGAAGAACAAAAATCCCCCAAAAATGGCCCCAAAAATACCTCCGAAAATGGGAAAAAGAAAAGGAGCTCGGGAATTAAAATCATGGCACAAAGATAAAGAGATTAAGCTCAATCAACCAACCATGAACTATACAAACTATGAATGATTCAAAATAGTTCTAGGTGGAGAGGATGAAAGGGACGGGAAACTAAACAAGCCAATTGAAAATAACTAGAGATATGACAGCCACCACCCCTAGGGGGTCTATGATATAGTCCAAATGGTGGTACTCGAAAGACTAAACTACCCCTAAGCGATACATACCCCTCAGGGGCGAATATGACATTTTCCGTGAAGATTTTTCCGGCTGGGACACCTTCCACCGCAAGCTAGCTTCCCTCCGATGCAAGCCTTGCGATCACGCCGGGTGTCCTCCGGATTGAAGCTCCTCGATGCTCACGGGCGACCTCCCAGGTGGGACCGGTCACACCGCCCCTGGCTGGCAGGCCGGGCCGTCGCTATGTCGAGTCCTCGGCCTTGTTTTTTGAGGCCCAAACCAAGGGAAAGCGTCCATCCAGTGGTCTTCTGGCCAAACCACCAAACGCCGCGTGCAAGCTTCGGTTGTGAGCCGCCACCTTGCACCGGCTTCATGTCCGCGTACGAGCTTCGGTTGTGAGCCGCTGCCTCGCACCAAAACCACGTTCCCTTGCTTGTTCTTGCCACCATGTGAACCGCACTCGATTCATCTGGCCACTGGGTCCCTCGAACTAGGCCTACTTGTCTCTCCGCTCCTCGGAGGCTGCCATGGCTAAGACCTTTCGCGCCTGTTCTACACTTGCACCAATGCAATCAAGCCGCATTCTACACCTGCAATACTTGAGCCAAGGGAAACGTCAATCCACACCACGTTGTCAATCACTCATCACACCCGGAAGCGACCATCCATCGGTCCTCGGACACACCGGGTCCTCAATGAATATGGAGAAGGGATGGAAGGGCAATCACCCGAGGCACTTTGTGCACACGAAACATCATTCCCATTAGGAGATCAAAAAGGTGAAACATAGACCCCCCCAATCAGCCAGAGTCAAAATGATGAAATCAAATGGCTGAATTGGAGGATGGAGAAGGAAGGTTTTCCTTTACACTTCTCCTCGAGGACAATGACAGGGATGTTTTCAGTTGAAACTATTCCAAGAGCCCGACATCCCGGAACTGGAAGTTCTGGACTGCTATGAGTATCCAAGTTACAACCATAGTCCATGGTCATGGCTAGACCTAAAATGTGCCATTATCTTAGTATAGGTTTGGGTGCTGAAATTTCCCTTTTTGTTTTTGATTTCCCAAATTTTATTTTCCAACAGCACCCCCATACTTCCCTTTTGAATAAAATGTTGCTTTGTTCTACCATGCCTTGAGTGGTTGGTGCACACTTGTGTACCAACCACAACCCTGCTCTAACTCTACACTAAGTGCACAGGAGACAGGACGAGCAACACATCAACGAGCAGTCTTCACCCGTGCCCAAATAACTACATGGCAGCCATCTACTGAGATTCAACTACGCACGAAGGTTTGAAACCCTTTTCTCGCTTCCTTTCTTGGTTTTAATTCAAATGCGAGCATGAGTTCATGACAATTAAAATTTGAATGAAACACCTAGAAAGAGATGCAAATCCTACATGTTTATCAAAGGTGCATAAGCTTTATTTCCATAGCAAGTACCGATGTGCCTTTGGAACTTTGTGATAGGATCACTTGATCTTTCGCTTATTGACCCTTACGATATAATGACATGAGAGGCTTGTTCTTTTCTAATTCAAAGTCTTGGAGAATTTCATTTTGAAAAAAATGAGGAAACTCTCATTCATGCTCAACTTTACCAAGTCATATCCAGAGCCATATCATACATGACACAGTTCTGAAACTCCACATAGCTATCTTTACATTTTGAGCTTGATCAAACATCGTGCCTTCTGAGACATCCATGTTCTTCCTAGCACTTTGGTCATTCACGTACACGTTTCATCAAATAAAGTCCATCATAGAATAAAAGTCCATCAAAAGTGGTTCTCAAGTAGCTCTTCATCCCCTAAAAAAAAGAAAAAAAAGTGATGAGTGGGAGGTCCTACTCGAGCAAAAAAAAAGAGAGAAGAAGGGGAAAGATGGAAGAAGCTAGAATCAAATACCACTCAAGGACATTCATCATTGATCATACACATACACTTGCACTTGACCAAAGTACATGGTTGACATGATCTCTCGGAGACAACTTATTTGATCTCGCAACATAGATGGAAGAGATAACCATTTCTATCGATCCCTACCTTAAGCCCCACATATAACCTTGTAGAGGTAGGTGAGGCTACTTGAAAAGCCTTTGTGAGGATCAAACACTTCGAGCGACTGAGTGGCTTGAGAGAATGAGAGTATGCCACCATATTTTGAAAAAAAAATCTCCAAGTACTGAGAAGGAGGAATCAGGCTCTCCGTTGATTTATTCTGAGGTTCGATAGGTGAAAGTGAAGGTGTTAGCCACCTGGAATCCAAGGTATGCGGGAAAGCTTTGAAATAATTCTTATGCATACTCTTGATTTCATGACCCTAGGCTTTGCTTGATCCTCTGGATCTAACTCAACCCTTTGCTCGGGACGAGCAAAGTCTAGGTGTGGGGGCGTGTTGGCGGTCGATATCCATGACTTTTACCGCCAACATTTCTCCAGATTTCATGCTCATATAGTGATAATCATGCTAATATCATTTATACTGAAGGACCGAATCGGCGACCAGAGAGGGGGGGAGTGAATGGGAGCCGATAACAATTCTTTCCAACCAATCCGGCTATTCTCCCAAATTAACTCCAACGCCTCCGAAAGCGATCTTGCCAAGATCACGTAGCCACTGTCAAGCTACTGACCCTAGGAGCAAGAAACACGCAACAGAACTCGAATCGATCGAAACAAACACAAAACTAACTGAAACGAGGCAAAACCTTCTCTACCCAGCCAGGGGCGGTTTAACCTCCCTAGGGGCGGTTTAACCGCCTAGGGGGGCGGTTTAACCTCCTGGGGGCGGTCAATCTGGGAGCTCTCGGGAAAAGTCAACTCATGAGTCGATCTCCCAAACGGCTTGAGCTCTTGAGACGAAACTTTGGGGAGATGATGTACACCTTCAGTGGAGTATATTCCCCAAAAATCTCGGCCTCAAACACTCTAGAACTCCCGGAATCTCAGATCTCGTGAAGAATACTTCCACCCCGAGTTCATCCCGAAAACTGCAAATCCAAAGCGATTCCCAGCGTTTGGGGGCAAGAGATCACCAGCAAAAGAGGCACAAGGCACTCATACGTGAATCCCCCAAAGAAATCCGAGAGAAAACGCCCTAGGAAGAGAAGAACGAAAATCCCCCAAAAATAGCTCCGAAAATACCTCCGAAAAGAGAAAAAGAAAAAGGAGCTCGTGGAATCAAATCATGGCACAAAGATGAGCAGCACAAACTCAATCACATAACCATGAATTCACCAATACAAACTACGAAGGATTTGAAATAGTTCTAGGTGGAGGGGATGAAGGGGAAACTAGTTCAAAGGAGAAAACCAAAGAGAACTAAAGAGATAACTAGAGAGATTGCAGCCACCAGCCCTGGGAGGGCCTATTAGTAGTCCAAGTGGTGGTGCTCTAAAGACTAAACTACCCCTAAGTGATACATACCCCTCAGGGGCAAATTTGACATTTGGTTCTCAGATATTTTCCGGCTGGGACACCTTCCACCGCAAGCTAGCTTCCCTCCGACGCAAGCCTTGCAGTCACGCCGCGTGTCCTCCGGATCGAAGCTCCTCGACGCCGTTTTTGGGCCTGCCCAGGGGGGGCGGTTAAACCGCACCTGCCAGCCACACTTGGCCCAGCAGCCCATCTTCGCCACTTCGAGTCCTCGGTCCTTGGTTTTGAGGCCCAAACCAATGGAAACCGTCCACCGATGATTTTGTGGCCAAATCACCAAACCCCGCGCGCAAGCTTCGGTTGTTAGCCGCCACCTTGCACCGGCTTCTCGTCCGCGTACAAGCTTCAGTTGTGAGCCGCTACCTCGCATCGAAACCACGTCCCCTTGCTCGTTCTTGCCAGCATGTGAACCGCACTTGATCCACCGGCGACCGGGTCCCTCGAACCAAGCCTACTTGTCTCTCCGCTCCTCGGAGGCCGCCATGGCTAAGACCTTTCGTGCCTGTTCTTCACCTACACCAATGCAACCAAGCCGCATTCTACACCTGCAATACTTGAGCCAAGGGAAACGTCAATCCACACCACATTGTCAATCACTCATCACACTAGGAAGCGACCATCCATCGGTCCTCGGACACACTGGGTCCTCAATCTCCCCCTTGATGAGTGCATTGACAACACACATAGTAACCAATGATATAAAGAAAATATAAAAGAAATCGAAAACAAGACTCATGCAAGTGACTAAAAGCAAGAACAAGCCGAGAACAAAGTCACTCCGCAAGAGAAAGCTCCAGAAACGCCGACCCTTCAAGAAGAAGCGAAAGGGCTCAACACCATCGGCAAAAGAGCAAAAGCACAAAGCACAGATCACAAATCTCCAATTCACTTTTCAGAACACTCAAAGCACTCCCCCTGCAAAGATGCAACTCCCCCTGAACAAGTAAACTTGTGCGTGCGAAAAACACTCGAAAATGCTCAAACTTTCACAAATCATGTGCACTCAGCACAGGGGCGGTTAAACCACCCCTAGCAGATAACCAAACCCAAAATTGCAAAATTTGCACAAGCAAACTCGCAACGATGCCATTTTAACTTGAAAGCCTTCCAAATATGCCCAGCAAGATATTCCAATGCTCAAACTCTCAGAAACTTCACAAATTTTCAAAATCATTTTGGCAAAACTCTCACTTCTCACACAAATCCAACAATTTCTAGCACAAAAGCTTTCTCACAAATTCAGCAACATCTCCCCCTTGCAAAATGCTCCAGAAATTCTCCCACTTGTCGACAATGCACAAATCAAGGAAAAAATGTACAAAATGCAACTACAAGCTTCTCAAATATACAATGAGCAATACAAAATGCTACAAGTTAGAGAAGAGGCAAACAAGATAGTTCATCATGTCACACGGGCATTGCCATCAAGAAGGTGAAGACATATATCCAATTGACAAAGCCATGAGCAAGTTGTGTAGTTTTATCAAAAAATGTCACCACATGAGTAAAGTCCTAACCATGGACTGTTCAAGCAAAAATGAACTTCATCTCACCAAAATCATGAAAGGACAAGCATTCTTGACAAAAGATCATCATAAACGCCCAAGTTCTACCTCATGTCATGTCAAAGCACGGAGCCATGTGTTCACTTCTCATGGGAGACTTCTCCGGCAAACAACATGCAACCGCTTAGCACCCATGTGTCCAAGTGTGTGCAATGGTGAAAGCATAGAGACATGAGCATAATTTTTTGCAAATATATCTTTTTTCACAGCTTTCTTCTTTCATGCATAGACATCTCATTTTTCAAGTTTTTCAAATTAAGCATGGTACATGAAATGTCTTTGCGACAAAAAGAAGCTTATGCTTCTCCACAAGATAAAGCATGGGCTAAACATTTACAATGACAAAGGTCTATGACCCAATTGAAAAGAATATCACATCCTAGCATGATCTTAAGCAAGATATAGCCATTTCGGCTCAAACAAGACATGCAAAGGCATTTACTCATGGGTGAAGGATTTTAAGTTCAGTTTGTCATTTTAATTCAAAAAGAGACTATCTCAATAGAATATATATCAAAACCATCAAGAGCATAGCCATCCATACAATCAATCCCTAGCCTGCCTGCCTAGACTCTAAAATGTAGCAAGTTGTACCAATCACTGCATATAGGAGAAGCTCATCCTAGGATATGATACAAAAGATGAAATCAAGAAACAAAAGCAAGAAAATGTACATCAAGATACAAAGATGGTACAATAGTATACATATGCTACAAGAGAAGCCTCCAAAACTCAGCTTAGAAAAATGCACACACACCAAGTTCCCCTCGCAAGCGGGTGAAGGTAGCTTGGTCAAGTGGCTTAGTGAAAATGTCTGCAAGCTAGTTTTGGGTAGAAACATGGGCAAGCTCAAAATCAAAACACAAGCGCGATCAAAGCACAAATACAAAGCTCCCCCTGGAATGTGCAATCAAAATGCAAATCCAAGGTTCAGGTTCAAATTTCAAACACCCATGAAATGCACAACCAAAGTGCCAACTCAGCAACCTCACAAACTCATGCTATCCAAAAGCTCTAAGCAAGATCCTCTCCTTTCCAAATCATGTCGAGCAAATACTCCCCATTAAATAAAGCTGGGCTCCCCCTCAATCAAAGAAACCTAGAAAAACTAGAAAAGGTGTACAAAAGCAAATGGAAAGCTCCATCATAAAAGGAAAAGAAATCTCAAATGAGCAAAATGCAACAAAAGATACCAACTAAAATGATACCAGATAAACAAATGTACAATATGCTACAGAAAACATAAAAATCATGATACAGACACAAAGCAAGCTAAATATACACAGATGAACACAAGAGTGTACAAGGGATATACTCACAATACATAGTGTACAAGGGCCACATCGGGGCCATCCAAAAAAGGTGTGGAGAACCATCAAACCTTGATCATGCAAAAGACCAAGAGTCACCAAGCTCATGTTCTCCATACCTCACACCTGCACAATCAAAAGCGCGAACGAGAACGAGAACGAGAACGAGCGAATGACTCAACACTAGGGTTAGCACAGAAGGAGTTAAACTAATGTCGGGCCATCTGCTCAAAAGAGGGGTTAGCAAAATCAACGTCACTACGTGGTACCCTCTCGTCTCTCACCATCGGACCTCTAGCACCACGCGGGAGAAAACGTGGCCTAGACTCTCTCCTCGCCTCGAAGCTACGGTCGAACCTCCCTGAACCAAACTGACCACGAACCGGAGGCCGCCTAGCAAACTCACGACTAGCTGGAACACCACGACTACCAAACGAAGGAGCTGTACGCAGAAAGCCCTCTCTCCTAGGCAAGGGTGAACGAGACACAGGCACACTACGGGAACAGTGGTACCTGTCCCTGTTCCCCATCTCCTTCTCTCGTCTCACCTCCCTCTTCTTCCTCCAGCAAAACTCCTCTAGGTGACCATCCCTTCCACAATGATCACAATGGAAGCGGACTGGCTTTGGCTTTGGGGTTTCTCTCGGCTGTGGCTTCTCTCTCGGCTGGTAAACCCCACTCTTCACAAAGGTCACTCTCTTTTGGAAGTCGCTTGTTTTTGGGGGAAACTTGGGAGGATCTGGAGTGGTGTCAAGCTTGTTCAACAGGTGGTTGGGTTTAGGTGTGAAGCTGTTCTTTGGTGGAGTTTTCTCTGGTGGTGTTGGGGTACTTGTGGTGGAACTAGTTTGCTCTCTCTCTTTCTCACCACTACACTCACCAACTTTCTCAGAACCCAGACCAGTACCATCAGCTCTCTTGAACCCAGCAATCAACATCTTAAGCTGTGGCTCGCGACCCGACAACCAACCCAAACATTGACGCAACTCATCATTTTCATCTTGTAAACGATCAACAGATTGCGCCAGCTCAACATTCCTCAAAGCAACAACATCGCAAGCCGAACAAGAGTTTGCAATAGGAGATTTCAATTGAGCTTCAAGCGAACTGATCATGGTACGAGATTCAAGCAACTGAGCATGTAAAACAGGACAAGAAGTACAAGCACCTAGCAAAGAAGGTCTAGACTTCAACTCAGCAATCTCAACCCTAGCATCTTCTAGATCATCTAGGCATGTCATGTGTTTGTCCTTAAGAGCTACCAAATCAGCAAGATGCACATCACAGAAAGAGCATTCAATCTCATTAGAAACAATAGGAGCATCTTTCAACACACCTATTTCAGCTCTAGCACTTGCCAACTCAGTTTCAAGCTCAGCCACTTTCCTGCTAGACTCGCTAAGCACAGACTTAAAATCCATCGCCTACTTTCCAGTCTCAGAAAGTAAGGCCTCAAGCTCAGCTATTCTTTCCTTTGACTCTCCTAGCAAAGACCTAAACTCTCTCTTCTCCTTGTTGGTCTTCCTAAGCACATCATCGCGATTATCGACCAACTGCTCTAATCTAGCAATCTCCTTACGCAAAGAGGTGGGATCAGTCAATACCTCATCCTCGGAGTCGGAGTCGGAGTCGTAGTCGGAGATGTTCTTGTTGTTGGAGCCGTGAGCCATGGTGCAGAAGTTCATAGCAACCCCAGAAAGCCCGTTGAAGTTGCGGTTCTTGTGCTTCTTCTCCTTGTGGTGGCCGCGGTCTTCTTCCTCGCTGCTTGAGCTTGACGAGGTGTCGGTGTTCTCCTCCTTGTTCTTGTGCTTGGAGTGGTGCTTGTCCTTAGAGCGGTGCTTGTGCTCATCTCGCGGGCGGTGCTTGTGTTTCTTGATTTCCTCGGGGCACTCGGCGATGAAGTGGCCCATCTTCCCGCATCTGTAGCACGTACTCCCGGCACGCCTCGAACCCTTGCGGTTCTGGTACATCCACTCGAACCTCCTCGTCAGCAACGCGAGATCCTCCTCGCTCAGCACCTCATATTCTTCATCTGGAAGAGACACAAGAGAAGACAAAGCAAAGTATCTGGAAGTGTTAGCCTGTCCATAACCAGAGCCACCGACTAGAGCCAGACTATGGGGATCAGTCGGACTCTTAGCCTTGGCAAGAAACCGTCTATCAACCTCTAAAGATTTCAACTTCGAGAAAAGCTCATCAACTCTCAAGGTTTCATAGTTAGCCGACTCCATGATCGCCTCAACCTTGGCACCCCACACGGACCGATCAAGGGAAAGCTAGAGCTTCAGAGCTTTGTCATGATCCGTGTATGGGAGTGCGGCAATGTTGGCTTTCATGTTGTTGACTATGGCGGTAAAGCGCTGAAACATCGCATCGACCGACTCACCATCCAACTGCTCAAAGTTCTCGTACTCTCTACGATAAACCGAGAAAAGCCTAGCCTTAACATGACTATCACCACCATGGGCTACCTTGAGCTTTAGCCAGATCTGGCTAGCTAGGTCCTCGCCCAAAACTCTCTCAAACTCCTCAGCCGACAAAGCACGAAACAAGTAGTTGACAGCCCTAGCGTTGGCCTCGAATTTATCTCTTGCACCCTGGGCATCTAAGTTGGTAGGATTGACATAATTTTCATCTTCGGTCACATCCCACAACAACTTTCATTTGCCTCGCAAGAAAGCGCCCATACGCACAACCCAGTTCGGGTAGTTCTTCCCATCGAAATGCGGAGGCCCGGAACCCCGATCTTGGTACGCCATCTTTGGATCTTAGACTGGTTAGAGTCGCAAAGACCCGTAACCGGCTCTGATACCAATTGAAGGACCGAATCGGCGACCAGAGAGGGGGGGAGTGAATGAGAGCCGATAAAAATTCTTTCCAACCAATCCGGCTATTCTCCCAAATTAACTCCAACGCCTCCGAAAGCGATCCTGCCAAGATCACGTAGCCACTGTCAAGCTACTGACCCTAGGAGCAAGAAACACGCAGCGGAACTCGAATCGATCGAAACGAACACAAAACTAACCGAAACGAGGCAAAACCTTCTCTACCCAGCCAGGGGCGGTTTAACCTCCCTAGGGGCGGTTTAACCTCCTGGGGGCGGTCAATCTGGGAGCTCTCGAGAAAAAGTCAACTCGTGAGTCGATCTCCCAAACGGCTTGAGCTCTTGAGACGAAACTTTGGGGAGATGATGTACACCTTTAATGGAGTATATTCCCCAAAAATCTCGGCCTCAAACATTCTAGAACTCCCGGAATCTCAGATCTCGTGAAGAACACTTCCACCCCGAGTTCATCCCGAAAACTGCAAATCCAAAGCGATTCCCGGCGTTTGGGGGCAAGAGATCACCAGCAAAAGAGGCACAAGGCACTCATATGTGAATCCCTCAAAGAAATCCGAGAGAAAACGCCCTAGGAAGAGAAGAACGAAAATGCCCCAAAAATAGCTCCGAAAATACCTTCGAAAATAGAAAAAGAAAAAGGAGCTCGTGGAATCAAATCATGGCACAAAGATGAGCAGCACAAACTCAATCACATAACCATGAATTCACCTATACAAACTACGAAGGATTCGAAATAGTTCTAGGTGGAGGGGATGAAGGGGAAACTAGTTCAAAGGAGAAAACCAAAGAGAACTAAAGAGATAACTAGAGAGATTGTAGCCACCAGCCCTGGGAAGGCCTATTAGTAGTCCAAGTGGTGGTGCTCTAAAGACTAAACTACCCCTAAGTGATACATACCCCTCAGGGGCAAATTTGACATTTGGTTCTCAGATATTTTCCGGCTGGGACACCTTCCACCGCAAGCTAGCTTCCCTCCGACGCAAGCCTTGCAGTCGCGCCGCGTGTCCTCCGGATCGAAGCTCCTCGACGCCGTTTTTGGGCCTGCCCAGGGGGGCGGTTAAACCGGCCCTAGGGGGCGGTTAAACCGCCCCTGCCAGCCACACTTGGCCCAGCAGCCCATCTTCGCCACGTCGAGTCCTCGGTCCTTGGTTTTGAGGCCCAAACCAAGGGAAACCGTCTACCGATGATTTTGTGGCCAAATCACCAAACCCCGCGCGCAAGCTTCGGTTGTTAGCCGCCACCTTGCACCGGCTTCTCGTCCACGAACGAGCTACGGTTGTGAGCCGCTACCTCGCACTGAAACCACGTCCCCTTGCTCGTTCTTGCCAGCATGTGAACCGCACTTGATCCACCGGCGACCGGGTCCCTCGAACCAAGCCTACTTGTCTCTCCGCTCCTCGGAGGCCGCCATGGCTAAGACCTTTCGCGTCTGTTCTTCACCTGCACCAATGCAACCAAGCCGCATTCTACACCTGCAATACTTGAGCCAAGGGAAACGTCAATCCACACCACGTTGTCAATCACTCATCACACCAGGAAGCGACCATCCACCGGTCCTCGGACACACTGGGTCCTCATATACCAATGAGTTCCACAAGTTTTGTACAATTTGTGAGTGAAGGAGCAAACAGGGAAAACGGGAGGCCATTTGGGCTCAGGGCCAGGCCGGCCGGCCTAGCCTAGGCCGGCCAGCCCACTTTTTCCTCTTCTGGCCACGACATTGATCCACAAGTTTAATAATGTATCAAGGATGATCATGAGCCGTGGATTTGATGTCGGTTTGATTAAAGGACCCGGAAGGCCTAGGATGGGATAAACATGGATTGAAGGGCCCACAACCTAGGATTCTTGGACAGCTTCAACCGAACGCAACCGTTACCGACTTCAGGACATCATCCAAGCCGTCCCTGCAAAAGTCGGTGCCACTTGGCACCAGGGCCAGGCCGGCCGGCCTAGATGAGGCCGGCCGGCCTCCCACCGTGGCCTCTATGCATCCTCTTTCGCGTGGAAGTTAAGCAAGTAGTTGGCGTCACTCCTAAGCGGAATTTCACCCTTGGAGGGCTATAAAAGGCGCCGTTCACCTCCACACAAGAGACACCACCCATTGGAGAGAAGAGAAGGCTCAAGATGTAGTCCACTATTATCTTAAAGTAGAGTAGAGAGAGTAGTGGGTGAGTGCTTGGGTGACAGCCAAGCGTGTAGAGGGAGTTCGGGAGTCATCTCGGCCTTCCCTCAACATTGTTCCGCCCTCGAGGAATAAAGCTTTAGAGATATCTTCAGTAAGTTCCTCGGTCTCTTGCCTTAGTACCTTGCTAGTTTATTCTTTGCTTTCAGCAATTTATCTTGTCTATCTATGATTTGCGGGTACCTGAGTCTGCACGAGTGACAGCGACTCTTGTTTGGGGTTTCCTCTATAGCCCTTCGCGTTGGGTGGAGGTCAGTGGCTGAAAATTTAGGCGTGGTGCCTGTGCTGGCTAGTCACCTCAGGTTGTGTTGCACCCCATGGAACTGCAGTGGTAGGTGGCAAGTGGTGACAGCTCTGTCCGTCCTTTGTACTCCACCACGTTCGGGTGTACTCATAACAGTAGTGCTGAGCCCGGAAGAACCCCTCTCTCACCCCGTTCTGAGTTCTTCCCGTTCTAGCCGTCGAAGCAGATCATGTTAGATTAGGATAGGTTGTCTGGGGTAACGAGTGGCTAACTAAGGTTAAGCTCTCTACACCCTTTACCCTTTTCTCCCCTGGTGGGTCCGGTTAAGGTATTTCTAGGCTAGTCGCATTTACCGTTCCTTGGATTTGACATCCAGGTTTTTACTCCCCTGGTGAAAGGCTACATCGTACTCCGTGCGCTTGCGGATTTAGTTAGGCTAAGGAGTGCCAACAAGCTTTTTGGAGCTGAGAATTGATATAAGGTAGGAGTGGAATTCATGAAGGTAGGTGGATGATATGTGGACGAACTAGGTTCGGGATAAGAACAGCTACCGTTCCCCGGCAACGGCGCCAGAGAGCATGTTGGTATTTCTTATGACCTACAGATAAATCCGCAAGCGTACGGATACCGACGTAGCTTTCACCCGGGAGTATTCCAAAGTATCGATTTCCACAGGGAACGTGAAGTGTACTAATCCTTAATTAGTTTGCCCGAAGGGATAAATGTGGATATGGATGATGACGAAGAGAAGAGGTAAATGGGACGAGGGTAGAGAGGGTACTTGTGTAGCAACACAGTTATTCCTCTGATCAAGCAACACTGACTTAGTAACGATAGTTTACTTCGGGCGCCTGAGACACCGCCACTCATAGAAAGGGATGAGAAGGGGAGTGGTTCCGCCTACCCCTAAGTCCTACAGAGCAGAACTAACTTGGTGGATTAAGTCGGCCGGACAGGGCTGTCACCACCTGCCGGCTACCACAGCTATTCCGTTTGAACTGGGTGCAAACCAATGTAACGACTAGTCTAGGCACCGTGCCTACACTAATAATTACTACCTCACTCGACGTCAGAGCAAAGCACCCACTATTAAGTAGTGAATGAGGAACCAGGAAACAAAAGTAAGTAAAAGTAAAGGCATGATTAATTAGAGGGAACCAGAGTTACCAGACAAGACCCGGATGTAGTCACTCGAAGATGAACTCCATCCGCCGAGGTACAAAGTAGAGGAAGAGCGGACACCTCCGGCTCCTCACCCAAACTCTCACCTCGTCTCTCTCCCCATTTCCTAAAGCTAGGAGTGGCAGCGCTTCGCCTTGGATCTTCTTCTCTTGTATTTCGACGTATCTTGAGTGGGGGTGAAGGGCGCCTTTTATAGCCTCCCAAGCATGGAAGCCAGCGTAGATGTTAAGCCACATGCTTGCTTAGCTTCCACGCGAAAGGGGAGGCGTAACAGCCATGAAAGTAGGCCGGCCGGCCTAAAGGAGGCCGTTCGGCCTGGGATGTCGTCCGTTTGGCACCGTCTTTCTTGTGGACGCTCCTGATGATGTCCTGATGACGGTTGTGGTGGCGTTCACCTCAAGCTTGACAGTTGGGGGCTGGCCGGCCTAGGCGAGGCCGTTCGGTCTGGCACTGGCCCCTCTCGGCCCTCTGTTGCACCGACACACTCATCAATGGTTGCATGTTGTCCCTTGAGACGGTTTTGGTTGCGTTGAGTTGAAGTTGTCCGAGAATCCTAGGTAGGTGGACCTTCCAATCCACGGCCTAGGCCTTTCGGTCTTTACTTCATTTATTCTTGTCAATTCTTGCTTGGGGGTCCATTGGTGACTCCCTAAGGTCCTTGTGCAAAGTTTGGAGCATTTTGGGGATGATTGCTGGCCGGCCGGCCTTGTCCAGGCCGATCGGCCTAAGTCAGGCCAACCGGCCTGGCAGGTTTCGCCGGCGATTTTCCCGGAGGCGTAACTTTCTCGTCCGGAATCCAAATTGGGTCATCCAAATATCCATTTCGATCGTCTCGATGAGGCCTTCGCAATGGAGCATTCCAATGGTGCCACTTTTATATGTATTTTGCATGTTTTTATCGTTGTATCCAGATGTGGCCTCCCGAAATCAACAATTCACCAAAGCTAGTGGAAATTGTTAGAATTAAACCCCTACGTCTAGTTTGGTGTTTGTTTTATGCCAGGGTTGATGACCAATAATGGCATATAACGGCTGTCAACAGTGGTAATAATCAATAGAAGTTGAGTGTTGGCATTTCTTAACGTCGTTACCAATTCCCCGGCAACGGCATCAGAAAGCCTGGTGATGTTTCTTAACGTTCACAGATAAATCTGCAAGCGCACATATATCGTCGTAGCTTTCCCCTAAGAGTATTCCAAGGGTATTGAATCCAAGGGAGGCGGGCGGTCAAGAGATTCTACTATGCTTTTGAGTTATATCTTGATATGATAAACCAAAGCTCTACAAGGGTAAAGATAATAGCAGGGTAGTGTGACACACAAGAGAATAACACTCATGATAAGATAGTCTAAGGCTAGGGAGAAGGACTAAGAGTTAGCTCTAGGATCTAATGTACTTCCTATATACTGCACAGATCATGTTAGAGAGGAAAACATACACATGATGCAATCTAAGCCTATGCACCAAGGGCTACTCGGGGAGATAGCCTCCCTCGCCAGTTACGTGTGACCACTTTGCAACGTTATTACTCATTTCAGAACTCCTATAGTGAACCTGAATGTGGGGATTTCAGAGGGTCCAACGAGGCTGTTACCACCCGCAGCCTACCCCGGCCAAACCGTGGGGAACACTCATATCCAATGGAGGCCAACAATCCAAGCACCATGCTTGCATTGAAGTGCAACAGCCTAACTCCCTTTAAAGGCTCCCATCCTTCGGATGGAAGAGCTCAGTTAGAACCATCTAATACAAGAACATCGGACCGACTACCATGGCATAGATCATGAAGACTATATATGGCATGAAACTATACTCTAAACGAACTAGAGCAAAGTCTAACACACATGAGCGAATAAGGTCCTATACTACCAAAGCAAGGGTAAATGACTATCTCATGAGCATATAAGCCAAGCAACACATGATAGCAAGAACACATACACAGCTCACACATATCATGACTAAGACAAACACTATATAAGAAAGATGTATCTTTGAAGTAGAGCAAAGTCATCCTAGAACTAGAAGATACAAGAACCATACCCTTAACTCCAAGAAGACCTAAACCTATGTAGAACTACTCTAGCTTAACTCCACTATCCTAAAGACTAAAAGTGAGAGGAGTGCTTCAACTTGTGGTGCTTAGAATGGAGCCCCTCCACTCATATTTATAGGCACCTAGAGATGGCATCTTCGAAGGAATATTCCACAACCGACTTCAGGACAGGACACGTGGCGGTTGGAGGCGAGAGGAGCCAAGGGTGGTTCGGCCGAACCAGCGGTTCGGCCGACCCCGGGCCCCTATGGGTCCCACTAACAACCGCCTTTCTCTAGGAGACTGCCATGTGGGTCCTCAAGTGGGTATGGGTATGCCTCGGGTGTTTCCATGCATTTTACCCCCCGAGGTGGACCCCTCAATCCGTGTGCTTGCACCTGATTGGCCGAGAGTGTGTTTTTTCTCTCTCTTGTGGGCCCATGGATCCATGTGTTGCCCAAGTGGCGCCCTCTCATTGGTTGGAGTTGTGTTTCTCCACCATGAGAGTGTGCTTTCTCCATTCTTTTGTATGTATTTCACTACACTCAAATAATCTCAAGGACATGTGGAACTACATTATTACAAACCAAATATGCGTGTAAGACATGTTAATTCTCTGAATATTGATAGCTATATTTGGTACTTAACAGCTGTCAACAACTCCCCGAAGCTAGCCTCTTGCTCGCTGTGACAATCTAGGTGTTTAGTTAACTTAAATCACTTGCTTGACCACTTGACCTAAGTTAATTAAGAGTACCTTGGCCCCACCTAGAAGTTCACTTAAGAAAAGTTCCCCCAAAACCCTTTTAAACTCGGTGAACTTTTGACCTTTGTTGATTGGCATGGCTTGTTTTCAAAATTTCCTTTAAGAACTCAAAAATGTGCCAATATGAAAGTTGTTCATCTTTTTATGGGACACAACTTTGTCAATATGGCCCTGGAGAGCTTTTGAGTGCTTAAGCCCCAAAAACCCGGTCAAAGTCAGTCAAACACAGAAGTTCACCGCAGGCTGGCACCCGAGTTCATGCTGTTTTCTCTTCAATTTTTCCCGTTGATCTATACACTTTTTCATAGGTCAACCTTTACAAAAGTTGTAGCTGGTAACCTGGAGCACAACTTTGCTTTTTGGAGATTTTGAACTTCAGTTCAAAATTTCAGAGAAAATTTGGTTTGAATGGACGCCCTGCATGTGTCCGACGGATTGCCGGCGCTCTCTGGCGCCGCGCGTTCACGCGCCCGACAGCGCCGCCACGCAGCGGCCGGACTCTGACACGGACGACGAGGCTGCGCCACCGCCATCCAGGAAACCACTCGAGCGCAGCAAACCACTCAAGCGCACCTGCAGCAAACCACTCGAGCGCACCTGCAGCAAACCACTCGAGCGCACCTGCAGCACACCACTCGAGCTCCCCCAGCCCTCAGTCGAGCGCCATTGCCACTCTAGCCGCCAGAGCAAGCTCGAACAGAGCCGCTGCCGCCCAGCACCACCGTCCGCCGCCGTCGCGCCACCTCCGGCCGCCCAAACTACTCGGAAACCACTCGAGGTGAGGCGGTGAGCACCCCTGAGCACCCTCGACTAGTTATTGTTGAGCCCCGTGGCCCCACTTCGCCGGAATCCGGCCGACCCACCGCCGACCATGGCCTAGGGACCACATTGCAAAGCCACAAATCTTTCCAGGGGCCTTAGCGCAAGTTTCCAGGGGCTAATCTATAAATAGATTGTTCAGATCTAGGATCCAAATCCTGAAACCTTGAGAATCGATTAAAAATCATAGAAAAATCAAAAAAATGCAAACCCAATTTTGTTGTGCTACTGGTGCTGTGTTCTACCTTTCATAGAAAGCATGTATGGATGTTTTCTGCTTTGTTTTTGGCTTAGATTCAAATCTGTTCAAAATCTAATTTGTGCACAGTTTGAAATCCATTGGCTTGTTTGTGCTAGTTTTTGAGTATGCTGTAGCTGATGAAGTATCTAGGCTGCTTTAGAAAGTTGACACAAAGTTATACACTAAATCTTGAGTTATTAATTGTTTAGTCTGGTAGTGCACGATTGGTTCAACATTTTTAGTAATTAATCTATGAAGCTTCTGAGTTCAATCCTTTCGTAGAAGTCTTGTGGTAACTTGATGCATGTCTGGTTAAAGTTAGAGCTTAGTTTTAGCTGGCTAGCTTGCACTTTTAATTCATACCATTTTAAACCTGATAAATTCAAACAGAAGAATCTTTAGATCTTTTGGAGCTATCCTTTGGCATGTGAGCTTGTTTAGGTTAGATTAGGATCTGGTAAAATTCTAAGGACCCTGGAGCATGACCCATGTTTTGAATATATGCAACTATGTTTGTTAAGTTTGCTTGTGCATTTATGTTCAGGAGTTGAATTGAAACCCTAGTTGCATGATCCTAGGTACCTATGCTATGCAATACTAGTATGATAGGTCGATAGCTGCCCCGCTATAAGGACCCGGTAAAAGTCGAGTGATTTCCTGTCACTCGCGAGATATAGGAATCAACTGCTTTACTTATGTTGGAATCATAAGGAGGACGGGCGGGGATTTTTGTCATGTAGATGCCCCGTCCATGTATGCTAATGTTGGTTAAGGCCGAATGGTGTGGTACCGACGGTTAAGTTTTGAAAGTACCAAGCGCTTGTCGATTCTATGGGGTCGGTAAGTTTAGTACCTACATGACTTCAGGGTGCGGACTTTTTCCTGCTCCTTCCGGGAACGTTTTTCCCCATGCCTCGAACATGTGGGTACGAGGAGCGTCAGTGTTGGTTCGGCCAGCCTTAGACCTCGTATGCCAGGGGGAGTTTGGTCCTGGACGCGACTGGGGGATTGATGGGAACTACCTGGTAGCGCTATTTGGTTGAAAGTAAGGATCCATTATTAGTCGCTATTTGGCAAAACAAACCCACCAGCCAAAAGCCTTGCATGTCTAGAAGTTGGTGTTGTAGCTAACACCCGACGGTTAAGTCTTGCTGAGTATTAGTATACTCAGCCTTGCTTGTGGAATTGTTTTCAGGTAGCGCTCTTAAGGAGATGGTTGCCGGTCTTACCTGGCCAACCACCCTTCCTCCTGGTAGGACTGTTGTTTGGGACGAGGATGCTTCAGAGTGATGTCACGACGGCTTCACGTGATGTCATTCCATTCGAATAAAATTAGTTGTTTTCCGCTGCTTTTAAAACTCTGAATAATAGTTACTTATGCATTGAACTTGGTTTGTAATAAATTACCTCAAGTGGGACCTATTTGATACTTGTGGATTGTTGTAATCTCTGGGATCCACCTTCGAGTGGGTATTTGTATGACTTGTTCCGATCGAGTTAACTGTAAGTGGTTGCATCGGCTCGACCCGACAGACTGTCAGATTACTCCGATTTAATTGCATGATGACCAATGGAAGGTTAGCGCACTTAAGCCAGATTAATTTGAGCGGTTCTGCCACAGCTGGTATCAGAGCGAAAAGTCGTACACCAGAGGTTCACACGGTCCCAACACACTTGTTTCGGAATAAAACTTGACCAACTAGTACTTTGTGAAAACTCATTGGATCGATAAGGATTAACTAGACCGTGAAGCCCTAGAGGGAATTTCGGGTTGTTTCAGGTGGCTTGCTAATTATGGTGTATTTGACTAACCTGCCCAGCACACCTTGCCCATGTGTTTTATACGTGCGCTGGTTTTCGTGCCCCGCGTGCACGAAGGGTGATAGGATCTCCATTCCAAGGAACCTATCATTACGGTTGTGTATGAGTTGCCACATGTTTTATATGTGAGCAAGGTCTTGATGGTATGGTTCTAATTCAAATGAGCCTATCATCCTGGTTGTTCGCCATGTTCGAGACATGTGCACGATGCCGCATCGCGAGTTATGCGAAGGGTTGTGTGCTCTATTCAAAAGGAGCGTACGACCTAGACTAGATGCACTGTCCATGCAGTGTTGAACGCATGGATACCGTTTTTATAAATGAACGGTAATGAATGGGGACGCTTCTGTGGCATGCTGGCACGGAAGGTTCATGGTTTTCTTGCAGGTACACTGACTCCGTTCGTTAGGGTTGCGATGGTCTGAGTAACGACTAGCTATTATAGGGAGAGACGTATATTGTGCCTCGCCACCAGCAACTAACCTCGTACGCCAAGGCTTCTTGGTATTTTGTGAGGACTGTTTTTTTGTTCTTTTGCATCATGTTAATCACCTTAAAAATTGTGAAGTTAACTAGAAGCAAAAGGAAGTAAAAATCGTAAATCCCACAAACTTCCAGAAGTCTGTCAAAACTGTGTTTCTTGCTGGTCCGAATTTTTTTCGGGTCATTAAAACCTCTCTGATGGCTAGGCACCTTAAATAAAAGTTGTTCATAATTTCATAAGAAAGCTTCTGTAAAAATTTCAAAATTTTTGGATAAGTAAAACTGGAGTTATGACCGAAACAAGAGCTGTCTGGTTGCTGGAAAAATCTGGCAGACAGCCAGTTAAGAACTAAGTGTTTCACCCATCTTAAACTCAAAACCAAAGCAACCTCAGAATACCAAACTTGTGGTTAACAACCTTAAGAACAACCTGGTAAAATTTGGGAGCTTTCGGTTGGGTAGCACTCGTTTTTCCATCTCTGTTCCGACCTCCTTTCTACTTCCGCACGGTTCTTACTCGGTTCCTTTGGTTCCTTTTCTACAGATTGCAGACGCGGCTTACTTTGTGTTTGGCACGGACGGTTTTCTTCGCTCCGAGTGCCTCGCTTGGGAGGGTTTTCCCTCTATCTTGTGGGACGCTCTGAGTACCGCCGGCTTCTCCTCACCACCCCTCTACTCGTGCCGCGAGTACCTTCAGGATGGTGTGCTTCGTTGCATCACCAGGGTCGACGTGCCACCACACCCTCACCACCCCGAGTGGCCCTTGTTCGACGCTGAGGTGATAGGCCACAGGTTGACTGACACCGTGGAGTTCGCTACCCTACGGGTGCTCAACGTCTTTTGTGACTTCCGCCCCGTGGAGGTGATGACTTCCCCACTTGGGTTGCTTCCTACCGCGCAGCCCGACGACCCGGCTTGGTTGGAGCGTCGAGCTCACGTGAGGGCAGTTGTAGAGTGGACTAAATCTCACCCAAACCGCCACCCCCTACTCAATCACTACACCGGGTGGGAAGGTCTCAACAAATCAGAGGTCAAATCGAGTACCACTAGTTTTGGGTAGCAAATTGTTTAAAACTGATCTTATTAGCGTGGGATTGGATGGAATGGATATCATTTTGGGAATGGATTGGATGACTAAACACCGGGTCATACTTGATATTCCTGAGAGGGTAGTTGAGATTCACTCCCCACTCTTAGGTCGCACGGATCTCTATCTGCCGCACAAGGTCTACACGAGCTCCCATATCCTTTCCATGGCCGAACTTCGAATAGAGGACATTCCAATGGTTTGCGAGTTCCCTGATGTCTTCCCAGAGGACTTGCCAGGCATGCCCCCTGTCCGGGACATTGAGTTCGTTATCGAGCTGCAACCGGGTACTACTCCTGTATCCAAGCGACCGTATAGGATGTCACCCATAGAGTTGGCAGAGTTGAAAACGCAATTGCAAGAGTTGCTTGAAAAAGGCTTTATCCGACCTAGCACCTCACCTTGGGGATGTTCGGCCCTCTTTGCTAAGAAGAAGGACAAAAGCTTGAGGTTATGTGTGGACTATCGCCCTCTCAATGCAGTGACTGTCAAGAACAAATACCCCTTACCCTGCATTGACATTCTTTTCGATCAGCTAGCTGGTGCTAAAATCTTCTCAAAAATTGATCTTCGTTCTGGATACCATCAAATCAAGATCTGCCCTTGCGACATTCCAAAAACCGCCTTCTCTACTAGGTACGGTTTGTATGAGTATCTGGTCATGTCTTTTGGACTCACCAACGCGCCGGCTTACTTTATGTATCTCATGAATTCGGTCTTCATGCCCTATCTTGACAAATTCGTCGTGGTCTTCATCGACGACATCCTGATCTACTCCAAGAGTGAAGAAGAACATGCTGAGCATCTTCGCATTGTTCTGCAAACACTTAGAGACCATCAGCTCGACGCCAAGTTCTCGAAATGCGAATTCTGGCTGAATAGTGTCAAGTTTCTCGGGCACACAATTTCTGATGAAGGTATTTCTGTGGACCACAGGAAAGTACAAGAGGTCATGGATTGGGAAACCCCCACGTCTGTTCACCAAATCCGTAGTTTCCTTGGACTAGCAGGGTACTACCGTCGCTTTATTCCTGACTTCTCCAAGATAGCTAAGCCTATGACTGAACTACTCAAGAAAGGAGCTAAGTTCAAATGGACGGAGAAATGTCAAGAAGCTTTTCACACCTTGAGACGACTCCTTACTTCGGCCCCCGTTCTAGCACAGCCTGACAACACGAAGCCTTATGACATCTACTGCGATGCTTCAGGCACCGGGTTGGGATGTGTTCTCATGCAAGATAACAGAGTCATCGCTTATGCTTCTCGAGCCCTCCGCCCACATGAGGTGAATTACCCTAGTCACGATATTGAATTAGCAGCTGTGATTCATGCTCTAAAACTTTGGAGGTACCACCTCATGGGAGCATAGTGTAAAGTGTACACCGATCACAAAAGTCTCAAGTACATCCTTACACAGGCAGATCTGAATATGAGGCAACGTAGATGGTTGGAATTGGTCAAAGATTATGACTTGGAAATACTTTATCATCTGGGAAAGGCCAACGTTGTAGCCGATGCATTAAGTCGGAAGGCACATTGCAACTGTCTCACCGCGGGCACCTATAGCCAGACCCTGTGTGCTGAGATGAGGAAGCTTAGCCTGGAGATTGTTCCTCATGGCTCGCTCAATAACATTTCCTTAGAACCAACTCTCTACGACAAGATCGCTGCCGCTCAATCTCAAGATAAATGCATCAAGATCATTAAAGAAAGGCTCTCTGCCGGAGATGAGAAGTATCGTTGTTTCAGATTAGATCAAAAAGAGGTCATACATTTTGGGGAACGTCTAGTAGTACCTAAAAATCCGGAGCTCCGAAAGGAAATTTTGGATGAGGCTCACCTCTCTAAATTTTCCATTCACCCGGGGAGCAGCAAAATGTACCAAGATTTGAAACAAAACTTCTGGTGGACAAGGATGAAGAGGGACGTGGCTAAATATGTCTCAGAATGCGACATGTGCCAGCGAGTTAAGGCTAGTCATCTTCAGGTGGCTGGGACATTACAACCTCTTCTGATACCCTCTTGGAAGTGGGACGACATAAGCATGGATTTTATCGTTGGATTGCCACTTACCTCTCAAAAACATGATTCCATTTGGGTCATCGTGGACCGACTCACGAAAACTGCTCATTTCATTCCGGTACGCACTACTTACCGTGTCGACCAATATGCCGATATCTACTTCGAGCAAATCCTTCGTTTGCACGGAACCCCCAAGACCATCATATCAGATAGGGGCCCTCAGTTTATGTCTCAATTTTGGCAAAGGTTGCAAGACTCCTTGGGAACCAAATTAATCCATAGTTCTGCGTATCACCCTCAGACGGATGGTCAAACTGAGCGAGTAAATCAAATAGTCGAAGACATGTTGAGAGCTTGTGTCATACACTATGATAAGAATTGGGATAAGTGTTTGCCACTCGCTGAGTTTTCTTACAATAATAGCTACCAAGCCAGCTTAAAGATGGCACCGTTTGAGGTGCTGTATGGCCGAAGATGTCGAACCCTGTTGAGTTGGTCGCAGCCGGGTGAGAGACAAATCTTTGGAACCGACCTAGTGGCCGAGGCAGAGGAGAAAGTTAAAGTGATTCAAGCTAACTTGAAGGCTGCCCAATCCCGGCAAAGGAGTTATTTTGATAAAAGAAAGAAGCCCCTACAGTTCTTTGCGGTAGAGCATGTTTACCTTCGAGTCTCACCCACCAAGGGAGTGCTGAGATTCGGAGTAAAAGGGAAATTGGCACCTCGTTACATTGGGCCATATGAGATCATAGAAGTCTGTGGACCGGTAGCATACCGAATACAACTCCCCGAGAAGCTGTCAGGTGTCCACAATGTTTTCCACGTGTCTCAACTTAAGAAGTGCGTTTGAGTTCCCAAGTTGAGATTGTCGATCAAGACTTGGCATGGGTAGAACCAGACCTGGCTCTCGTGGAACACCCTCTCCGAGTCCTCGACCGCAAAGAAAGAGGAACGAGAAGAAAGATCGTTAAAATGTACAAGATACAGTGGAATCATCACACGGAGGAAGAAGCCACATGGGAGACGGAGAGTTATTTGAACACCAAGTTTCCGGGTTTCCTTCTTCTACATGATCGTAAGCATTCTTGCACACACTAGTTCTTTCTACACTCGAATCTCGGGTCGAGATTTTGTTAAAGGGGGTAGGTTGTGACAATCTAGGTGTTTAGTTAACTTAAATCACTTGCTTAACCACTTGACCTAAGTTAATTAAGAGTACCTTGGCCCCACCTAGATGTTCACTTAAGAAAAGTTCCCCCAAAACCCTTTTAAACTCGGTGAACTTTTGACCTTTGCTGATTGGCATGGCTTGTTTTCAAAATTTCCTTTAAGAACTCAAAAATGTGCCAATATGAAAGTTGTTCATCTTTTTATGGGACACAACTTTGTCAATATAGCCCTGGAGAGCTTTTGAGTGCTTCAGCCCCAAAAACCCAGTCAAAGTCAGTCAAACACAGAAGTTCACCGCAGGCTGGCACCTGAGTTCATGCTGTTTTCTCTTCAATTTTTCCCGTTGATCTATACACTTTTTCATAGGTCAACCTTTACAAAAGTTGTAGCTGGTAACCTGGAGCACAACTTTGCTTTTTGTAGATTTTGAACTTCAGTTCAAAATTTCGGAGAAAATTTGGTTTGAATGGACGCCCGGCATGTGTTCGACGGATTGCCGGCGCTCTCTGGCGCCGCGCGTTCACGCGCCCGACAGCGCCGCCACGCGGCGGCCGGACTCTGACACGGACGCCGAGGCTGCGCCCGCACCATAAATGTGCCGCGCGCTTTCCCCCACGGTCCGCCCGACAGAGCCGCTCTGTCCCCCCGCGCCGTTCCGACCAGACGCGACGGGCACCCGGCGCGCGCCACGTGGTCGCCGTCGACCCGCCGGCGGGCTGCAGCGCCGCTGCCCCGACCAAGGCCGGCAAACCAGTCGCCGTGGGTCCCAGCACGTCGCCAACCCGCGCACGAGTTCGCCCTGACCGGCCACCGACCGTCACGCCCAGCGCCGCCCCGTCGCGACAAGCCGCCGACCGGCGAGCCATGTCCGCCGCGGCAGCCAGCAACGCGCCGCCCAGAGCTCCGCGAGGCAGCTTCGCCGCTCCGAGCCGCAGTCCGAGCCTCGCCTCGACTGCCTATATAAGGCCACGCACCCCCCTGCACGCGAGCCCCCTCCGCCGCTCTCCGCCGTGCGCGCTGCTTCGCCGCCGTTCTTCACCACCATCACTCGCCACGCCCTTACTCCAGCTTCCCAGAGCCCCAGCTGCCACTCTCTGCCCCGCCGTCGATTCCCCTCCTCAGCTCCGCTCCGTCGCCATCCAGCAAACCACTCGAGCGCACCTGCAGCAAACCACTCGAGCGTAGCAAACCACTCAAGCCCACCTGCAGCAAACCACTCGAGCGCAGCAAACCACTCGAGCGCACCTGCAGCACACCACTCGAGCTCCCCCAGCCCTCAGTCGACCGCCATTGCCACTCTAGCCGCCAGAGCAAGCTCGAACAGAGCCGCTGCCGCCCAGCTCCGCCGTCCGCCGCCGTCGCGCCACCTCCGGCCGCCCAAACTACTCGGAAACCACTCGAGGTTAGGCGGTGAGCACCCCTGAGCACCCTCGACTGGTTATTGTTGAGCCCCGTGGCCCCACTTCGTCGGAATCCGGCCGACCCGCCGCCGGCCATGGCCCAGGGACCACATTGCAAAGCCACAAATCTTTCCAGGGGCCTTAGCGCAGGTTTCTAGGGGCTAATCTGTAAATAGATTGTTCAGATCTAGGATCCAAATCCTGAAACCTTGAGAATCGATTAAAAATCATAAAAAAATCAGAAAAATGCAAACCCAATTTTCTTGTGGTACTGGCGCTGTGTTCTACCTTTCCTAGAAAGCATGTATAGCTGTTTGCTGCTTCATTTTTGGATTAGATTCAAATATGTTCAAACTCTAATGTATGCACAGTTTGAAATTCATTGGCTTGTTTGTGCTAGTTTTTGAGTATGTTGTAGCTGATGAAGTATCTAGGCTACTGTGGAAAGTTGACACAAAGTTATACACTAGATCTTGAGTTATTAATTGTTTAGGATGGCAGTGCACGATTGATTCAACATTTTTAATAATTAATCTGTGGAGCTTCTGAGTTCAATCCTTTTGTAGAAGTATGGTGGTATCTTGATGCATGTCTGGTTAAAGTTAGGGCTTAGTTTGAGCCACTTTTAATTCATACCAGTTTAAACCTGATAAATTCAAACAGAAGAATCTTTAGATCTTTTGGAGCTATCCATTGGCATGTGAGCTTGTTTAGGTTAGATTAGGCTCTGGTAAAATTCTAAGGACCTTTGGATGATAGTGTGATTGCTTAGGATTTATTCTTGATGATAGTGTGTTGTTCTTGTTTATTTTGTTGTGGTAAATGTATCCGTGATCTTGGCCTAAGTTTTGGTCAGCAAATCAAGTAAACCACAAAGAGAACACAGTAAATTTTTCACATTATAATAGCAACCCAAACTGCCAGAATAAATTATGAAAGTTTCTTTGCTAAAAAAGGGGTTAAATAAGAATAAGTTGTTTACAATAAATGGTTAGATAAACTAAAAACACACACACCCTTGCTGTTTTGTGATGAAATCAAAGATAAATAATATATGTGTACACAATCACCATCGACTAACCCAAATACTATAATGAGTAATTACAACCTTTGTTAAAGAAAGGGAAGATCAGACAAATTTTATCCAGTGAATGTGTCGCTAAATACACCCGGGTTCATCATTGTGCAACTGTGATGACTCGACATAAGATCATACTCTTATTGCATATGCATTCGTGTACAACCTGCCCTCGCCGACGAAGACTACGAGCTGGTCCCTGCTGAAGGAGAAGTCCAAGAGGAAGGCGAGGTGAACGCCGTCCAGGTCAAGCAAGACCCGAACGTTGCTGCCGAGGACTCCCAAGCTAACACTGTGCCCGAAGGCAAGCCCCGGAGCATGACCCATGTTTTGAATATATGCAACTATGTTTGTTAAGTTTGCTTGTGCATTTACATTCAGGAGTTGAATTGAAACCCTAGTTGCATGATCCTAGGTACCTATGCTATGCAATACTAGTATGATAGGTCGATAGCTGCCCCGCTATAAGGACCCGGTAAAAGCCGAGTGATTTCCTATCACTCGCGAGATATAGGAATCAACTGCTTTACTTATGTTGGAATCATAAGGAGGACGGGCGGGGATTTTTGTCATGTAGATGCCCCGTCCGTGTATGCTAATGTTGGTTAAGGCCGAATGATGTGGTACCGACGGTTAAGTTTTGAAAGTACCAAGCGCTTGTCGATTCTATAGGGTCGCTAAGTTTAGTACCTACATGACTTCAGGGTGCGGACTTTTTCCTGCTCCTTCCGGGAACGTTTTTCCCCATGCCTCGAACATGTGGGTACGAGGGGCGTAAGTGTTGGTTCGGCCAGCCTTAGACCTCGTATGCCAGGGGGAGTTTGGTCCTGGACGCGACTGGGGGATTGATGGGAACTACCTGGTAGCGCTAGCCTTTGGCTGACTGCGATGATCCGAGTGTTTGGGTCCCCCTTGCAAGGTTAAAATCGGTTCGAACTGTCTGTTTCTCGCAGCTAATGAGACTGCTTAACCCCGCTGCTACATTGAGTAAAAAGTGGAACATGATGTCGGAAAGAAACTTGATGCTTGCTTAATTGCTTGCTCCACTTGCTTGATTAGTACAGGTTGCTTACCTAGAATGGTTAACTTAACTAGAACTTGATGCTAAAATATTGAAAGTAAGGATCCACTATTAGTCGCTATTTGGCAAAACAAACCCACCAGCCAAAAGCCTTGCATGTCTAGAAGTTGGTGTTGTAGCTAACACCCGACGGTTAAGTCTTGCTGAGTATTAGTATACTCAGCCTTGCTTGTGGAATTGTTTTCAGGTAGCGCTCTTGAGGAGATGGTTGCCAGTCTTACCTGGCCAACCACCCTTCCTCCTGGTTGGACTGTTGTTTGGGACGAGGATGCTTCAGAGTGATGTCACGACGGCTTCACGTGACGTCATTCCATTCGAATAAAATTAGTTGTTTTCCGCTGCTTTTAAAACTCTGAATAATAGTTACTTATGCATTGAGCTTGGTTTGTAATAAATTACCTCAAGTGGGACCTATTTGATACTTGTGGATTGTTGTAATCTCTGAGATCCACCTTCGAGTGGGTATTTGTATGACTTGTTCCGATCGAGGTAACTGTTCGTGGTTGCATCGGGCTCGACCCGACAGACTGTCAGATTACTCCGATTTAATTGCGTGATGACCAATGGAAGGTTAACGCACTTAAGCCGGATTAATTTGAGCGGTTCTGCCACAGCCGTCCCGAGCAAGCACTAGGACATAGGTTTAGTTGATAAGGAGTTGCTACATGTTTTATTTCTAACTCATGCCATTCCTACAACAAAATATTCTACTATGGATTGAATGAGTTGGCATCGATCTTACTTCTTACCTTACTCCTGTGGGGCATGTAGCTTCTCCTTGTCTTGGGCAGTTGAGAGATAGAACGGTATTGTATAGTACCAATCACTTATTCCTTGGTCAACTGTCAATCCGGAGGTTTTGCAAAGTTTTTCAAAAGAAATCAAAGTTCCTCAAATGATACTCTCGAATCGCTCAATGTGTATGATTCCTCACCAAGGCATGGTTTTGCCTTTCTTTCACAACCTACTCCTAATAAGCTTATATGTGGAACAATAGGCTTATATGTGGAACTATAGGTAGGGAAGAAGGAAGGCATACTTGTTTCTCATATATTGCGAAGCAAAGACCGGATCCTTTGGAGAAGCAATTCATACAACCTGATCAAGTTGTGCATGTGTGTGGATGGTGAATATGGTGGATGGTACATGGACTCCTTTTCATATGATCCATCTCTCTCCTTGCTTTCTTTCTTTTTGACACATGGGCTATCTCTTTTTTCTTTCTTTTTTTCATCATGCTTTCAAGGGCATGGCTTTTTTTTTGACATGCCTTGTGAGCATGTGGCATACCTTCTTTGGACATGCATCTTTTATTCTCTCTTTTTTTTGGACATAGCCCATATCTCTTTTGCAAGGATAACTTTGGAGAGAGAGAGGTCATAGGGAAACATGGAGCTTTATTTTGTGGATGGATGGATGGCATGTTTGCTAACTTCCAGTGTAGAAGTTTAGCATATGGTGGTGGTGTGTACGTGATCTTGATCATGGGAGTATGAAAAGCATCTCACAAAGGGTCACAACAATTTGATTAAGCTCAATGAGATAACAGGCAGCATATGTGGAGGCTATAAGATAGGATCAACATATGGCCTTGGATAGGAATTTCTCATCATTGAGGAACTCATCATCTTTGCATTTAAAAAACAAAACTCCGGATATCAAGCATCACGTAGAACAAGATCATAGCAACTTTATTCAACCATATCATGTCTCACAACAACCTAGACTTGGATTATGCTTTTTGCTACCCACAAGTTTCAAGCTAAGGTTTGATCATGTAAGCCAACAAACTCAAGAACATGGGTAGGATATCAAGTTGTAACTTAGGCACATGAGAGAAAACCAACAGAGCAACTATTCATCGTTTCAACCATGAAGAACTAAAACATTCTTACAGTGTCTAAGAAAGCAGTAAATATTTTTTGTGGGGGTCCTCCCCCAAGATAGAATTAGGCCATGCTGTTGGTTGGAGTTGTACCTGCTTAACACAGATGAGCCCTCATCTCCTCCATTTGTTGTTGCTGAAGCTGCTTGACAAGTTGAAAATCCAAACTTGCATAACAAAGGTGCAAGTGTGGAGTTGCATCAAAATGGACAATGTCCTAAGACTTTACCCAAATGGTTGTCCTTCCAAACTCAAACCAACAGCAAAGAACAAATTGAGGAAGAGAGTTTCCTTGCGTCTCTTCCCTGAGTGAAATTTGTCGAATGAATCAAAGAACCAATTCAGAAGAGGAGTGAATGTCATGGATGGACAAGGCTCCTCTTCCCCTTTAGCCCCTTATAGAGCTTAGGAGGACAAATGGTCAAATAATGGCCAAGGGCGACGGCCAGAAGCCGTTGAGGCAAGTGAGGACAAACATCAATTGACTCAGTCGAATTAGAGATTTGACCGACGATGATAGGTCTCATTTGCTGCCCCTTTGGTGCAAAATTTTCTTGCAATCATGTGATATCATGCAAGAGAGGTTTGGCCAAATTTGTCCTAGAAAAAAGACTCAAAAGACTTTCTGAACAAGTTCAACTCATTTTGTTTTCAGAATTTTATTTTGGAAAAGGGAGATGGCTGGAAAGAATTCCAGTATGCAAATGTGGAAAATCAAATATGCAATTGGGAAATCAAATTTTGGAAAGGGAAATATGAGATAACTACCGATTTTACCTTTCGGCAAAGGACTCACCATTTTGAGTCCGACGAGCGGGACTCTTCTCCATCATGTTCAGTTCGATGACATAGCATCCAATCCTAGAGAAGTGGATTTGGATGATTGACCTTCATTGTCCACCACACCTTCTTTGATCTTCAGTTGTTGCAATGGTGTGGACAATGACTCCCCGGACTGTGGAGGATGTGTAGCAGCTCTCCTCTTCGGTCTCATTACCCAACGACATGGTTCTTTGAACTTGTATTCTATAATCTTTCCCCGAAGGTGAAGTTGAATTTTCTTACCATTCACATCGATCTTCGCTTTCGCGGTGTTCAAGAACGGTCGGCCAAGAATGAGTGATGCTTCTGAGTTGGCTTCCATGTCAACGATCGCAAAATCCTTGAGGAGATAGGTGTCTCGGATTTTCACCGGAACACTCTGTGCAATACCCATGGGATAGCAATCGGTTCCATCGGCCATCTGCAAGCACATTCTTGTAGGGCGCAAGGGAGGATAACTGATTTCATCATATATTACCTTTGGCATGATGTTGACGCTTGATCCAAGGTCACCTAGACAATGCTTGGCATTGTACTCCCAGATCGAGCACTCCAACATCGGATAGCCAGCATACTCCCTTCTTGGCTTGGGTTGATTGAATGTGGAACTCCTCCCTGGGGGAGGTTGCTTGCCTTTCTCCTCTTCATACTTTGCTGAAGTGTTAGCATAGTATGGGTTTCGAGAAAGTGTTTCCCACTTCTCGATCACCGCATAAACATTTTCACGAAAAGGTTTGGGTTGCCCCAAATTCTCTTCGATCCCAAAATAAGGCATAGCAGCATCAAGCTGAGCTATCTTAGTTTCTAGCATTTTATTCAAGCTTAGTTGGTTTTTAAAAGCTGAGGATAGGCTTTCCAAGGTTTGTCCATTGGCAGCAAGCTTTTTAGAGAGGGATTCAATTAATCTTGCTTGGCCAAACACACGATCTTCCAAGGAGATTGAAAAGAATTGACGTTACTTGTGTTACCTCCTTGGTAGTCGGCGTGTGGTTGATTGCACTCATGGCCTTCCTCTGGACAATACCCAATGTTATCGTTCATGTCCAATACGTCTGGACGAAGTTGGAGTCTCACATCACTCCACCCTTGGTTGGAGATCATCTTCTCAATCATATTTTTGGCATTTTCAATGGTCAAAGAGAAAAAGACTCCTCCACCAGCAGCATCAATATGATCACGGTCTGTCGGAGACAACCCATAGTAGAAGTTATGCAGAATGAGCCAATCATCCATCCCGTGGTGAGGACAGGCCAAGATGTAATCTTGAAGCCTTTCCCACGCCTCGGGTATTGACTCCATAGCTACTTGCTGGAAACTAGAAATTCTCTCACGAAGAGCATTGGTTTTGCCCAACAGGAAGAACTTCGTGAGCAACGTCATAGAACATTTATCCCAAGAGTTTATCATCTCCCAGTTCATGTAGAACTGAGGACCGGGTGTGTCCGAGGACCGGTGGATGGTCGCTTCCTGGTGTGATGAGTGATTGACAACGTGGTGTGGACTGACGTTTGCCTTGGCTTAAGTATTGCAGGTGTAGAATGCGGCTTGATTGCATTGGTGCAAGTGAAGAACAGGCGCGGAAGGTCTTAGCCATGGCGGCCTTCAGGGAGTGGAGAGACAAGTAGCCTTGGTTCGAGGGACCCGGTGGCCAGATGTATCATGTGCGGTTCACATGGTGGCAAGAACGACCAAGGCGGCGTGGATCCGGTGCGAGGTAGCGGCTCACAACCGAAGCCCGTACGCGGACGTGAAACCGGTTCAAGGTGGCGGCTAACAACCGAAGCTTGTACGCGGAGTTTGGTGATTTGGCCACAAAATCATCAGGAGGACGGTTTCTTGGTTTGAGCCTCAAAACCAAGCCCGAGGACATGGCGTGGCGGTAACGGCCCATCAGGAGGGGTCGTGCGCATCAAGGAGCCTGTACCGGAGGACACGCGGCATGGCCGCAAGGTTTGCGTCGGAGGGTAGCAAACTTGCGGTGGAAGGTGTCCCAGCCGGAAAAAGATTCGCGAAAATGTCAAATTTGCAGCCTAAGGGGTATTTTGTTGTATGCTTCATGTAAGGGCGTTCTGAACATTTGCAGGGCGCATATATATATATATATATATATATATATATATATATATATATATATATATATATATATATATATATATATGTATATATATGTATATATATATATATGTATATGTATATATATGTATATATATATATATGTATATGTATATATATATGTATATATATATATATATGTATGTATGTATGTATGTATGTATGTATATGAGGAGTGGCTATTGTTGGCAGCAATCCATGGTAGAGGATAGGTGGTGGACATCTCATTTGTTTGTGAGAGGGTCTTTTCTTGGGTTTGACAGGGAGAGAGAGGAGGGATCTTTGATTTGATTTTTTTGTCATTCTAGCTTTGTTTGTGCTAGCATGGCTTGTAACCGCACATGGTGAAGTCATCCAAAGTTCAATTTCGTGCCAATTTTGTTCCTCCCGTTTGAATCTGAAATTTATATTTTTCGGTATTTTCGGAAGTATTTTTGGAGAATTTTTCGTCCGTGCGATTTGGCTGAGAAATTCGTGAAATTTCTTAAGGTTTTTGTTGATAGGATCAGCATCTCTCATGTGATTGCCCCTCAAATTCCTCACGGATTCGGCCTAGATTTAAAGTTTTCCCCAAACCGGTTCTTTGTGTAGGGCGCTCGGTTTCCTCTGCAATTCATGGTAGGTTTTTGAGATTTCTCGAATCCTTTTCATGGATCTATTAGCACTTGAAGAGTTGCTTCTGTAGCTTGAGTTTTGTGTCGAATCGTTGAGTTTTGAGGAAGAATTTTAGGGTTGAAATTTCGGTGGTGTTCTTGTTCTTCCCGTGTTCCTGGTCGTTCTGCAGGTTCGCGAGCAGGCAGGCTTCAGCTCGTGGGTCCCGGCGCGCAGTGGGTAGGCGGCCTAGCGCCAGCACAACGTACGCAGCCAGGCGAGCCGCCCAGCTGCAGTCCGCACAGCCCAAGCTTGGCTGGCCTTCTTCCTCGGTCAGCGCCGTCCAGCAGCCAGAAACGCAGCTTGGTCCAGCGTGTGTGCACACGGTCCGGTAGAGCAGCATCTCGCGCGCGCAGCCCAAGTGCAAGCAAAGTCCTCAGCAGCTCGTCAAGGTGAATTGCAGGTAATTGTTTTTCTTTGCAGGTTCAGAGCAGCACATCAAGTAGGCAACCAGTGGCGTGAGTGCAGGCGCAGGTAAGCAGCAAGGTAGACAGGTGGCTGCAGTTCTTTGACAGCAGCAGCTCGGTTCCATTTTGAGTCACAGGAATTCTATTTAGTTAATTATCTTGAACTGTGACTGCCTGCTCCTTTAATCTGTAACGGCATTTTGGATCTTGTCTACGAGCAGCTCTGTTCATGTTTCATTTTTATGAGATGTCGCTTTCACGCTAGAGTGCTTCTGGTTGAGTAATCTTGCATGTCAACTGGTTAATCAATAATCTTTGTGCTTCCAGAAGCTTGGCTCTTGTACATCTTGACTCTGTGTTTAGCTCTTAGTTAATTATCCGGTTAAATAGTCTATTTGCTCTTTGACATTTTCAATTAAGCAAGTGTTTAGCAATTTATTTAGCAAGCTTTTGTGAGCAGTTCGTTTTCAGTCATATTTGGTGAAGCACTTGTTTTTGAGTAGCTTGATATTTTCAGTGCTTTCTCGTTTGGTTTTGGCCGGATTATTTTCGCTTCCGCATCGCTTTGAACTTTCCTAGCTCGTTTTTAGGGTGAGCTTGCCACGAGTTGGCTTGGTCATCTCGACGGTCAGAAGAGAGGCGTGTCGAGTTGTAATCGGGACATAGGTCTTGTTCTCGTCAGAGAATTTTTAAAGGCTCCCATTCACCACCCCCCTCTGGTCGCCCGTTTCGGTCCTACAAGAACCACTGCTTCGCTCTCCCGAGTAGAGAGAACGGGAACAACCGGAGGCGAATAGCATCTTCACTAACCCCTCTAATGGTGAAGGTGCTGATGGGCGCTTGCGTCCTCGTTGGCTTTCCCAAGGAATGGGCTAGCCTGCACCATGTTGATGAGACCCATCTTGATCACAAAGTTTACGTTTCCAGCGTCAACCTTGGGTCCAACAGGAACTTGGGAGGACAAGGGAGCTGAGAACTCGGCGAGCGTCTTCTGGGCCATCACATTGAATGTTGATGGTGCAATGAAAGCTGGATTGACTGCCGAGTGGATTATTCAAGGAGGGACGATACAAGGATGCACTCTTCCCAAGGAGGGACGTTGCAAGAATGTACTCTTCCCACCAATGACTCCGGATTCTCGATGAAATTTATCAGCGAGCTGTCACCAATACACTACCTGTTTTCACATGGAAGAGAAAACAAAGCAAGGATAAACCTGTATGGGCAATAGCTACCAATCAAGGACACAATCATAGAACATTAGTAAAATTCTTTACCAGTGCCTCGACAACAGCGCCAGAAAGCTTGTTGGCATTTCTTAACGTCGTTACCAATTCCTCGACAACAGCATCAGAAAGCCTGGTGACGTTTCTTAACATTCACAGATAAATTTGCAAGCGCACAGATATCGTCGTAGCTTTCCCCTAAGAGTATTCCAAGGGTATCGAATCCAAGGAAGGCGGGCGGTCAAGAGATTCTACTATGCTTATGAGTTATATCTTGATATGATAAACCAAAGCTCAACAGGGGTAAAGATAATAGCAGGGTAGTGTGACACACAAGAGAATGACACTCATGATAAGATAGTCTAAGGCTAGGGAGAAGGACTAAGAGTTAGCTCTATGTTCTAATGTACTTTGTATATACTGCACAGAGCATGTTAGAGAGGAAAACATACACATGATACTGTCTAAGCCTATGCACCAAGGGCTACTCGGGGAGATAGCCTCCCTCGCCACTTACGCGTGACCACTTTGCGAGGTTGCTACTCATTTCAGAACTCCTACAGTGAACCCGAACGTGGGGGATTTCAGAGGGTCCAACGGGGCTGTCACCACCCGCGGCCTACCCCGGCCAAACCGTGGGGAACACTCGTATCCAATAGAGGCCAACAAATCCAAGCACCATGCTTGCATTGAAGTGTAACATCCTAAATCCCTTTAAAGGCTCCCATTCTTCGGATGGAAGAGCTGAGCTAGAACCATGTAATACAAGATCATCGGACCGACTACCATGGCATATATTATGAAAACTATATATGGCATGAAACTATACTCTAAACGAACTAGAACAAAGTCTAACACACATGAGGGTATAAGGTCCTATACTTCCAAAGCAAGGGTATATGACTATCTCATGAGCATATAAGCCAAGCAACACATGATAGTAAGAACACATACACTATATAAGAAAGATGTATCTTTGAAGTAGAGCAAAGTCATCCTAAAACTAGAAGATACAAGAACCATACCCTTAACTCCAAGAAGACCTGAACCTATGTAGAACTACTCTAGCCTAACTCCACTATCCTAAAGACTAAAAGTGAGAGGAGTGATTCAACTTGTGGTGCTTAGAATGGAGCCCCTCCACTCATACTTATAGGCACCTGGAGGCGGCATCTTCGAAGGAATATTCCACAACCGACTTCAGGACAGGACACGTGGCGGTTGGAGGTGAGAGAAGCCAAGGGTGGTTCGGCCAAACTAGGGGTTCGGCCGACCCCCTATGGGTCCCACTCACAATCGTGTTTCTCTGGGAGACTGCCATGTGGGTCCTCAAGTGGGTATGGGTATGCCTCGGGTGTTTCCATGCATTTTACCCCCAAGGTGGGCCCCTCAATCCGTGTGCTTGCACCTGATTGGCCGAGAGTGTGTTTCTTCTCTCTCTTTTGGGCCCATGGATCCATGTGCTGCCCAGGTGGCGCCCTCTCATTGGTTGGAGTTGTGTTTCTCCACCATGAGAGTGTGCTTTCTCCATTCTTTTGTATGTATTTCACCTACACTCAAATAATCTCAAGGACATATGGAACTACATTATTCCAAACCAAATATGCGTGTAAGATGCTAGTTTCCCGAATATTGACGGCTATATTTGGTACTTAACAGCCGTCAACATTGAGCACAGCCAAGGATGGGCAAGGGATGTTTGCGTCACTAGGTTCGACATCAGCAATGAGAACCTAGCACCCTTTGTATCATTTAGTTGCGCCTGAGGAGGTGTTGGCCAAGACACAGGTGTGTGAGTTGGCTACGTAGGATCTAGACCTGCTCATGTCGTGCGTCCCTGAGTCCCAGCCTGCACAAGAGCTTGAACCAGAACCAGAAGAGGAGTCAGCCTCACCTTTGCCAGACGTGTCACATGACCCTATCTTGGCTGCGAACGGCAATAGCACTGAGGATTATGATGACATGGAAGATGACCTGCTAGATGAGGAGGATCCCGACAATGTCTCTGAGGATGACTTCGCGAGCAAGGCTACCGCTCTTGCTGGCATGCCTGAAGCCGCTTAGCTGCAATGACCATGAGTGAGCAAACGTCAGGCTACAACATCCGTGGAGGACTCGCTGGACCGGGCAACATCTCTCAAGGCTGTTAGAAATCTGGATGGGAAGAAAGGTAACAACATTGACATGTCTTTCTTGCATTATTCAGATATTGTTATTAGTTCAAACTTTTCTGTTGTAGGTATTGTGTTAGGGGACGTTAATACTTCAGTTAGTGAGTATGTAAATTTTCTTAAATCAATTAAGCAAAGTAGACTAACAACCACCTGTAATCAATACTTTAAAACTCTAGTACTAGATAAAGAAGAAAAAGATTTAGCCGATGAAGAGGAGGTGGACAAGTTTATTCTTAATCATCTGTGTGGGGAGATTACGGATGAAGTAATGGATGATAGTAGTGAGCTCACGGGGGTGGCTCATACTATGTCATCTCGTAAAAAGAATAAACACCAAAGTAAATAAAAAAAGAGTGACATTAATGAGGTGTTTTTCTTGGAATAGTGATGGGCTTAGAGACCCAAAGAAACATCGTTTTTTTTCGGATCTCACCAAAGAACATAACTTGAGATTTATTGCTATTTCTGAAATGGTCAGGTGGAATTTTACAGATCCTTTTCTTAGGAATCTTTGTGGTGCAAGGAACTACATTTGGCATGTCAAGGAGCCTAGAGGATGCTCCGGTGGCATTCTCTTGGGCAATGACCTAGGTGTTTTTCATATAGGCGCCATAGATGAAGGTGACTTCTACGTAAAATTCCATTTATGCAATAAAGTTGATGACTTTAAGTGGGCCTTGGTAGCGGTCTATGGACCGGCACAATAGGAGTTAAAGGAACAATTTCTTGTAGAATTAGTCAACATGTGTAGCAATGAAACCATACCAATTTTAATAGGTGGTGACTTAATATTCTTAAAAGCCCAGATGAAAAGAATAAGAATAATTTTGACCATCGATGGACATTTTTGTTTAATGCCATAATTGATGGCTTAAATCTCAGGGGAATTGCAATGACGGGCAAACAATACACATGGGCTAATTCCCTACCAAGTCCCACATATGAGAAACTTGAAAGACTTTTATCCAGCACAGAATGGGAACAGAAATATCCTTTAACGACCGTTGTGGCTTTAAACAGAGATATTTCAGACCATACCACATTACTTTTAAATTCTTGTGAGCCATCCTTATGTAGTACCCCACCGGCTTTTGAGTTTGAACTGGGCTGGTTACTTCGGGATGGATTCACTGATATGGTAAAGGATATATGGGAAAGCAAAAATTCAGTATCCACTCCTATGGAGCGCTGGCAGGCAAAAATAAGATGCCTTCGTCAATACTTGAGGGGGTGGGCCAAACACACAAGTGGAGTTAATAAAAAAGAGAAGAAAGAAATTCTTGACAAGCTAGATGTTCTAGATAAGAAAGCAGAAACATCTGTGTTAACTCCACAGAATGTTGACGTAAAACAAAATTTTGTAATAGACTGGCTGAAATGTTGAGAGAAGAAGAAATAAAGTGGTACCAGAGAGCAAAAGTCAAGGAACTTTTAGAAGGGGACTCTAATACAAAGTATTTTCAGCTGGTAGCAAATGGGACATTTAGGAAAACACGGTTTTTCCAGTTACGGGATGGGGATAGAACAATCATTGGTGATAACAAATTAAAAAAATATATCACCAGATACTATAAAAATATCTTTGGCCCCCCGCGACAAACCGAAGTTATTCTAGATGCTAATAGGAGAGATGATATTCCTTATGTCTTGGCTCTGAAAAATGAATTACTTATTAAAGATTTTTCTGAGGAAGATGCGATAGCTACAATTTTTCAAATGGAACATAACAAGGCACCTAGACCTGATTAAATGTGATCTAATGAAATTGTTTGCAGCTTTTCATGAGGGTTCCTTGCCTCTTTTTAGCCTGAACTTTGGAACTATAATTCTCCTTCCAAAATGCAGAGAAGCAATCACTATTAAGCAATATAGGCCAATATGTTTGCTTAATGTGAGTTTTAAAATTTTCACAAAGGTGGCTACCATAAGAGTGTCATCTGTTGCCCAGAAGGTTATTAGTCCTACTCAAACGACTTTTATACCTAGGTGCAACATAATGGAAGGGGTGATCATTCTTCATGAGGTAATCCGTGAGCTACACAAGAAGAAGAAAAGCAGGGTAATTTTTAAAATTGACTTTGAGAAAGCTTACGATAAAGTTATGTTATCATTTGTATAGCAAACACTGCAGATGAAAGGTTTTTTCGACACTTGGTGCTCCTGGATAAACGCTTTTATGCAAGGGGGTCATGTAGGAATTAAGTTTAATGAGCAAATAGGGTGAACTTTCATACCTCGAAATGTCTACGGCAAGGAGACCCTCTATTGCCTCTCCTCTTTAATACTGTGGCTGATATGCTTGCAATTCTGATTAAAAGAGCGAGAGATGATGGGCAAATTGTGGGATTGGTGCCACATCTTGTTGAAGGTGGGTTATTGGTTCTACAATATGCTAATTATACTGTTATTTTTATGGACCATGATTTGGAAAAGGCAACTAATATGAGCAATTGTACTCCGAATTATTTGGATGCTAGATAGGTTCTTACCCATTTAGATACCTAGGTATTCCAATGCACTATCGTAATTTGAGTAATAAGGATTGGAGGGTAATTGAGAAAAAATTGAAAAGAAACTCAGTAGTTGGAAAGGAAAGCTTATGTCACTGGGGAACTGTTAGCGGCTGTTAAGTACCTAAATAACTGCCAACATTCTCTACTAAAGTGAAGGATTAACATTTGTAACCTACATATTTCCCTTCGAATAATGTAGTTTCACATGTCCTTGGAGAATATTTGGTTGTAGGTGATTGGCTGCAAAAAATAAAGGAGAATCCACCTCATGGATCCAAGTGATAACATCTCGACGAATCAGAAGCCTCCATGTGTGCAGCACATTGGATTGAGGGGCCCACAAGTGGTCCAAACCGCCTCAAACTGCCATGGGCACTTGTAACCATCATAAGGACCCACATATCAGTCACACTAAAGAAGCACAGTGTGAGGGACGCCACGTGGGGGTTGGCCGAACTGCCATTAGCTCCTCTCGTCTGCCTCCACGTGTCACTCGTTGGTGCTGTCCTAAAGGTCGGTTGTTGGTGGATGCTTGGAATATTCCCTCGAGATGTTGCATGTTGGAGCCTATAAATATAAGGGAGGGGGCTCCAAATGAAGACACACAACATTTGGGAAATCACTCTCTTAGAACTCTAGGCTTAGTGGAGTTATGCTAGGGTAGCTCTATTCAGGTTCCAAGTCTCTTTGGAGCAAGGGTATGCTCTTGTATCTCTTAGTTCTATGATGACTTTATTCTACTTTGATTATACACTCACTTCCTTCATATATAGTTTGTCAAAGTCATGACATGATTGAGTTGCGTTCATGTTCTTGCTATCTTATAGTGCTTTCCTTATATGCTTGTGAAGTCCTGTACCCTAGTATTGATAGTATAGAATTGAGTGCCCTCAAGCATGTTAGAATTTTCTCTAGTTCAATTAGAATATGGTTTCATGCTTTATATGGTTTCCATGATCTATGCCACGGTTTGGGTTCATCAGCCGTTCTTATGGCCTCATTGCTCATAGCCTCAATTGCTTGAGATGGTCAATACGTTGTGAACAATGAGAGCACAATGCTCAGGTTGGAATCATCGGTAGAATATGAGTGTTCCCCATGGTTTGGCTGGGGTAGGGCACAGGTGGCGACAGCCCCATTGGACCCTCTAAAATCCCCCACATTCGGGTTCCCTGTAGGAGTTTTGAAATGAGTAACAACCTAGTTGTGCGTAAGCAACGAGGGAGGTTATCTCCCCCTGCCAGGGTGCATAGGCTTAGATTGAATATTTGTGTGAATCCATAGTTCTAACTTGACCTATGCTTTATATAGGAAGTACGTAAGAACCTAGATGCTAACTCTTAGTTCTTCTCCCTAGCCTAGATGTCCTTGAGTTGATCCCATGTGTGTGTCACACTACCATTTTATCTCTTTATCGTACCCCTATCCTTTGTATAAGATTATATCCATGCTATTGCTATATTCATGATTGCAACAGTATTCTTTAACTTCCCGCCTTTCTTTGGGAAATACGATACCCCTGGGAATACCCATGGGTGAAATGCTACAATGGTATATCCGTGCGCTTGCGGATTCATTCGCAATTGTTAGATCTACCAACATAGCATTTCTAGCGGTGCTATTGGGAAACTAGTAGTGACGTTAAGAAATGCCAACACACATTTCTGGCGCCGTTGCCGGTGAAGGCACTTGTTTAAAGAATTACTTTGCACATGTTTATATGCATAGATGGTAAATCATTACTCACGCAGGGTAACGTCGATATGTCTTCTCTATCTTTGAAGTTCAAGATAGGTAGTGAATGACTTGTTTCGATTTGTCGGAAAACTTTACTGAAGATCCAGGGTCACTCTTAAGGCGAGCACGAGCGCATTTCGGCTCACCTCAACGTACTCTCCCAGCAGTTGATCCAGCTTCCTTTGTACCATCTACGTCAACTGCTATGGCTCAGAAGACTCTTCGTGAGTTCTCCGCTCCCTCCACCACTTAGGTACCGAAAGGTCCTGATGTGGAAGTTGGGAACGGCAACTTCGAGATCAAGACATGTATTATTGTGATGGTACAGGCTAACCTATTCAGTGGGAAGGCCAACGAGGATGCAAGCACCCACTTGCAACAGTTCCTTGAGCTGTGCATCACCTTCATTATTAGAGGAGTGAGCGGAGAGGCTTTTCTTCTCCTCATGTTTCCGTTCTCTGTTGGCGCGCTGAACGAGCACCAAGATCTACCGCAAGCGCACGGATCTGTTCCAGCTCTTTCCTCAAGATTACTTCGCCAAAGTTATCAATCTATGGAAACAAGGTCACAAACCCTAGATTAACTATGCATCGGAAAGCATTGTTCAAGTTGCAAGATGATTGTGAACATGATCAAGCATAAACACTTATGAGCAAGAGGTAACTCATCTGGGATAAAGCCTAGCCTATGCATATGTTGTAGTTCTAGCTAGATGTCACACCCTGAAATTGTTGGATTTCAGGATGTGATTAAAAAGAAAAATTAAACAATGATTTCTCATAATTTTAAAACTTTTTCAACATTTATTTGTTTTATAGGGAATTTAGCATAGGAAAAACAATTGGTTGTTCTTTTGAAATTAAATAACTTTGTCTTGTGTGTTGATGGAATACTTACACTTGCATTCAATCAACAAAATCCCGGATGGGTAACCAGATGGAGCAGCATGTGACGCGGTGGCTGAAGATTTATCAGAAAACCTTCCGTACATCTGAGCTGTGGTCAACCAGTCGGTGTCCCTGTGGACTTGAGGCTCTACCAGATGATAGTTAATAAATTAGTCTTCCACTATGTTAAGGCATGTGTCCTTTGTAAACTATGATGTAAATTGGTTTATTCAAGCATTGTGTTCTATGTAATACCATATTTGTAAGCTATATATGTTGTGTGGGCTTCCTGGGCACACATATGGCAGCATTCGGTTTCTATGGAAAACCGAGTGTGACACTAGATTGGTAAGCAAAACATGGTTCTCATTCAATACAACTTTAAATCTCTACCCTCCGGTCCAACTCTCGAGAACGCCACCTTACACGGGTCACACCCTGTCACGATGCTCCCTATCAGCATGGTTAGTTACAAGGGCACGAACATGAGTTTGTGTCATACTACTCGATAGATCCGGTATGCACCTCTAGTCACCATGACTACAAAAACAATCTATGCAATCTACGCTGACCATAGATTGGAATAAGCAAACTCAAGAGAGAATGAAATCACAGAAGGAGGCAACAGATCGTAAATGAATCGAAACACATCTATTACTTTACCATGTATGATTGTACATCACAAGATCACAACCGTGGCCATATCTTCTTGTGACTTCTAGCTCCAGAACTTCGGCATGATCTTCTACGCAGGGTGTTCCCGCCGGCTAGAGCCTAACCTAGGCTAGCCTCTAGACAACTGCATGGCCCTCAGCTCTCCGTAGATGGTTGTCCCTCAATTTCCTCAGCTTTTGGTTCGAATGATGATGTGTTGGCCGAAAGGTGCACTATTTATATTCCTGGAAAACCCTAGGTCAAAGGGGAAGGTGAGGCGGTGAAGGAATGCCTTAGGCTTGCCGGCCAGGCCCTTTGCCAGCCCGCCTCATTCTTAACTTTTTTCCCCATGCTTCCTTGGTGCTTCTAGAGTCTTCCTTTCGCTACATTTGGCCCCTGGACGCCGTTTGCTTCAGGATAAAATTATCTCAAGATAACTTTCCAATTTAATTGTCTTTATCCCGAAGTAACTTGATCTTATCTTCATTTGCTTAGTCCTTAAGCAATCTTGGAGGTTGGTGGGCTGCATTTGGGCATGAGTGGGCTTCAATTCTATGTTCATGGCGCCTATGATAGAGCTGGAGTGCCCGATCTTTCGGTGAGTGGAGGATAATTTTGATTTGGTGGAAGTCGACCCTCACGATCCGACTACGACGAGCGAACCCGAAGCGCCAATGCAATCGCTGAACCAACTCCCTGTGGTTACCGACCCTGTTGCAATCAAGATCAGAACTTCCTGTACGCAATCAAAGAACGAACAAGAAAAAGAAGGCGAGCAATCTTAATATCACTCGAAGGTGGGGTTCTGAATCACACGAGGACAGCACGTGTTTGTGCGTGTTCGGTGTAGCTAAAGCTAGATGTAAAACAAAACCCGAGGATGCTAATGACGGCTATAGGGTTTAATAGCACGGACACAAGGGAGTTGGGGTCGTGCTACAACCCTAGGACGCGTCCCTAATGGACCCAACTCGATACACGGCCCATTGGGCCAAAATAAGGTGGCGCAGCACCTTGGACAGAAAACAGTCCGACTCAAAATGACGATTGCGGCCGCCTCGGTGAAGATATGAAGGTGAGTCCGGATCCATCTGAAAGTAGACTTGATAAGCTTTCCATCAAGTACTTGATCGCCCAAAACGGAGTCCGGATGAAGTTGTGGCGGCCGTCACAAGTTGACGTTCGTGCGCAGTCCGAATCCAGCCACATATCCTTCATTCTTTAGCACCATGACGTAGTTCAACTCTCTTGCACGAGCCCGAGTGATCGGCCCTGAAGGTGGTGCTTGGGGTGAAGGTGCTGCTGGTGTAGATGTACCGGTGATGTCCTCATCATCCTCCCCTTCTTGAACTGAAGTCGTCCTCGACGGCAACTCCTCATCCTCGCCCGCATATGGTTTCAAATCTGCAACATTAAAACTAGTGGAAACACCAAACTCCGCAGGCAGGTCAAGGACATAAGCATTATCATTAATCTTGGTTAGCACTTTAAATGGACCAGCAGCACGAGGCATTAATTTAGAACGACGCAAAGTAGGAAAACGATCCTTCCTCAAATGCAATCAAACCATACCACCAGGTTCAAAAGTAACATGTTTTCTTCCTTTACTACCAGCAACTTGATACTTAGCATTAGTAGCAGCAATGGTTTGTTGTGTTTGTTCATGTAGGTTAATCATATGGTCAATATGTTCAACGGCATCAATATGTGGGACGTCCACAGCATCAAGCGAAAATAAATCAATAGGCGCCCGAGGAATATAACCATAAACAATCTGAAAAGGGCACATCTTTGTAGAAGAATGTGTTGCATGATTATAAGCAAACTCAACATGAGGTAAACAATCTTCCCAACGGTTCAGATTTTTATCCAAAACAGCCCTAAGCATGGTTGACAAAGTTCTATTGACCACTTCAGTTTGTCCATCAGTTTGTGGGTGACAAGTTGTGCTAAACAGCAATTTAGTGCCTAATTTGTTCCAAAGAGATCTCTAAAAGTGACTTAGAAACTTAGCATCACGATCAGACACAATTGTTTTAGGAACACCATGTAAACGAATAATCTCCTTAAAGAACAATTCAGCAACATTACTAGCATCATCAGTTTTATGACAAGGAATGAAATGAGCCATTTTAGAGAATCTATCAACAACCACAAAAATGCTATCCCTCCCCTTCTTAGTTCTAGGCAATCCCAAAACAAAGTCCATAGAAATATCAAGCCAAGGTAAAGTAGGGACAGGCAAAGGCATATACAAACCATGGTTGTTCAAACGTGACTTAGCCTTTTGACATGTAGTGCATCGTGCAACCAAGCGCTCAACATCAGGACGCATCCGAGGCCAAAAGAAGTGGGTGGCCAGCACCTCAAGCAGTTTTGTAAACGCCAAAATGTCCCATTAGTCCGCCTCCATGAGCTTCCTGTAACAACAAAAGACGAACCGAGCTAGCTAGAATACACAGCTTGTTAGCGCGAAACAGGAACCCATCCTGCATGTGAAATTTTCCCCATGGTTTACCAGTCATACAATGTTTATAAGCATCTTTAAAATCATTATCATCGACATATTGATCCTTCATAGTGTGTAAACCAAAAATTTTAAAATCCAATTGTGACAGCATATTATATCGGCGAGACAAAGCATCAGCAATCACATTGTCCTTCCCGTTCTTGTGTTTAATGATGTAAGGAAAAGACTCAATGAATTCTACCCAATTAGCATGACGACAGTTCAGATTAGTTTGGGTACGAATATGTTTTAAAGCCTCATGATCAGAATGGATTATAAACACACGATGCCAGAGATAGTGCTGCCACGTTTGCAAGGTACGCACTAAAGCATAAAGTTCTTTATCATAAGTACAATATTTCAAACTAGCACAGCTTAATTTTTCACTGAAATAAGCAACCGGTTTTCCTTCTTGTAACAGAACAGCACCTAACCCAATACCACTAGCATCACATTCGAGCTCAAATATTTTACCAAAATCAGGCAATTGCAAAAGAGGAGCATGTGTTAACTTATCTTTCAATGTAGTGAAGGCGAGCTCCTGGGAATCAGTCCAAGTAAAAGGCACACCTTTCTTTGTAAGCTCATGTAGAGGTGCTGCAATAGAGCTAAATCCTCGTACGAATCGACGGTAGAAACCTGCAAGCCCAAGAAAACTCCGAATCTGCGTAACCGTCGTCGGTGTAGGCCATTCCCGAATTGCCTCAATCTTGCTGCTATCCACCTCAATACCCTATGGAGTAACAACATAACCAAGAAACGAAACACGTTGTGTGCAGAAGATGCATTTTTCCATGTTAGCAAACAAGTGAGCTGCACGCAACGCATTAAAAACAGCACGCAAATGTTCGAAATGCTCTTCCATAGACTTGCTGTAAATCAAGATATCATCAAAATATACAACAACAAACAAACCTATGAAAGGCCTGAGGACTTCATTCATCAAACGCATAAAAGTGCTGGGAGCATTAGTCAAACCAAACGGCATAACCAACCATTCATATAAACCAAATTTAGTTTTAAAAGCTGTTTTCCATTCATCGCCCAATTTCATTCGAATCTGATGGTAACCACTACGCAAATCAATCTTAGTAAAAATAATGGCACCACTAAGCTCATCTAGCATATCATCAAGGCGTGGTATAGGATATCGATAACGAATAGTGATGTTATTAATAGCACGACAATCTACACACATACGCCACGTTCCATCCTTCTTTGGAACAAGTAACACTGGAACGGAGCAAGGACTAAGAGACTCACGAATGTACCCTTTGTCAAGCAACGCCTGGACCTGGTGCTGAATCTCTTTCGTCTCGTCGGGATTTGTGCGGTACGGGGCGCGATTCGGAAGCTGTGCGCCGGGAATGAAGTCGATCTGGTGCTCAATGCCACGAAGTGGAGGTAGTCCCGATGGTAAATCTTTGGGAAAAACATCAGCGTACTCCTGCAAAATGTTAGCAACCGCAGGGGGAATATCCAAAGATGGTACATCATCAAGTGAAACGAGCACACTAGAACATACAAGTGCATAACAAGGTAGCTCATCAACACAAAGATCAACAAAATCAGCACGTGTAGCAAATAAAACAGGCGCATTCAACTTGATTTCAGAAGGTGATGGTACAAGTTGTTTAGCATTTTTAGCGGCTCGAGCAAGGTCATCTTTAACAATTTGTTCAGGTGTCATGGGATGTATAATTATTTTCTGACCTTTAAACATGAGAGAATAATGATTCGAACGACCATGATGCAAGCTATCAGTATCATATTGCCAAGGTCTACCAAGTAACAAAGAACATGCCTCCATAGGAATAACATCACAATCAACAAAATCAGAATAGGCACCTATGGAGAACGGAACACGTACCGACTGTGTTACTTTAATCTTTCCACCATCATTAAGCCACTGAATATGATAGGGATGCGGATGCTTATGGGTGGGTAAGGACAACTTCTCGACCAGCGCTGTACTCGCCAAGTTGTTGCAGCTACCACTGTCAATGATGATGCGAATCGACCGCTCCTGCACAACACCCTTTGTATGGAAAAGAGTGTGTCGCTGATTTTTCTCTGGCGGGGTGACCTGTGTACTAAGAACACGCTGCACAACAAGACTTTCATACCTATCTGCGTCACTAGGAGTAGCATGGACCGCCTCATTATCTGCATGGTTAGTGGCAATCATAGTATGGTGAGGTTCATCGGAATCACTAGCAGAAGAGTACTCACCATCGTCACGTATAATCAAAGCACGGGTGTTGGGACAGTCCCGAATCATGTGCCCAAAGCCTTGGCAACGAAAACACCGAACATCTCGTGTACGTCCCGAGGAAGAAGCTGCGCCTGGTGTAGGTTTCGTCGAAGGTGCTGCAAGTTTCGTCATCTTCTCACGCGGCGTAGTGCTAGGTGTAGAAGGTGCTGGAGTGGAAGGTGTAGAGCTGGACGACGGGCTTCTTCCTGCAAAAGGGTTAGTATATGTCTTCGAACGGCGTCCCTGCACTTCATGTTCAGCTTTGCAAGCATATTCAAATAACGTGGTCATATCATTATACTCCTTATAATCAAGTATATCCTGAATTTCCCTGTTCAATCCACCACGAAATCGTGCCATGGCAGCATCATCCTGTTCAAATAAACCACAACGAATCATACCCTTTTGTAACTCTTGGTAATACTCCTCAACGGATCGTTGGCCTTGCTGGAATCGCTGCATGGTGTTAAGCAAATCTCGGGCATAATAAGAAGGAACAAAACGATGTCGCATAGCGGCTTTTAATTGAGCCCAAGTAGATGGAACAGTAGTGGGATGTTTGAGTTTATATTCACGCCACCAAATTAAAGCAAACTCAGTAAATTCACTAATAGCAGCCTTAACTTGAGACGTAGCAGGGATATCATGACATGAAAATTTTTGTTCTACCTCTAACTCCCAATCAAGATATGCAGCAGGATCATACTTGCCATTAAAAGTAGGAATCTTAAATTTAATCTTCGCAAATGAATCATTAACCGGATTACGTACCACACGGCGGGCACGAGGTTGACGGTCTCCATCCTCATATTCCGTGTCACCACCATAGCCCTTCTGCAAGTCCGTGAGCGTCGCATTCATCGTCGTGAGCGTCGTGTTCATCGCATCAAGCCGGGCCGTCAAGGCGTCAAATGTACACTTGGCGGCTGTCTGAGCAAGGTCCTGCTGGTCAAGATGCTCATTGGATGAAGAGAGCGCGGAATCAACATTCTCGTGCAGCGTCTTTATGTCGTCTTTAAGTCCATCAAGGTCTGCTCGCATGCCTTGCAGCTTGGAGTCCATCTTGTCGTCGTCTCCTGACATGGTTAGCGCAAACACAAGAAAAACAGATCCTACGACAACAAAGGTGTGGGTGGAAAGCTCACAAAGATGTTGCGATCAAGTTCTTATCCGTTCTTACCAAGCAACAGGGGCGATCGCAGACAACAAGTGGCACCTGTGAAAGATTGGAGCAGCGATTGCCTGGAGACACAAAAGTCTGCTCGTCGTAGGAATATGTGTAGTTCTGGGTAGGCTGCACTCAAGTCAAGGATTAGCACAATCAAACAATAAATCCAAAGCTGAATAATAGTGCTAAACACGTAACAAAGCTGCTGGTAACAAGTGCCACCCGCGATGGATCAAGGGAAGGCAACAAGGAAGTGGGCTGCAGAAACAGAAAATCTCTCGGGCCACGTTACGCTGTGTAAACGGCGTTTTTTGGCCTCGAAACTGGCTTCACCTGGCACTACGCGGGGTGCCCTGTATAGGAAATTTCGTAAGCTTTCTGGGAAAAAAAAGAACGCTGAAATCGGAGATCCGAGTGAAAAGTTATGGCCGTTACAAAATGGGTGTTCGTAACGACACAAAACTGCCAAACGAAAAACCGAACTTTCCAAAAACGAACTGCTCTTTCCTTTTTTTTTAATTCTTTCCTTTGTCTTTCTTCTCAGAACTTTCCTCTTTTTTTTCCTTTTTTTTCTTTCCTTTCTTTTTTTTTTCTTTCCTTTTTTTTTCTTTCCTCAAACAGAAACACGAAACCGAGTAGGGTTCGGTTGGATCGGCGGCGCGTGGAGTGCGGCTTGGGGAAGGAACGAAACCGAGTAGGGTTCGGTTGGAGGGGGTAACGGTGCTGGTGATGATGATTGTGGCGGCGGTGGTGCTAGTGGCGAGGTAGGACAGCGTCGGCGGCGGCGGCGGCGACGGTGGTGGAGATGGAAAGCGGCGGAAGCACAAAGTGACCAGCAACAAAGTAACGCGAAGCACACAAATTCAACAATGCAAATTATTGAAAGAAAGTGCAAGGCGAAGAAAGGTTTTGGGACAATGGTCTAACCTGAATTTTTTTTTTGGGTTTTTGTGGACTGTAGGTAATGGAACAACACTCGATAAAAACTCACCGATCAACCTGGAAAGCTGATACCACTTGATAGAGCTGGAGTGCCCGATCTTTCGGTGAGTGGAGGATAATTTTGATTTGGTGGAAGTCGACCCTCACGATCCGACTACGACGAGCGAACCCGAAGCGCCAATGCAATCGCTGAACCAACTCCCTGTGGTTACCGACCCTGTTGCAATCAAGATCAGAACTTCCTGTACGCAATCAAAGAACGAACAAGAAAAAGAAGGCGAGCAATCTTAATATCACTCGAAGGTGGGGTTCTGAATCACACGAGGACAGCACGTGTTTGTGCGTGTTCGGTGTAGCTAAAGCTAGATGTAAAACAAAACCCGAGGATGCTAATGACGGCTATAGGGTTTAATAGCACGGACACAAGGGAGTTGGGGTCGTGCTACAACCCTAGGACGCGTCCCTAATGGACCCAACTCGATACACGGCCCATTGGGCCAAAATAAGGTGGCGCAGCACCTTGGACAGAAAATAGTCCGACTCAAAATGACGATTGCGGCCGCCTCGGTGAAGATATGAAGGTGAGTCCGGATCCATCTGAAAGTAGACTTGATAAGCTTTCCATCAAGTACTTGATCGCCCAAAACGGAGTCCGGATGAAGTCGTGGCGGCCCTCACAAGTTGACGTTCGTGCGCAGTCCGAATCCAGCCACATATCCTTCATTCTTTAGCACCATGACGTAGTTCAACTCTCTTGCACGAGCCCGAGTGATCGGCCCTGAAGGTGGTGCTTGGGGTGAAGGTGCTGCTGGTGTAGATGTACCGGTGATGTCCTCATCAGCCTAGGCCTAGTAGGCCTGCTTTATCCGGGCTTTCGGCCTTCGTCTTTCGCTTATCTCGAATTTAGCCCATATTCGTCCTGAAGTTAATCATTTATCCTGCATAAAACAATATCCTCCAAAAACACATGCATATACGAAAACGTACCGGTTATGAGGTATGATCAATAGTTTAGATATTAAATTCATGAAAATATCAAAGTTAAACAGGGGTAAAATTGTGTCAATTAAGAGCGCCAACAATCCCCCATGCTTAAACCTCACTCGTCCTCGAGTAAGTCTTCGATAGAAATCAGCGTTGCCCTCCGATGTCCTATCCCTGCACTTAATCATACATGAGAAAACACAATGCTCTCGAAAGATTTTTCAATTAAGCTTCAAGTTGTAACCAGCTCTTTCTAGTATGGAGGGTACATATGAATTAAGTGTAACCCACAAAGAATTTAAATCCACTTGCTCTCAATTTTAAACAAGTCTCAGGTAAAGGAATTTTATTTTAAAAACAATAACTAAACCAAGATCAATAATTTAACCTTGCAAATTGCTCATGGGAACTTTCAACTCATCTTGTCTCTCGAACCTGCTAACACTCTTCATTCTTTATTTCTCTCATGTATATAAGTGTAAGGCTTATCTGGAGCTTGGAAATGTTTGTCCTAGCAAAGATATTATAATCAAGATATTATCAAAACAAAAAACATCTTACGGATTTACCAAGACTCGTCAAAAGGGCCATGAGAAAATAATGTCTTTGTGGAGAGGGAGAGGATGGACACACACTCTTTAGATGGTGGACATGTGCAAATGGCAAAGGGTGATCCGGAGGCACAAATGAAGTCCTCGTTATCGGATTGCACATGGTTGGAATAATTGAGTATGGAGTAAATCTTCTAGGCACCAAGAATCAAATGAAACAAAAAGAACTAAGGAGCATTTATTTTCTTTCTTTCTTTTTTCTTTCTTTTCATTCTTTACATTTTTTTATTTGTGCTGCTTAGAACCTTTTGCAACACAATATCTACTCTGCAGTGATCAGAGATAATGTGATGACTCTCCCCCCATGCTTGAACGATTGCTCGTCCTCGAGCAATGGAGTGGGAAATAAAATGACCGTTGAGCAGAGTATGAAACCTTCTTATCTCGCAGAGAATAGCTTGAATATTCAGGGAAGATCTCCACAAAAATTTTGGAAGGCTATCAGAGGCATGGACACCTCTGGCCACGCAGCCTGAAGGGGACTTGGCTGCGCCGCCTAGCCTCTTCTGCCCTCTGTTTCTTCTGATTTTTCTTCAGCGTACTTGTAGATGCCTCCCAAAATTATTTTCCTTCAATGATGGCTCTGATTTTTCTGAAACTCCGTCGAAATAATTTTTCCATACTCAATAAATGGGTTATGGTCAAGGTGGTAGTCACAAAAAGATAATTTGGGTTTTTGGGTGGATATCCAGCGAGGAAGTTCTCAATTTCAAAACAAGCAATGCATGGATAGAAAAAGGCTAGCAATAAGAAAGGTACACAAAAAACGGAATGGCCAGCTTCTTAGTCTCGTACCGAAGAAACAAATCCTGAATCAATTCACTTAAAAATAAATCTTGCATGAATATGGTTCATCATGATATAATATTTAGGCTTTGGGTAGGTAGAGCATTTGCAAAGGTATTAATGACAAGGCCAGCATCAATGTATTTCAAAAGAAGTGCAAGAGAAGACTGCCCATTTGCATGGGTATTAAAACGACCTTTGAATTATTTAAAATAAAGAGCAAGATTAATAATTATGGGTTTTTATATTATCTTAACCTCCACAAAAGATTGATCCAGTATTTATATCAATTTTTAGATCATGTTAGGGAGAGCATTAGTTTAATCATGGATAAATCAAGTACGAAGAAAGTACAAAGCGACAACGATCATCAAATTTCAGTTTGCAAGAACAACATCATAAACATTGACCATATGAAATTAAGCTCCTTGTGATGATCATTTTATTCGACACACATTAGAAAATAAAATAGAAAACATGCTACAAATGACAAAACTTATTCACATGAAAATCAGGGGAGGAAGAGATTCAAACCGTGAGTAATTTATTTATTTATTTCTTCTTATTCTTCTTCCCTCAATGGTCGTCTTGTTCATTGCCTGGCTATTGTTCGTCCTTGCGTCCTCGCATCAACATGAAGAGTGATCAGTGCTCGTCCTCCTCTTGAGGACTTCCTTGACGTGCTCTTGAACTTGCTCTTTGCTTCATTCATCATCTTTTTCATCATTCCTGTAAGAGAGCACAAAACAAAGAACACGCCAGGGTTTCTTGCCGATGCGATGGAGCAAAACAAAACACCAAATCCATGGCTCAAAAAATATGATTGATGCTTGGTCGTGGTTTGATGCTCGCAACAAGAAAATTCAAATCTGTTTTTTTTCAAAGTCAAACTATGCTCGGTGCAGTCACCAAGACATCATGCAAATCAGAGATGGATTTTATTGTCAAAAACCAATGTAGGTCAAGAACTCTTGACTACATTAATTTAGGTTAAGTCAAAGACACTTAGTCTATCAAATTAGACTAATTAAACTTTGATCTTTACCATGCGGGGTGTGGGATTAGGTTCTAGTTTTGGCCAAAAAGAGAGAGAGAGAATTTTGAAGAAAATAAAACAAAAAGGCTTAGAAAACTCTAACTAGAAAAACCAGGATTTTCAATAAGTACGAACCACAAGGGATTTTTAGCCTTTTGTTTCATGAGCCTACCAGGTGTATACTTACAAAAATAAATCATGAAAAATATAACATAGGCTCTATTCGAAGATGGGCTCTGAAAGGCGCAAAAAGGGGCCAGGCCGCCTGACCTAAGGGTGCTTTGGCCGGCCGCCCTGAGGGGTTTCAGGCTCCTCTGGTTCTGGTTTTGCACAGGTGGGTAAAAGAAATAAAAATAGGGTGGCATATGTCATTGGTGTGGTTAAAGGGTTCGAAAAGAAACATAAAATGTTAACGACCAAGCAAAGAATCTTGCATCAAAGTGTTCAACAAAAACATCCAAAATATTAAGATAAGTCTTGTGTAGCAAAACTCTCAGATTCAAATGACTCTTCTGAAAATTAAAAGAAAAATGGGCTGTCCTCCCAAAAGCTTATTACCTGACTCGGCATCTGGGTTGCCTCCTACAAGCGCTTCGTTTATTGTCTATAGCTGGACCTTCAGGTTGTGGCTCTGACCAGCGTCCCGTGATGGTGCTGCAGTCCTCTCATTTTCTTTTTCTACAGGCTTGCATTCTCTAGCTCTTCAATTCTCCTCATCAAGAAGTCGATCTTGGCCTCTAAGTCTTCATTGCGCTTCTCCTCCTGCACACTCTTTGCTTTGCCCACGGTCGGAATGAGTTGAGTGTGTCCGACTGATGCCCAAGCATCATTATCAGCCAACTTCTTAATAGTGCATAAGCCTCGGTGGGAGTGAGGTCGATGATGGAACCTCCGGCGGATGCTGACAATGCTTGCAAGCCACCATAGAACTTCATAAATAGGTCTGCTTTTGAATACCTGTGATGTGGACAAGCGAGAACATAGTAGTTGAAGCGCTCGAACACCTCGATGATGGTCTCCGTGGTGCTCTGGGCGAAGCTCAAGATCTGGCTGCGAAGAGTCTGTGTCTTCCCTAGCGAGTAGAACTTGGCGATGAAAGCTTCCACTAGGCTTTCCCAATTCTTGATCGTTGATGCCTCCAGTGTGTAGAACCATTGAAGTGCCTTGCCCATCAACGAGAACAGGAAAAGTCATGCACGAAGCAGATTGTCATCGACCCCTTCGATCTTGAAAGTGCTGCACCATTGTATGAAGGACTGCAAATGGGAATTGGGATCCTCTTTACCGGTGAACGGGTTGTCTTGCACCATCTCGATGATTGAAGTCTTGATCTCGAACAAGGTTCCAACTTTAGCTAGCTTGAAGATCGGCAGATCGTCGACGTTCGGTGTCCAAAGCTCGCTCATCTTGCGCTCGGGCTGTTCTATCATTGCTATGTGTGGTTGATGTTCGACTGGGCTTCTTCTTGGAGTGCTAAGTGATGATTCTTTGGCCTTCACTTCCGATGTTCCTTGTTGCAGCTACTCGCTTGATTGTGCCTACGATTTTTATTTTTTTCATACACAAAGACAAAAGAAAATATTTTTGTTTTTTTCGAGAGGCACAAGTGTGGGGACCCCTTGTTAGGACGTCCCTCGATCACCCGTATCAGTCCCTGGATCAGTAAGCCGATATGGATCTCAACACAGATTAGTATTAAGAGCAGTGAATAACGAATAAACTCAATGATTATTCACCGATTTAACTAGCGGAGAGCGGGCGGGCACTCGTTCATGCACCGGAGTAGGCTGCAGCACCACATCGCCTTGGAGTCCTAAACCTGTATGACAATGAAAGCAATAGTGAGTATTCAGAATTGAATACTCAGCAAATCCCACAAATTCAATAATATAATTAGAAAGACGAAATAAATATAAAGGTAGGGCCTGGAGGGGCATTACCTCCCTGCCAGTCCCGATACTACATCCCGAACCCAGTCATCGGCACTCCTGCCGTCCGGGTTCCCCATGCAATAAAGGAAATCTAATCAGTGGGGGCTTTGACCATATCAGCTCTGTGCCGAGAGCTACGGCTATCCAGATAGATTCTTCACTCTGCAGAGGTTGTACTTATCTACCACGCATCCGGTCAGTCCCTACCTTCGTCAAGGTAGGTACTGCCCTATGAGACTCGTGCCCACTGGTGTCTATCGCTAGACAGCCAATCACTAGCTCTGTCCACGGATGCTGCTGGGGCCTAAATAGGGATCGCATATTCATCCACAAAAGGACATCAACCCGGGTATGGATGCATCATAAAAAGTGGGCATGCATCGCCCATGGGCCCTACCAGCCTTGTCACATGCGACCCGTGCCGACCAGTCACAGCCCTCTATCTGGGGCTGTCTCCAGCATACCCGTTGCCCACCGTGGCCCCTTGGGACAGTTTACTAGTGCTAGCTAGTGGGGTGTGAGTCAAGGCCTCACATAAATAGGTATTCCTGAAGGCCATACCTTTTTGGCATGCGTGGTTGTACGGGGCATTGGAAAGACTCTCCCATGAACCGGTCCTTGGGATCATCCTTCCACTCCCAATCTTAAAGCAAGATAACAACCTATATCTACAGCGACGCTGGGCATATCCTCAGATCATGCCCCAAATACCTTATGCTGCAGAAATGGTAAAATTTAGTTGGTGATATTATTGGTGAGACTTGCCTTCATTGTCGGTCCTTAGACATCCTTACGCGGGCGTATACCGTATGTTGACCGGGCTGGGCTATCTCGTCAGGGCCCGGCCATGCTATCGATAAAACATAGGAAAATAATAATCAGTATAACAGTACATCAATCAATTCGTAAAAGGAAAAGGAAGAATGGAAAGGAAGGCGGGGGTTTGAAGGATTTCCTTAAGGGTTGAGGAATAACGGCTAGAGATTGGACTAATAACCAATTAATTATATTAAATAATTAATGGATTAAAGGATAAGGATTTTGAAGAGAATTATTAAATAATTCCCTGAAAGATGGCCAGAACGGGGATTATCAGTATTTCGGGAATTATGGATTTCTAAGGAATAAATTCCGAATAACCGATATGGATTTCTATAAAGTCCTTATTCAACTTTAGGTAGCATGACAGCTAGGATTGATACCTAGAGGTTTGCGGACGGGCGGTATGACGACGGGGGTTTTGACGGGGTTAGGGTTTACACGGGCGGCGTAACGGCGGGGTTTTGGGTAGTGTAATGGTGATGCTAGGCTTGGAATATAAATACTAGGAAACAAGCATACGGAAATGCTTAAAATAATCCCTACTATTTATGGGAATTTTCTGGGGATTTATCGGGCAAAGATATGGAAAGGGGAATTTCCTGGGTACACTGAGGAAGGCTTTCTATTGGCTAGAAACTAGCTTAATTGGGTTTCGGGTCTAATGACTTGCTAAAAAGGATTGGATGGCACTACTAGGCTTAGAAATATTCCTAGTATTTTTGGGTATTTTTGGAGAATTTTTGGAAGTGAGGAAGGGCTCTAAATACACTTGTGTGTACACTTACCTGGGTGTACCTAGCATTTAGCTAGGGCCGATGCGGCGGGGGCGGGGTCGGCCGACGTGGGTTGGTGGGACCCACGGCACGTACTGTTCTGTGTGCTAGTGCCGTGGGCGCGGTGGACCGCAGCCGCTGGGCCGCTGGTCCAGTGGACTGAGTCCACCCGGCCGTTGCGGCCGTCGCGCCGTTGACCGGCCGTGGGCTGAGGCGGCCGTAGTGCCTGCGGCTCACGTGGACCGGGCGCGCGGAGCCGGAGGGGCGGAGGGCGTGACGGAGGAGGTGACGGAGTTGGCACCCGGGGCCCGCCTGTCAGGTTTATGGAGAGAGAGAGAGAGACGGCGGGGCGACGGCGGTGGACGGCAGCATGCCGGTTTGGAAAGGGACGGTGGCGCCGCCACGAGCGCCATCAGCGCCGCTGTCAAGGCTCGCCGGCGTAAGTTGTTCTGGCGCTAGAGCTCATCGGCAGCCTTGCGGCTTGCGCCAAGTGAGAGTAGGGACGACGGCGAGCGCGTTGGTGCCCAGTGGGAGGACAGAGAGGCGGTGGAGCGGCGTGGCCGTGCTCGGGGGAAAGGAAGAGGGAGGTTGGGGCTTGGTTGTGTTTGTGCCGGGGAAGGGCAGGGCGAGCTCCTCCTTTTATAGGCGGCCGGGGTGCGCCGGAGGTCGCCATGTCATGCGGAAGGGATGAGGGCGGCCGGCGAGGCGGGGCATGCGGCGGCCAGGTAGTGCTCGAGCTTGAGCATTGGAGCTCGGCTGGAGAGGCGAGGAGGTGTGGTCGGCGCCGTCGTTTGAGTGCGGTGGAGGCCGGCAGTGGTGACACGCGGCACGCGCACACCCCGAAACGGCATCGCGGCTGTGGGGTGCGGATCTGGTGGCGGAGGCGGATTGCGGCAGCGCGCGGAGGAAGGAGAAGGGGAGGGAGGAAGGGGATGCATGACGTCATAACGGTGGGGCGTGGGTCGCGCGTGTGCGGGCCGAACAGGCGGGAGGCCGAGGTGGACTGGACCGTGTGGCCGCGTGTGCTGAGCAAGCGATTTAGGCTGCGGAGCGGTTGGCCGGCGGGACGAGCGGAGGGAGCGAGCGAGGCTGAGGGTTGGGGGAGGTAAAGCGGACTTCGCAGGTGGGCTTGAAGCTAGGGTTTCGGCCCAAAAACGTTTAAACACTTTTCTATTTATTTGAAAGGGTTTTTGGAGGGAATTTGAATTCAAACTTAACCCAAATCTTTTCTAGTTTTATTCTAGGGTTTTAAAACTCATTTAGCCTTTAGAGAGCACTCAAGCTGTGGAGCATCCCTTTATTTTCCTATAGTTTATTCTCCATATTTATTCCTTTTTAAATCTATAATTACTCTAATGAGTCTAGTATTTATTTAAATAACCCTAAATTAATTTTACTAAATTTGGAGGGTGTTACAACAAGTCCATCTCGTATTAGGGTTAGTGAAAGAAAAACCTATAAAATAACTATAAAAGATCAAGCATATACAAGAAAAATATTCACAAAAAATTATGAACAAGAAAAATATTTACAGGTGCAAAAAATCAATCTAAAACTCGATCACTTGTTTCACCGGCAACGGCGCCAGAAAAGCTTGTTGGCACGCCGAACGCGCACCATGATCCACCGCAAGCGCATGGAACTGTTGTAGCTCTTCCCTCAAGAGTACTCCCCCAAGGTTATCAATCTGTGGAAACAAGGTCACAAACCCTAGATTAACTACGCATCGGAAAGCATTGTTTCAGTTGCAAGATGATTGTGAACATGATCAAGCATCTACACTTATGAACAAGAGGTAACTCATCTAGGATAAAGCCTAGCCTATACATATGTTGTAGTTCTAGCTAGATTGGTAAGCAAAACATGGTTCTCATTCAATGCATCTTTAAATCTCTAACCTCCGGTCAAACTCTCGAGAACGACACCTTACACAGGTCACACCCTATCACAATGCTCCCTATCAGCGTGGTTAGTTACAAGGGCACGAACACGAGTTCTTGTCATACTACTCGATAGATCCGGTATGCACCTCTAGTCACCATGACTACAAGAACACCCTATGCAATCTACGTCGACCATATATTGGAATAAGCAAACTCAAGAGAGAATGAAATCATAGAAGGAGGTAACGGATCACAAATGAATCAGAACACATCTATTACTTTACCATGTATGATTGTACATCACAAGATTACAACCATGGCCATATCTTCTTGTGACTCCTAGCTCCAGAACTACACGGCCCTCAGCTCTTTGTAGATGGTTGTCCCTCAAGTTCCTCGGCTTCTGCTTCGAATGATGATTTGCTGGCCGAAAGGTGCACTATTTAAAGTCCTTGGAAACCCTAGGTCAAAGGGGAAGGTGAGGCGGCGAAGGAATGACTTAGGCCGGCAGGCCAGGCCCTTTCCTGGCCCGCCTCGTGCTCAACTTTTTCCCCATGCTTCCTTGGTGCTTCTAGAGTCTTCCTTTTGCTGCATCCGGGCTTCCGGCCTTCGTCTTTCGCTTATCTCGAATTTAGCCCATATTCGTCCCGAATTTAATCATTTATCCTACATAAACCAAAATCCTCCAAAAACACATGCATACACGACTGGTTATGAGGTATGGTCAATAGTTTAGATATTAAATTCATGTAAATATCGAAGTTAAACAGGGGTAAAATGGTGTCAATTAAGAGCGCCAGCATTCTCCCTCCTTGGGAGAGCGAAATAGTGGTTGTATGCAAGTCGTGTAGAGATTAATACGTGGGAGAAATGTTTCGCTGCGTTCCTCGTGAAGTTATTCCCGTTCGGCAAAATCAACGCCCTTCATTGACGGATTTCGAGTTTTTAGCAAGCTGCATCAAAGTCAATGTCAGAAGCATGGTAAAGGATCCAGGAGTATATCCTTGCCTGTCCTCATCATGGGATGGACACTAGCTGGTTCTTCAAACATTCTATAATGGGCTGATTCCGATAGCCCAGAGACATATTGATGCTGCTGCTAAGGGATCGTTCTTCTCATTGACCCCTGAAGCCGCTACTACATTAATTGAGAAGATCGTATCCAGTCAAGGGGTAGAGTGATGAAAGACTCTAACCTCGCTAGAGGGGTACACATACTGTCAAGGAAGCAGATATGCTCACCGCCAAGATAGACCTCGTCATGAAGAAGGTGGACGATTACACTCAGGAGAAGGCCGCTATGAAGATGTGTTGCCCATGGACTTTCACAACACTTGTAAAATCTGTGGCAATATTGGGCACTCGGGGAATCAATGCCTCGTTACCCATGAAGATGTGTTGTACATGAGTGGTAACAATAGTTATCGACCACAAGGAGGACAAAGGAGGAATCAATCACGCCCTTATCAAGGAGACAACCATGCTAACTCTTTCAACCAAAACCAGCCATACTTTAAAGATCTCATTCTAGGCCAAGCCAAGATCAATGAAGATTTCAACAAGAAGCTGGCCTCCAATGAGAAATATTTGGAAAGCCTCAACATCAAGCTTGATAGAATTTCTTCATCACTGAAGAACCAGCTGAACTTCAACAATTCAATGGAATCACGGTTGGCACAGCTAGCTGCTGCTATTCCACCATCAGGGAGTGAAAGGTTAACGGGGCAATCTGAAGCCGCTCGTGAGAAAGCTTGCGCAGTTACCACGAGGGGAGGTAAGGCTACCCGTGATCCACCATATCCTAACCATGCAAGGAAAAGCAGGAAACCCACCAAGGAGGATGAGGAATCCAAGAACGGAGACTCCAAAAAAGAATAGCCTCCTCAGGTAAGGAAAATGCCCAAGGGAAAGGAGGTATTGGAAGAGGACGCATCACCAGATGATCCGTTGAACCCCGACATCCTTTCGTTCCCCCAGCGAAGAAGGAAGCCAACAGTGGATGAGCAATTTGCTCACTTTGTGGAAATGATCCAAAAGATACAAATCCATGTTCCCTTGCTTGAGGCTTTGCAAGTAACTACATATGCAAGATATCTTAAGGACATCCTCAGCAACAAGCAACCAATGCCCACTACAGAGGTGGTAAAGCTCACGGAAAAGTGTAACACAGCTGTACTCAACAGGCTTCCTGAAAAGAAGAAGGACCCAGGGTGTCCCACCATCACCTGCACAATTGGGACACACCGCTCCGAGCATGCTCTCTATGACATCGAGGCTAGTGTTAGCGTCATGCCCAAGGTAGTTTCCGATCGCCTCAATGATACAGACATGTCCCCAACTCCAGTGCAGTTGCAGTTGGCCGATTCATCTGTATGGTACCCGACGGGGATTTCTGAAGACATTCTGGTGCGGATCTGGGATTGCTTCATTCCCGTCAACTTTGTGGTACTTGATATGGACATTGACAACCTCTCGTCCTGGGACGGCCATTCCTCAACACCGTAGATGCACACATTGATGTGGGTGCCAGAGAAATCCGACTCTGCATCAATGGGAAGGACGAGAAGTTTGAATTCCGACCGAGAAAGGAGCAATGCTCCATGATCCAAGACACGCAGAAAGAAGGCGTTCCCACCAATCAAGCTGAAGCAAAACCCTCAGGTATGGATAGTCTCATCTCATTCATGGAAAGCTTTATGAACTTTGAACAGAAACGGATGAGTATGAGAAGTGGTCGGTGTCACACCCTAAAATTGTTGGATTTCAGGATGTGATTAGAAAGAATAATTAAACAATGAATTTCACATAATATTAAAAGTTTACCAGCATTTATTTATTTTACAGAGCATTTAGCATAGGAAAAACAATTGGTTGTTCTTTTGAAATTAAATAAGTTTGTAATGTGTGTTGCATTCATGCTGATGCATTTTGGTGTTTCATGAGTGCTCAGGTTTTAAAAAGCATTTATGCGACGTTTAGGTTCTTCTGAGAATTTCTGGACTTTTCTGAAATTTAATTCTCCTTTTCCTAGAGCTCATTCTATTTATTAGATGGCTCTAAAATTGTTTTCATGAGCTCCAAATATTTTATTTGGACTCCTCTTGTCCCATATTTTATTTGGACTCTTCCTGTCCCAATGTACCTCTAGGAATTTTCCTAGATTTTTTGGGTAATTTTAGTGCTTTAAAAACATTTTCTGGTTGTTGCAATGAAAATATTTTCAGAAAAGAAAAATAAATCCTAACCCTAGCGGCTCGGGTCGAGCCCCCCCCCCTACCCCCGCGCATGGCCGCCACGCCCCTATGAAGGGCAGCAGCCCTCGCCCTGCGCCGCCGCCGCCGCGCAGACCCGGCCGAGCCGAGCGCCACCGCCGGCCTCCGCCGCCCATGAAGACCGCCGGGACGAGCCGAGTGTAACACCCTGTTTTTTAGGGCATTTAGAAATATAGGCTTTACAAATTTTTTCTCTAAATAAACATAATTACTTCCCTACCACTACTCTCAAAAATATTTTCTAAACAAGCTATGCATTCAATTGAACATGAGTGTTGCATTTGGATGTTTAGAAACTTCTCTCTCCAATTCTTGGGATTAATATTTAAGTCTAACTTAAATATTAATTTCCCTATCTTCCATCCTTCCAAAATATCCCAAAACAATATTCATCTCAAGCCCCCACCAAAACTCCCTTTAAATTTGAATCCCCATTCAAATTTAAACCCAAATCTATATTCACACAATTAGGAAAACCCTTAGGTCGTTAAACGGGCCGCGACCCCCATTTCGACCCAGCTATCCTTCTCAGCCCGACCGCAACGTCTAGGTTTGCCCCTTCCACTCTCAGTCTCGCCCGCCTTTCCTCCCTCCCCGCGGCCCACCTTTCCTAGGCCGCTCTGTCGGCCCAACTCGCGCGCGCGGCTCGCACTCAGGACAGGGTGACGTCGCCTGACGTCACACCTTCCCTCTCCTCCCCTTCCCCTTCCCTGCGCCAGAGCTGCTCGCCACCACCGTCGCCTGATCACCGGCCGCCGGTTGAGATTCGTCCCCAAGGCGTGCACACGACGCGTGGCAGCACCACCAGCTGCCACCGCACCAGAGGTGCGGCGCCGCCATTCCTCCACCTTCCCAACCACCGGCATTAATGCCGCATGCCCGCGCCCATACCGGCGCCCCGGCCCTCTCCTCTTTTCCATGCAAACCCATCCTCGCCGCTCGATTACGACCCGCACAGCCAAGATGAAACCACGGTGCCAAGAGCAACGCGCATCACCGCCGCCGGCCGCCGAGCTCGAGCACGCCACCGGCACGCCGCGCGTCCAAGCCCCACCGCCGTTGACACCTCCGCCTTCGTGACGTGGCGAGCTCCACGAGTTCCGCCTGGGCTATAAATAGAGGGGTCACCCTCCCCTTCTCTTCACCGAAGCCGAGCCGAGCTCCATTACCCCGCCACGGCCGCGCCACCCCACACCTCACCTCCCCGCTCTGCTCCGTGCTCGGGCGCACCGCCGCTCGCGCCGATGCAAGTCCCGCCGCGCGTGCGCTCTGCCCCACCGTGCGCTACGCACGCTGCCGCTGCGCGTTGCCCCGTAGCACGCCGCCGGCCGCGCCCCGCCGCCCCACAGCGGCACTGCCGCTAGCGCCACACGCCCCCTCCCGCATTGCGCGTGCACCCTGTGCCGCCGCCGGCGTCGCCCACCACCATCACGCTGCCACTGCTGGAGCAGCCTCGCCGCGCAACTAGCGCACGCCACGCCAGGCACTGCGCTGTCACGCGCCGCCACCGCGCGCCGCCGCCGGCACGGCCTTACCGCGCACGCCGCCGTCCCGAGCCGGCGGCGATGCCATGTCCACCGCTGCCGCGCTGCACCGCACATCTCGCGCGCCGCACTGGGCTATCATCACGTGCCGCGCTGTGCCCCGCTATGCGCGCGCACACGCGGCGGCGCCGCCACTGCCACCCGCCCGCCGCAGCACGCTGGCCGCCGCCCTTCGCCGGCAACCGGCCTCTTCCCCCTTTACCCTCCGCCCGGCGAGAGGAAGCAGGGAGGTGAGGAAAAAGGGGAAGACACCAACCTGGCACCGTCCCCGCTCTCACCCTCTCCCAGGCGGACCAGAGACCACCCGCGCCCACGGTCCACGGCCGGCTCACGACCTTCTGCTGCCCGGACCGTAAGTACATCGGGTGCACGTGGACCGTGAAGCAACGGCCCCAGCCCACCGTGGTCCACGGCGCCGGTGCACGAAACAGTGCCGTAGCCGGACCCCACACGCTCGCGTCAGCAGCTCGGAAATTGCTAGGCACACCCGGTAGGTGCACACCAAATTCTATTTAGAACCTTTCTTCCACTCCAAAAATTCCCCAAAATTCTCCAAAAACATTAGGAATATTTCTAAGCCTATTAGAGCCATCTAAACCATTTTAGGATCTTTCTTAACACCAAATCCCCAAAAGAGTTACTCTCATCCAAAAGAAAAGCCCCTTAGTACACCCCAATTATTGCCAATCTCATTTCAAAGCTCCATAAAATCTCCATGAATTTCCACTAATACTAGGGATTATTCTAAGCATTTTCATATGCTTATTGCCCTAGTATCCATACCCTAGCTCCAAAACCCAGTCGCACTCTTCTAGTGCCCCGCCGAAACCACGTCTAAGCCCCCCGCGGACGCCGTTCCGCCACCCGATCAAAACCCTGGGTTTTGGTAAAACCCTAGTCGTTGTACTATCCAAATCCATTCCGTGCCATTAATTGTTTAGAAACTTATTTCTAAATAATTAATATAATCATTCATTAATTATTCCGAGATTATTGCTTAGCTGTCCAATAATAATTCCCCAAATCCGCTACTCCAAAGCCTTTCTCAAAAGCCACCGTCATCCGGGAGTTATTCCTTAGAAATCCATATAACTCCCCGACCGTTCAATCATTTCCGAGGAAATTACTTATCGATTTCTCGGAAATTCCATTCCTTCAAGTCCACTAATTATTCACTATAATTAATGGATTATTCCTTAATAACCCTAGTCTCCCCATTTTATCCATTATTTTCTATTCTATAGGAATTGATTGATGTACTGTTTTACTGAATGTTATTTTCCATGTTTTATTGATCATTAGGTCGATGGCGTGACCAGGCCCCGACCAAGATGACGGAACTCTAGAAGGCCCAGAAGCCACGCCTGGTCAGCATCAAGCATACGTATGCATTAGCGGACGTTCGAGTACCGTCCATGGAGGCAAGTCTTGGCAACCAACTCCTTTGGTCATGCCAGTCCCAGTTCCTGGATAATAAAATCAACCAAGTTAACAATACGGACTGCATATTTTATTAAATCCTAAGGAAAACCCTCTATATTCCACCTCCCCTTTGATTTAGAGCTATTTCTAGCCAAACAACCCAATAATAACCCCGGTCACGCCCTGTCGATGACCGAGCATTATTTAGAAGTAGATTTCTTAGGTATTTCTGAATATTTTATTTACTGAGAAGAGCTTCTGAGAGATGAGAGAGAATGTTGGAATTTAATATAGAATGAACCAACTAAGAATAGAACCCCTAAGGATGGACTTGCGAGTAAGGGAGGCAGCCTCGGCAAAGGATCCTGTCTCAAAGGCTTGCTCTGGTCACATAAGGACCGGTTCATGGGAGAGTCTTTCTAATACCAGTACCGCCGTACGGGCCAAAAAAGGACATAGCCATCGGGAATGACCTGTAATGTGAGGCCTTGACCCATACCCCACTAGCCAGCCTTAGTAAACTGTCCCAAGGGGCCACGGTGGGCAACGGGTATGCTGGAGACAGCCCCAGACAGAGGGCTGGGACTGGTCGGCACGGGTCGCATGTGACAGGGCTGGTAGGGCCCATGGGCGATGCATGCCCATTTATATGATGCATCCATACCCAGGTTTGATGTCCTTTTGTGGACGTGTATGCGATCCCTGCTTAGGCCCCAGCAACACCCGTGGACAGAGCTAGGGAAGGGTTGTCTAGAGATAGACGCTGGTGGAAACGGGTCTCGTAGGTCGGTACCGCCCTCCGCGGGGGTATGGGCTAACCGACCGTATGGCATAGGGTACAAGCTCTGCATAGTTAATCAACTTATCCAGATAGCCGTGGCTCACGGTCATGAGCCCATATAGTCAAAGCCCCCATTGATTAGAATTCACCTGTAGTAATAAAAAATGAGATGGTGAGATGGGCGGAGGCCCAAGAGAGCGAGGCATAAGCCGGCCCAGAAGGACCCTAACGGTCTCTGGGATTGAACTAAAATATGGGGACTAGCAGGGATGAGAATTCCCCTCCAGGACCAAAACAACATATTAATCTCCTTTCCCACCCCCTGTTTATAGACGTAACTTCACTTTACATTTCCACCAAATAACCCTTACACCTCACCCCTCACCCCCATTGTTGGCATTCCTTAGCCTAACAGATAAATCCGCAAGCGTACAGATGCCGATGTAGCTTTCACCTAGGAGTATTCCAGGGTATCGAATCCACGAGGAACGAGAAGTGTACTAGAAACGGCTCTGGTTTATCCAGGGACGACGGGAGTGAAGAAGAACAGATAAGTTGGGTAGAGGTAATCTAATGTCGACTTGCTAACCTCCTATCAGGAATACTTTATTCCTCTAGTTACTTCGACGGCTAGAACGGGAGAACCTCAGAACGGGGTGAGAGAGGTGGTTCTCCGGTGAGGACCCAGTGTGTCCGAGGACCGGTGGATGGTCGCTTCCTGGTGTGATGAGTGATTGACAACGTGGTGTGGATTGACGTTTCCCTTGGCTCAAGTATTGCAGGTGTAGAATGCGGCTTGGTTGCATTGGTGCAGGTGAAGAACAGGCGCGAAAGGTCTTAGCCATGGCGGCCTCCGAGGAGCAGAGAGACAAGTAGGCTTGGTTCGAGGGACCCGATGGCCGGTGGATCAAGTGCGGTTCACATGCTGGCAAGAACGAGCAAGGGGACGTGGTTCCGGTGTGAGGTAGCGGCGCACAACCGAAGCTCGTACGCGGACGAGAAGCCGGCGCAAGGTGACGGCTAACAACCGAAGTTTGCGCGCGGGGTTTGGTGATTTGGCCACAAAATCATCGGTGGACGGTTTCCCTTGGTTTGGGCCTCAAAACCAAGGCCAAGGACTCGACGAGGCGAGTTTGGGCTGCTGGGCCAGTGGTGGCTGTCAGGGGCGGTTTAAACCGCCCCCTGGGGCCGGTTTAACCGCCCCCCTGGGCCGGCCCAAAATCGGCGTCGAGGAGCTTCGATCCGGAGGACACGCTGCGTGACTGCAAGGCTTGCGTCGGAGGGAAGCTAGCTTGCAGTGGAAGGTGCCCGAGCCGGAAAATATCTGAGATCAAAATGTCAAATTTGCCCCTGAGGGGTATGTATCACTTAGGGGTAGATTAGTCTTTAGAGCACCACCACTTGGACTACTAATAGGCCCCTTCAGGGCTGGTGGCTGCTATCTCTCTAGTTATCTCTTTAGGTTTTACTTTGAACTTGTTTTCCCCTTCATCCCCTCCACCTAGAACTACTTCGAATCATTCCTAGTTTGTATAGGTGAATTCATGGTTATGTGATGGAGTTTGTGCTGCTCATCTTTGTGCCATGATTTGATTTCCCGAGCTCCCTTTCCTTTTTCTATTTTCGTGGGTATTTTCGGAGCTATTTTTGGGGGATTTTCGTTCTTCTTGTTCTAGGGCGTTTTCTCTCGGATTTCTTTGGGGGATTCACGTATGAGTGCCTTGTGCCTCTTTTGCTGGTGATCCTTTGCCCTCAAACTCCGAGAATCGCTCTGGATTTGAGATTTTCGGGATGAACTCGAGGTCATGGTGTTCTTCGCGAGATCTGCGATTCCAGGAGTTGTACTGAGTTAGAGGCCGAGATCTTTTGGGAAAACACTCCACTGGAGGTCTAGATCATCTGACCAAAATCTCGCCTCAAGAGCTCAAGCGGTTTGGGAGATCCACTTTTGTTTTGACTTTTTCCCGAACCACCCAGGCCCAGGCGGTTTAACCGCCCCCCCGGCCGGTTTAACCGCCCCCCTCTGGGTGTGTTAGATCGAGCCGAGTTTCGAGTTGTTTTGGTGTTCGTTTCGATTGGTTCGAGTTCCGCTGCTCGTTTCTTGTTCCTAGGGTCAGTAGCTTGACAGTGGCTACGTGATCTTGGCAAGATTGCTCTCGGAGGTTTCGGAGTTGGTTTGGGAGAATAGCCGGATTGTTTGGAAAGAATTTTTATCGGCTCCCTTTCACTCCCCCCTCTCTGGTCGCCGTTTCGGTCCTTCAATTGGTATCAAAGCCGGTTACGGGTCTTTGCGACTCTAACCAGTCTAAGATCCAAAGATGGCGAACCAAGATCGGGGTTCCGGGCCTCCGCACTTCGATGGGAAGAACTACCCGAACTGGGTTGCGTGTATGGGCGCTTTCTTGCGAGGCAAAGGAAAGTTGCTGTGGGATGTGACCAAAGATGAGAACTATGTCAATCCCACCAACTTAGATGCCCAGGATGCAAAGGATAGATTTGAGGCGAATGCCCGAGCTGTTGACTACTTGTTCCGTGCTTTGTCTGCCGAGGAGTTTGAGCGTGTTTTGGGCGAGGACCTAGCTTGCCAGATCTGGCAGAAGCTCAAGGTAGCCCACGGTGGTGATAGCCATGTCAAGGCTAGGCTTTTCTCGATGTACAGGAGGGAGTATGAGAATTTTGCTCATTTGCCTGGAGAGTCTGTTGATGCTTTGTTTCAGCGTTTCACTTCGATTGTCAACAACATGAAAGCCAACATTACCGTGCTCCCATACTCGGATCATGACCGAGCTATCAAGCTCCTGCAAGCACTTGATAGATCCGTGTGGGGTGCCAAGGTTGAGGCGATCATGGAGTCGGCAAACTATGAGACTCTTTCTGTTGATGAGCTTTTCTCGAAGTTGAAGTCTTCCGAGGTGGACAGACAGTTGCTTGCCAAGGCTAAGAGTCCGACTGATCCTCTTAGTCTGGCTCTAGTCGGTGGCTCTGGATATGGACATGCTAACACTCCTAGACACTTTGCTTTGTCTTCTCTTGTGTCCCTTCCAGATGAAGAGTATGAGGTGCTGAGCGAGGAGGATCTCGCGTTGCTCACGAGGAGGTTCGAGCGGATGTACCAGAACCGCAAGGGTTCGAGGCGTGCCGGGAGTACGTGCTACAGATGCGGGAAGATGGGCCACTTCATCGCCGAGTGCCCCGAGGAGATCAAGAACGACTACAACCGCAAGCACCGCCCGCGAGACGACCATAAGCACCGTCCCAAGGACGAGTACCGCGCCAAGAACAAGAACAAGGAAGAGAGAAGATCCAAGAACAAGCACGGTGGACACAAGAAGCACAGATCTCGAGCGATGGTGGCTGATGCGAGCGACATCGACACAAGCTCCACCAACACGTCCTCAAGCTCAAGCAGTGAAGATGAGGACCGCGGCCACCGCAAGGAGAAGAAGAGCTTGAACCGCAACTTCAACGGCATCTCCTTCGCCGCCGTCGACTACTGCACCATGGCGCACGACTCCGTGAAGAGCAAGGACGACTCCGACTCCGACTCCGAGGATGAGGTATTGACAGATCCCACCTCTTTGCGTCAGGAGATTGCTGAGCAGTTGGTCGATAACCGTGATGATGTGCTTAGAAAGACCAACAAGGAAAAGAGGGAGTTTAGGTCCTTGCTAGGAGAGTCCAAGGATAGAGTGGCTGAGCTTGAGACCTTGCTTTCTGAGACTGGAAAGAAGGCCATGGAGTTTGAGTCTTTGCTTTGCGAGTCTAGGGAGAGAGCAGCTTCGCTTGAGTCTGAGATTGCTGTTTAGAAAGATGCTCCTCTTGTGTCTGATGAGGTAGAATGCTCGTTCTGTGATGTGCATATTGTTGATCTTGTTGTGCTTAAGGAGAAACACATGACTTGCTTGGATGAACTAGAGGGTGCTAGGGTTGAGCTTGCTGAGTTGAAATCTAGGTCATCTTTGCTAGGTGCTTGTACTTCTTGTCCTGCTTTGCATGCTCAGTTGCTTGAATCACGCACCATGATTAGTTCACTTGAAGCACAACTTAAATCTCCTATTGCAAATTCCTGTTCTGCTTGTGATGTTGTTGCATTGAAGAATGTTGAGCTAGAACAGTGTGTGAATAGATTGCAAGATGAGAATGATGAGCTGAGACAGTGTTTGGGTTGGTTGTCTGGTCGTGAGCCTCAGCTCAAGATGTTGATTGCTAGTTTCAAGAGAGCTGATGGTTGTGGTCTTGGTTCTGAGAAGGTTGGTGAGAGTAGTGGTGAGAGAGAGAGAGATCCAGAGAGCTCCACCGCAAACATTCCCACAAACCCAGATCCTCCCAAGTTTCCACCTAAGTCAGAGAACTTTCAGAGGAGAGTGACCTTTGTGAGGAGTGGGGTTTACCAGCCGAGAGAGAGGGCACAGCCGAGAGAAACCCCAAAGCCAAAGCCAGTCCGCTTGCATTGTGAGCATTGTGGAAGGGATGGACACCTTGACGAGTTTTGTTGGAGGAAGAAGAGGGAGGTGAGAAGAGAGAAGGAGGTGGGGAACAGGGACAGGTACTACTCTTCTCGTAGTGTGCCTGTGTCTCATTCACCCTGGCCGAGAGGCGACGCTTTTGTGCGTACAGTTCCTGTGGTTGCTAGTCGTGGTGTTCCAGCTGTTCGTGAGTTTGCTAGGCGGCCTCCGTTTCGCGGTCAGTTTGGTTCAGGGAGGTTCGACCGAAGCTTTGAGGCTAGGAGAGAGTCTAGGCCACGTTTTCCCCCGCGTGGTGCTAGAGGTCCGATGGTGAGAGACGAGAGGGTTTCACGCGGTAGAGTTGATTTTGCTAACCCCTCTTTTGAGCAGATGGCCCGACACTGGTTTGACTCGTTTTGTGCTAACCCCAGTGTCGAGTCATTCGCTCATTCTCGTTCTCGGTTCTGATTGTGCAGGTGGGAGGCTTGGAGAACTTTTGGTTGATGGATTCTGGCTGCTTGAGACACATGACAGGTAATGGTAAGTGGTTCTCCAGTCTCACCCCGGTGGTGTCCAGGCAGTACATCACTTTCGGGGATAAGGGTAGAGGTAGAGTGTTGTCTGAGGGTGCTATTCAGGTGAGCGATACTTTCATGTTGAAGCGGGTTGCTCTTGTCAAGAATCTTGGTTTCAATTTGCTCTCAGTTTCTCAGCTTCTTGATGAGGGTTATGAGGTTCGTTTTAAGCGTGGTGATTCGAAAATTCTTGATTCTCGAGGTGACCTTGTGTGTATGATCATTCCTGAGGGACAGATTTTTGGTGCTGATTTTTCTCGATCTTTTGGTCCTTCACGGTGTTTGATCGCTGGTACTTCTTCTGAGCTTTGGAAGTGGCATAGGAGATTGGGTCATGTGAGCTTTGATCTACTCACACGCTTGAGTGCTCTTGACCTTATCCGAGGATTGCCCAAGCTCAAGTTCGAGAAAGATTTGGTTTGTGCACCTTGTAGACATGGAAAAATGGTTGCTGCTTCTCACCCACCTTTGACAGATGTTATGACTGAGCGTCCAGGGGAGCTTTTGCACATGGATTTGGTTGGCCCCGCTCGAGTTCGTTCAGTTGGTGGGAAGTGGTATGTTCTTGTGGTTGTTGATGACTTTTCTCGGTATGCTTGAGTGTTCTTTCTGGCGTCGAAGGATGAGACTTTTGATTTTGTTCGAGATCTGATTTTGAGGTTGAAAAACGAGAGTAATGGTGGTGTCATGAGAGCTATACGTAGCGACAATGGTACGGAATTTAAGAACACTCGTTTTGATGCCTTCTGTCGTGATCTTGGTCTCGAACACCAATACTCTTCGCCATATGTTGCTTGTCAGAATGGTGTTGTTGAAAGAAAGAATAGAACACTTTGTGAGATGGCTAGGACGATGCTAGATGAGCATAGGACTCCTAGGAAGTACTGGGCAGAAGCGGTGAACACAGCTTGTTATGTTTCAAATCGGATTTTCCTTCGTGCCTTCAAGAAGAAAACTTGCTATGAGCTTTTCATGGTCGTTCCCCCCGTGTGAGTCACTTTCGGGTATTTGGTTGCAAGTGTTTCATCTTGAAGAAAGTAATTTGGACAAGTTTGAGTCTCGTTCGATGGATGGAATTTTTCTTGGTTATGCTAATCATTCTCGAGCATATCGTGTGCTCAATCTTGAAACTAACCAAATCATGGAGACTTGCGAAGTCACCTTCGACGAGACCATTCCGTGTAGCTCTTCTGCTTTTGAGTGTGCAGGTGATGATGACTTGGGACAGCCCATCTTTGAGGAAGAACAGCCTGATGATGAAGATGATGAGGAATTTCAGGCACCATGTGGAGATCGTGTACCTTCTACTTCCACTACTACCACGACGTTCGACGACGGCCCCTCTGCTACACCTTCGTCGAGTCGCGCTCCAGATCGAGTTCAAGTGGAAGCTGATGTTGAGGGGGAGGCAATCTCGAGGCAAGAAGCTCCCCGGCTGGTACAGAGGGATCATCCACCTTCGAAGATCATCGGGAACTTGGATGAACGCACTACACGGTCGAGGTCACAGAACATCTCTCATTATGCTCATTCTGCTTTTGTTGCGTCTTTTGAGCCCAAAAATGTTGGACACGCTTTATCTGATTCCGATTGGGTCAATGCCATGCATGAAGAGCTTGAAAACTTTGAGAGAAATCAGGTGTGGAAGTTAGTAGAACCACCTCCAAATTGCCATCCCATAGGAACCAAGTGGGTGTTCAAGAACAAGAGGGATGAGAGTGGTGAGATTGTGAGAAACAAAGCGAGGTTGGTTGCTCAGGGGTTTTCGCAGCAGGAGGGGATAGATTATGAGGAGACATTTGCTCCTGTTGCCCGTTTGGAGGCAATTCGGATCTTTCTAGCATTTGTAGTTGCTAAAGGGTTCAAATTGTACCAAATGGATGTGAAGAGTGCCTTCTTGAATGGGGTGATCGAGGAAGAAGTGTATGTGAGGTAGCCCCCGGGTTTTGAGAGTGAGAGATACCCACACCGAGTGTACAAACTCCACCGAGCTTTATATGGCCTAAAGCAAGCACCCAGAGCGTGGTATGGTAGGTTGAGAGGGTTCTTGCTTAGCAAGGGGTTTGTGATAGGGAAGGTTGATAAGACGCTCTTCTTGCTGAGAAATGGCAATGATCTTTTAATTGTTCAGATTTACGTGGATGATATCATTTTTGGTGGCTCTTCTCATGATCTTGTTGCCAAGTTTGCAGATGATATGAGCAGGGAATTTGAGATGTCGATGATGGGAGAGTTGCAGTTCTTTCTCGGGCTGCAGATCAAGCAAACCAAGGATGGGACGTTTGTGCACCAAAGCAAGTACACCAAGGACATTCTCAAGAAATTCGACATGAGCGATGCCAAGCCGATGACTACGCCGATGAGTACGACTACAGCTTTGGATGCGGATGAGGACGGAGAACCAGTGGACCAGAAGGAGTACCGAAGCATGATCGGCTCCCTCCTCTACTTGACGGCGACGAGGCCGGACATACAGTTCAGCGTGTGTCTGTGCGCTCGTTTTCAGGCTTCACCGAGGACTTCACATCGTCAGGCCGTCAAGAGGATTTTCAGGTATCTCAAGTTTACTCCTGAGCTGGGTCTTTGGTATTCTGCCGATTCCACTCTTGCACTTCATGGTTTTTCTGATGCGGATTTTGCTGGATGTCGTGTTGATCGCAAGTCTACTTCTGGTCAGTGTCAGTTTCTTGGATCGTCTCTTGTGTCTTGGTCTTCTCGCAAGCAGTCTAGCGTAGCCCAATCCACCACTGAAGCCGAGTATGTTGCTGCTGCTAGCTGTTGTTCTCAGTTGCTTTGGATCATATACACCTTGAGAGATTTTGGCTTAGACATGTCCCATGTTCCACTTCTTTGTGATAGCACCAGTGCCATAAGCGTAGCCAAAAATCCCGTGCTTCATTCCAAAACCAAACACATAGAAGTGAGGTACCACTTTCTGAGAGATCATGTAGAGAAAGGTGATATTGAGCTTGCCCATGTTTCTACCCAAAACCAGCTTGCAGATATTTTCACTAAGCCACTTGACCAAGTTACCTTCACCCGCTTGCGAGGAGAACTTGGTGTGTGTGCGGTTTTCTGAGCTGAGTTTTGGAGGCTTCTCTTGTAGCATATGTATACTATTGTACCATCTTTGTATCTTGATTTACATTTTTCTTGCTTTTGTATCTTGATTTCATCTTTTGTATCATATCTTAGGATGAGCTTCTCCTATATGCAGTGATTGGTACAATTTGCTACATTTTAGAGTTTAGGCAGGCTGGCTAGGGATTGATTGTATGGATGGCTATGCTCTTGATGGTTTTGATATATATTCTGTTGAGATAGTCTCTTTTTGAACTAAAATGACAAACTGAACTTAAACTTCTACACCCATGAGTAAATGCCTTTGCATGTCTTGTTTGAGCCGAAATGACTATCTCTTGCTTAAGATCATGTTAGGGTATAATATTCTTTTCAATTGGGTCAAAGACCTTTGTCATTGTAAATGTTTAGCCCATGCTTTATCTTGTGGAGGAGCATAAGCTTCTTTCTGTCGCAAAGAAATTTCATGTACCATGCTTAACTTGAAAATCTGGAAAAATGAGATGTCTATGCATGAAAGAAGAAAGTTGAGAAAAAGATATATTTGCAGAAAATCAGGCTCATGTCTCTATGCTTTCACCATTGCACACACTTGCACACATGGGTGCTAAGCGGTTGCATGTTGTTTACCGGAGAAGTCTCCCATGAGAAGTGAACACATGGCTCCGTGCTTTGACATGACATGAGGTAGAACTTGGGCGTTTATGATGATCTTTTGTCAAGAATGCTTGTCCTTTCATGATTGTGGTGAGATGTAGTTCACTTTGGCTTCAACAATCCATGGTTAGGATTTTGCTCATGTGGTGACATTTTTGATAAAAATCCACAATTTGCTCATGGCTTTGTCAATTGGATATATGTCTTCACCTTCTTGATAGCAATGCCCGTGTGACACGATGAACTATCTAGTTTGCCTCCTCTCTAACTTGTAGCATTTTGTATTGCTCATTGTATATTTGAGAATCTTGTAGTTGCATTTTGTACATTTTGTCTTGATGTGTGCATTGTCAACAAGGGGGAGAATTTCTGGAGCATTTGGCAAGGGGGAGTTGCTGCTGAATTTAGAAGAAAGCTTTTGCTCTAGATTTTGTCAAAATTGTGTGAGAGGTTAAAAGTTTTGCCCAAATGAGGTTTTCTGAAACTTTGCAAAGTTTCTGAGAGTTTGATCATTGGAATATCTTACTGGGTATATGTGGAAGGTTTTCAAGTTGAAACGGCATCGTTGCGAGTTAGTTTGTGCACTTTTGGCATTTTTGGCCTTGGTCATCTGCCAGGGGCGGTTTAACCGCCCCCCCCTGGGCGGTTTAACCGCCCCTGTGCTGAGTGCACACGAGTTGTGAAGATTTGAGCCATTTTCGAGTGTTTTTCGCACGCACAAGTTCACTTGTTCAGGGGGAGTTGCATCTTTGCAGGGGGAGTACTTTGAGAGTCCTGAAAAGTGAGTTGGAAGTTTTGAAGTTTGTGATTTGTGCTTTGTGTTTTTGCTCTTTTGCCGATGGTGTTGAGCCCTTTCGCTTCTTCTTGAAGGGTCGGCGTTTCTGGAGCTTTCTCTTGCAGAGTGACTTTGTTCTCGGCTTAATCTTGCTTTTAGTCACTTGCTTGAGTCTTGTTTTCGATTTCTTTTATATTTTCTTCATATCAATTGGTTACTATGTGTGTGTTGGCAATGCACTCATCAAGGGGGAGATTGAGGACCCAGTGTGTCCGAGGACCGGTGGATGGTCGCTTCCTGGTGTGATGAGTGATTGACAACATGGTGTGGATTGACGTTTCCCTTGGCTCAAGTATTGCAGGTGTAGAATGCGGCTTGGTTGCATTGGTGCAGGTGAAGAACAGGCGTGAAAGGTCTTAGCCATGGCGGCCTCCGAGGAGCGGAGAGACAAGTAGGCTTGGTTCGAGGGACCCGATGGCCGGTGGATCAAGTGCGGTTCACATGCTGGCAAGAACGAGCAAGGGGACGTGGTTCCGGTGCGAGGTAGCGGCTCACAACCGAAGCTCGTACGCGGACGAGAAGCCTGTGCAAGGTGGCGGCTAAGAACCAAAGTTTGCGCGCGGGGTTTGTTGATTTGGCCACAAAATCATCGGTGGACGGTTTCCCTTGGTTTGGGCCTCAAAACCAAGGCCGAGGACTCAACGAGGCGAGTTTTGGGCTGCTGGGCCAGTGGTGGCTGTCAGGGGCGGTTAAACCGCCCCCAGGGGCGGTTTAACCGCCTCCCCCTGGGCCGGCCCAAAATCGGCGTCGAGGAGCTTCGATCCGGAGGACACGCGGCGTGACTGCAAGGCTTGCGTCGGAGGGAAGCTAGCTTGCAGTGGAAGGTGCCCGAGCCGGAAAATATCTGAGATCAAAATGTCAAATTTGCCCCTGAGGGGTATGTATCACTTAGGGGTAGATTAGTCTTTAGAGCACCACCACTTGGTTACTAATAGGCCCCTTCAGGGCTGGTGGCTGCTATCTCTCTAGTTATCTCTTTAGGTCTTACTTTGAACTTGTTTTCCCCTTCATCCCCTCCACCTAGAACTACTTCGAATCATTCCTAGTTTGTATAGGTGAATTCATGGTTATGTGATGGAGTTTGTGCTGCTCATCTTTGTGCCATGATTTGATTTCCCGAGCTCCCTTTCCTTTTTCTATTTTCGTGGGTATTTTCGGAGCTATTTTTGGGGGATTTTCGTTCTTCTTGTTCTAGGGCGTTTTCTCTCGGATTTCTTTGGGGGTTCACGTATGAGTGCCTTGTGCCTCTTTTGCTGGTGATCCTTTGCCCTCAAACTCCGAGAATCGCTCTGGATTTGAGATTTTCGGGATGAACTCGAGGTCATGGTGTTCTTCGCGAGAACTGCGATTCTGGGAGTTGTACTGAGTTAGAGGCCGAGATCTTTTGGGAAAACACTCCACTGGAGGTCTAGATCATCTGACCAAAATCTCGCCTCAAGAGCTCAAGCGGTTTGGGAGATCCACTTTTGTTTTGACTTTTTCCCGAGCCACCTAGGCCCGGGCGGTTTAACCGCCCCCCTGGCCGGTTTAACCGCCCCCCTCTGGGTGTGTTAGATCGAGCCGAGTTTCGAGTCGTTTTGGTGTTCGTTTCGATTGGTTCGAGTTCCGCTGCTCGTTTCTTGTTCCTAGGGTCAGTAGCTTGACAGTGGCTACGTGATCTTGGCAAGATTGCTCTCGGAGGTTTCGGAGTTGGTTTGGGAGAATAGCCGGATTGTTTGGAAAGAATTTTTATCGGCTCCCATTCACTCCCCCCCTCTCTGGTCGCCGTTTTGGTCCTTCATCCGGGCTTAGCACTACTGTTATGAGTACACCCGAACGTGGTGGACTACGAAGGACGGACAGGGCTGTCACCACCTGCCGCCTACCACTGCTGTTCCGTGGGGTGCAACACAACCTGAGGTAGCTAGCCAGCACAGGCACCACGCCTAAGCTTTCAACTACTGACCTCCCCTCCCGCGAGTAGGGGAGGAAACCCCAAACAAGAGTCGCTGTCACTCGCGCAGACTCAGGTACCCGCAACTTGAGAAAGCATTCAAGAACTACTAATGTAAGGAGAGAAAGCAGTAAAGACAAAAGAAGAGGAACTTTACTCGAACTGAAGCTTCATTCCTCGGAGGCACAAAGTTGGAGAGGGGCTAGCACTTCGGCTCCTCTCCGGACTCTCACCTCACCACTCTCCCTATTTTCTAAGCTAGATAGGTAGCACTACACTACACTTGGACTTCTTCCTTTCACCATGGTGTGTAGAATGGGGGTGGAGGTCGCCTTTTATAGCCTTCCAAGGGCGGTATCACGCGTAGGAATGTCGCCAAGGACCTGCTTAGCTTCCACGCCAAAGGGGAGGAGTAACGGCCATGGTCATAGGCCGGCCGGCCTACTTCAGGCCGTTCGGCCTGGAGATGGTGCCATTTGGCACCGTCTTTCTCCTGGACGGTCCTAATGCTCTCCTAATGACGGCTGCAGTGGCGTTTGATCCACGCTCGGCAGTTAGAGGCTGGTCGGCCTAGGCTAGGCCGGCCGGCCTGGCTCTGGCCCCCCTCGGCCCTCCGTTGCACCGACACGCTCGTGGACGGTTGCTTGTTGTCTGAAGAGGCGGTTCCGACCCAAAAGTTTGGTATAGTCGCTGCATGTGGGCCTTCCGCTCCATGTCTTAGGCCTTTCGGTCTCAACTTCACTCATCCATGTGAAATCCATGCTTGGGGGTACTTTGGTGACACCCTAAGGCCATCTTGCAAAGGTTGAGGTGGTTTGGTGGAGGTCCAGGGCCGGCCGGCCTTGTCCAGGCCGTTCGGCCTAGGTCAGGCCGTTCGGCCGGACAGGTTTTGCCGACGATTTTCCCAGAGGCGTAACTTTCTCGTCCGGACTCCGAATTGGGCCATCCAAATATCCATTTCGATCATCTCGGAGAGCTCTTCGACATGGTGCTGTCAAATATGTGATTTGGGTCACTTTTGAACGATGTCCAAGTCTCCTTTGTCTCGAGATGAACCTTCACTTGTATGGCTTCACCAATGTTGGTTTTTATGCACCATATTACCTATATTTCCTTGCAAAACATATTGGTGCACAAAACTCGTGGAACTCATTAGTTTAAGTAAAATATTATGTGAGCATCACTTAGTTTATTCATTAAGTTGGGAATGTTGACGGTCAAAAGTAGCATATAGTGGCCGTCAACACACCCCCACGCTTAGATCTTTGCCCGTCCCGAGCAAAGGGTAGGATTTAGAACACCGGGCCGAGCAAGAACTAAGGTAGGCTTTGATGCACAACTTCTCAATGTAAAATCTAGCATAAACATTATTCCAAAACATTTCTCATACCTGTGGGGTTTGAAGTGGCTATGATGCCTGCCGTCGGTGGTTGAAAAGTGGAACAACTCGAATGAAGATATAACTTCCCTCTTCATCAACCATACTTGGAGTTTTTTTTTTTAAGAGAAGAATACCTTAGCTCATAAGATCCTCAGATGGCACTCTCAAGTCGCTCATGTGGTATTTTTATTCCTCACTGAGGCCAGTAGCAAGCCTCTCCCTACAATCTATAGGCTTATGTGGAGCTCGGGTAGGGGAAATGTAGGCCCACCTATGTTGTGTATATTGTTAAGTCAAAAATTGGACCTAGTGGAAGTTGTGACACTTCATATTCCGATCATTGAGAAATAGATAATCAAGGATGGGGGAGAAAATGGACACAACACAAGCACAATGGATTGTGATAAACAAACCATAAATTATGCTTTTGAAAGAATATGGCCTTGAGCGGTACTCTTTATTTTGCATGGATCCCTATTAGGACATTCAAGACTTGAAACTATCAAGCTCTCTATCTCTTCTTTTTTTTTCTTTGCCCATGACTAGGCAATTTTTTTTTAACTCGATAGCTCCATGTCTTCTCTCAAATTGGGGGAGGGATGACTAGAGTATTTATTTTGAAAAGCCATATTTGTGGATAGGATTTGGTCAAGGGTATATGGATGAAATGATTTTGGTTTGGTTTGACGGAGTAATGTCTGTTGAAAGTGGATGCAAGAATCCATTTTGGAATCAGCATCTCCAGACATGGAAAGGCTAGCACTAAAGGATAGACACAAGGAAGAAATGATCGGTATTGAAATGTCACTTTCCTATAAGGACACAAAGTTTGACAAAACTCAACACAACTATATAGGTGACATATGTATAGGTTTGAGCATGTGAAATATTTGGCTCTGGTAGGAATTTTCAACCACTGAGGAATTCTAAGCCTAAGGGTTTTCATTATTTTTTTTCCAAAGAAAAGTCTCCAAGTATGAATTAATAAAGAAGAAAGAAACACTTCTATCTCATTGTCTCACACTCGTCAACAACTTAGGCAAGATCCTCCTAAATTTTTGATCCCACAAGCATAGAGTACTAGTTAAGGAATAAAGCTTGTGCTTGCCGACATGTGAGATGCAAAGTTGTGATCAAGATAACTTGTTGTATCATCATTCATTCTTTTTTATATGAACAAGAGGCTCAATCCAAAGATATGAACATTATGAAATAACCTCAAGTGGGGGAATAAAAGTGCAAATCAGCGTTGAAGGATTGACCATGCTTCGCTTCGTGCTCAAATTATGTCCTCCCCCACGCTCAGATTTTGCGACACTTGGTGCCAAAAACTGAGCGTCTGAGGCTGTAGCCTTTTGCCCAACTCTTCGTTTATTTGAGCCTCAACCTGAAAGGTTAGTGACAAAAATACCCGAAGGAAGCGAGTCCTAAAATTATGTCATGAAACTTTGTTCGGTTTTATTTATTGAAAATAAAGATTTTTTTATTGTTTTTTTGTGGAATTTGAAAGAAAGAAAGGAAAAAAAATGAATGAAAATACGGGTTACCTCCCGGCAGTGCTTGTTTATGGTCAAAAGCTCGACCTTGGGAGCCTCTTTTCGAAGTAGCAGCTAGCTTGGTGTTGTGGCTCCCTCCATCACCAATCTTCGGATGTCATTTTTCTAGCTGCAAGGTTAGCACAACATACCACGACGAGATTTGCAATAGTTATGATAAACAAAATCATCCATAACCACCCTTTTGAAATTGTTTTGATGGGGCATGTGATGGTTGGAGTCATCGTGTGTGCTAATGGTGGGAGTAGATGGAGTATCCACAGGGAAACATGGATCTTTGGGTTTCTCAAAGACGAAATATCCATGCTCATCATTTTCTTCCGAACCCGACATGGAATCTGCTACCACAGGAATATCTATAGAGCAAACATTTTCAGAATCAAGCCTGTAGTATTCTTGAGGCGTATCCTTCTCTTCGATATGGAAGTCCTTTGATTTTTCTGGATCAAGAAGGAAAGCATTCTCCTCAAAATCGCAAAATTGATATGATCCTGGGAATTCTGAGGGGTTTGACAAGATAGGAGCTTTGAACTCCTCATCGGAAAATTCGAATTCGTCTTCCGAGAATTGAAACTCCGGTTTGAGGGATGGTGAATCCTCCTTAGGAGCTTTGAACTCCTCATCGGAAAATTTGAATTCATCTTCCGAGAATTGAAACTCCGGATTGAGGGATGGTGAATCCTCCTTAGGGGATTCAGACTTGTCCCTTGAGTATTGGAGACCTGGGAGTGTTGAGAATTGGGATGCCGTCTTGAAGAATGGAACATACTGCTGGGCATCGGTCCCAGATTCTTCTTGTGGGTCGAAGGTCACTACCTCAGATTTTCTATAAGCATCATCTTCTTTTCCTGGTGATGATGGGACATCACCGTATGCTATCGATTCATCGTCATCAAACATGGAGTAAAAGAAAGGTTGATGATGATCATAGGAGGGCTTAGGATCTGAGGTAGGGGGTTTTGGTTCGGCAACTTTCTGTGGGCAAGGTGATGGAGAATGACCAAAAGCATTCATTCTATCAGCAGGCTCTTGAGTTTTTTTAGGCAGATCTTTATATACTCCGGTGTGCTCAGTATTCTTGAGCATCTTATCTAGGGTGGCTCTCCCCTCACTTACGGTTAAGAAGAAGAAAGAACCTTTAGAAGCTACATCCAACTGGAGTGCACTCTCTTTTCTAAGACCACCAGCAAAGTGTTGTAAGCACATAGCCTCGGGTACACCCAAATCTGGCCCTGAAGCTAAAAGTTTGGTGAAACAAGCCCAAGCTGCTCCCAAAGATTCTCCCTCTCGTTGCTTGAAAGAGAGGGCTTCTGTACGAAGGGCAACGACCTTCGATACGGGGAAGAATTTGAGACAAAACTCATCTTTGAGGGTATTCCAATCACCTTTTACGGTCCCTACGGTCATATAATACCATTCTTTGGCAACATCAGTCAGGGAGAATGAGAAGAGCTTCCATTTCACTGTTTCATGATGCATGCCTGGTATTGAGATGAGGGAGCAGTTCTGCTCGGATTCTCGTAGGTGGGTGTAAGGATTTTCATCCTTGTGCCCAGAGAAAGATTGTGATCGAACCAAGGCTGCAAGACTAGGGTGGATCTCGAAGCCTGAAGTATGGATGGGGTGTGATGAAGGTGGAGGCACCCAATGATTATGCCCTGGTGCCGAGAACAACGGAGGGTAATGGATGCCATAGGGAAAGTGGGATAATTTTTTTTCTTTTTTTTATAGAAGGGATGGTATGGTAGGTGGAGTGATACAAGGATAAACTAGAATGATACTAGTACAGCTACCGTCCCTAGCAACGGCGCCAGAAAGCTTGTTGGTGTTCCTTAGCCTAACAGATAAATCCGCAAGCGTACAGATGCCGATGTAGCTTTCACCTAGGAGTATTCCAGGGTATCGAATCCACGAGGAACGAGAAGTGTACTAGAAACGGCTCTGGTTTATCCAGGGACGACGGGAGTGAAGAAGAACAGATAAGTTGGGTAGAGGTAATCTAATGTCGACTTGCTAACCTCCTATCAGGAATACTTGATTCCTCTAGTTGCTTCGACGGCTAGAACGGGAGAACCTCAGAACGGGGTAAGAGAGGGGGTTCTCCGGGCTTAGCACTACTGTTATGAGTACACCCGAACATGGTGGACTACGAAGGATGGACAGGGCTGTCACCACCTGCCGCCTACCACTGCAGTTCCGTGGGGTGCAACACAACCTGAGGTAGCTAGCCAGCACAGGCACCACGCCTAAGCTTTCAGCTACTGACCTCCCCTCCCGCGAGTAGGGGAGGAAACCCCAAACAAGAGTCGCTGTCACTCGCACAGACTCAGGTACCCGCAACTTGAGAAAGCATTCAAGAACTACTAATGTAAGGAGAGAAAGCAGTAAAGACAAAAGAAGAGGAACTTTACTCGAACTGAAGCTTCATTCCTCGGAGGCACAAAGTTGGAGAGGGGCCGGCACTTCGGCTCCTCTCTGGACTCTCACCTCACCACTCTCCCTATTTTCTAAGCTAGATAGGTAGCACTACACTACACTTGGACTTCTTCCTTTCACCATGGTGTGTAGAATGGGGGTGGAGGTCGCCTTTTATAGCCTTCCAAGGGCGGTATCACGCGTAGGAATGTCGCCAAGGACCTGCTTAGCTTCCACGCCAAAGGGGAGGAGTAACGGCCATGGTCATAGGCCGGCCGGCCTACTTCAGGCCGTTCGGCCTGGAGATGGTGCCATTTGGCACCGTCTTTCTCCTGGACGGTCCTAATGCTCTCCTAATGACGGCTGCAGTGGCGTTTGATCCACGCTCGGCAGTTAGAGGCTGGTCGGCCTAGGCTAGGCCGGCCGGCCTGGCTCTGGCCCCCCTCGGCCCTCCGTTGCACCGACACGCTCGTGGACGGTTGCTTGTTGTCTGAAGAGGCGGTTCCGACCCAAAAGTTTGGTTTAGTCACTGCATGTGGGCCTTCCGCTCCATGTCTTAGGCCTTTCGGTCTCAACTTCACTCATCCTTGTGAAATCCATGCTTGGGGGTACTTTGGTGACACCCTAAGGCCATCTTGCAAAGGTTGAGGTGGTTTGGTGGAGGTCCAGGGCTGGCCGGCCTTGTCCAGGCCGTTCGGCCTAGGTCAGGCCGTCCGGCCGGACAGGTTTTGCCGGCGATTTTCCCGGAGGCGTAACTTTCTCGTCCGGACTCCGAATTGGGCCATCCAAATATCCATTTCGATCATCTCGGAGAGCTCTTCGACATGGTGCTGTCAAATATGTGATTTGGGTCACTTTTGAACCATGTCCAAGTCTCCTTTGTCTCGAGATGAACCTTCACTTGTATGGCTTCACCAATGTTGGTTTTTATGCACCATATTACCTATATTTCCTTGCAAAACATATTGGTGCGCAAAACTCGTGGAACTCATTAGTTTAAGTAAAATATTATGTGAGCATCACTTAGTTTCTTCATTAAGTTGGGAATGTTGACGGTCAAAAGTAGCATATAGTGGCCGTCAACACCCATGCATGCATTATAATTCTTGCTCCAGGCTTGCTGAGTACCAATCATAGGTCTACTGAGCCTTGCTTTCAATTGTACAGGTACATGGACGGGTAGGGCACTTCGGTCCATTCCCTCCACGGAATGGATCATAATGCCGCTCTCCGCTAAAGCGAAGGTAGTATTTCTTTATTTACTGCGCTTTTATTGCTTCCGATTCTAACCCTATGTAAAACCTGTATCAGCGTACTGATCCAGGGACTGATACATGTGATTAAAGGACATCCGAAGGATGGTCCCCACACCAAGGCCGCCACGAGGACGTCGACGCCGAGCCGTATCCTTCGCCACCGGTCCTCATCTCCAACCCGCCAGCGGAGCACCGCCATCCCGAGCCGCCGGCCACCGACCCTGCCCGCCTCCCGTCGCCGCAATTCCGGTCGCCCCCGTCGTCCTCCGCCATGGGTGAGCCCACCCTCGTGACCCCCTCGGCCTCCTCTCTCCCTTCCCCACCTCCTCCGCGACTCTAGACCGACGGAGCACCGGCGATTGAATCGCCCAGAGCCGCCGACCGATGTGAGCAGAGGAAGAAGAAGCCCGACATTTTGCGATCTAGCCCCTGAGGTAAACTATAATTCCTTGAGTTTTCTCTGAGTCTTGGCTATTTCACAGAAAACCCCCTAAAGGAAATAGGTCCTCTCAATCCAGCCCTAACCCTGATCTTTTGTAGATCTAGCCCCGAGGATTTGTCTATTCTCAGCAAATATTCCTGAGTCTAGACAAACTTATTTGCTAACCCCTGTCGGCTACAGTTAATCACGAATATGTCCATTCAGCCTTTAAATGCCTATAGAATCCATGTTTTAGCTCCGTTTTAATCCGTTCTCGTTGCGTTTGGTTCGTGCCGACATAAAGTATACGTTAGTGGTAATGTTTACCCCAACTTCTGCTTTTATAAATTATTTCCAAATTAATTTGATTAATTTCTACTTGCAATGTCTTTCTCTCGGTAAAACCAACTTAGGCTTTACATTCGGTTTTCATAACTAATATTAATTTGATTATAACTATTCCACTGTGTTTCATAAATAAAAGCCAATTAGAGCTACACCTCGGTTTTTTAATTAAATGTTAATTTTATTAATTCTTGTTCGATTCGTTTTGTAAATAAAAGCTAATTAAGTTACCTCAGTTTTATGAATAAAGTTAATATGATTAATATTACTATAATAGCTTTCTAATAATAATGTGATTAGTTTTCCATAGTTAAATGTTGAATTTGTATAATTGGTACATGAACAATTATATAAATAAAATTTGACTAAGTTCACCTCCGCTTTTCAAATACAGATATAACTTGTGTTAATTCTAAATATGGTATTTCTCTTAAATCATTCAATAGTGGTTTCCTTTTGATAGTAGTTCCGTTCTCAGTGTTTCCAGCGCCGTGCATTCGAGCCCTATCATTTAGTACGTTCTTTTAAACCTTTTCTCTTTGATTGGTGTAATGTTCTTATTTGTGCTTGTTTGTCTATTTGTATGCTTATGTCGTTGGTTGCTGCGAGTAGAAGGAGCTTCGTTTGAGGATCTTGAATAACGAGTTTGAAGATCAAGATCTGATGATCCTGATCAAATATATTAGAATTGAGGCAAGTATAGCATGGGCAATGCTTGCTACCTATACACTCTTAATTAATTCATACATGTGCATGTGTCTTAATCTGATTACCTTAAGGTGGTTCCTTGTCTTTTACCATATACCTTGTTACCCCGGGTTTATGCATTTATGGGTAGTCCTTTGCTTAGCGCAGCTACTGTCACTTTTATTTAACTGTTAACACTGAATTAATGGTTCACTTAAATTTAATGGTAAAAAATGCTTTTTAGCAACATGTTCAGGGAGCTAGAACATCTGCTTTGTGCTTTGTTCTAGGGTCTCTTCGTAAGGTCTGGTTCTTAAAGCGGCAACGCAGGAACAATTTGCCACCGCTAGAACTATTATGGCTCTGGTCTTGGACAAGTAACTCGTACATTTCTAGCTTTGCTAGTGGTTCCCGAAAGGCACTAGATGGGGGGACAGGGGTTTTAAGTTTGAGCTTTGATATTGCCTGGGGACGATCTCAGATTCATGTGCACCTTGAGGTTCATTGGCGCTGCTTCGTAAGCAATGTCCCATTGAGGGAGTGCCACGTACTCGCTCTGGATACCCCTAGTGTTGCGCTTGATGGACTCATGCTGCGTCATGAGGTCTGCGCTCTGGATGCCGTTGACCCACTTATGTTGCGCTCTGAGTGTAAGTCAATCATGGGAGTTGGAGTTCATGCGCCTTTGCCAAAAGCATAGTGGCCACTATGCTTGTTAGGGTGTTTTGTGAAAAGCCTCGTAGCGTCCCTATGCACTCATACCTCGGAAGTGTGATCTATGTGTGGTTGGGTTCAAAGTTCCTTTGAACTTTTACGCGACCGGTGGTTAAAGGGCGAAACCTCTGCAGAGTGTACATCTATCATGATAGCCTGGGTCCTTTTTTATTAGTAGTTCCCTTAATAATGATGATGTTTATTACTGTTAATTGTACTTACATCTTTAATTGGGTTTACAACCGGGAGTTGCTCACACTTGTAGTAATTTGGATAATGTTCAAATGAACCAACTAAAAGTGCTAAATGCAGTTCAGCCGTGTCAAACCTGTCTTAAGCCTTCATGCATTCCTGTTATACTTGCTAAGTTTGATGGAATACTTACACTTGCAATCAATCAACAAAATCCCAGACGCGTAATAGATGGAGCAGTAAATGAGGCTGCACTCATTGATTTTCCTGAAGATCTTCCGTACGTCTAAGCTGTGGTCAACCAGTCGGTGTCCCTGTGGATTTGAGGCTCGACTAGAAGAACTTGAATAAATAAACTTCCGCTGTGTAATTTTTGTAAACTCTAATGTAAATTGTTTTATTCGAGCATTGTGTTCTATGTATTTACCATATTTGTAAGTTATATGTGTTGTGTGGACTTCCTGGGCACACATATGGCAGCATTTGGGTTTCTGCGAAAAACTGGGTGTGACATTCCTGGAAGTCGAGAAGACCACCATCCACATCTCAATCACTTGGAACTAAGAAGGATTGGAGGAAGGAAGAAAAGTCGTCCCCGCCCACTGCTCCAACAGCAGACGAATCTACAACATGCTGAACACCGGAGAAGAGTCTGGCTCATCAGACTTAAAATGGTGAGCACTTTGCTGAAAGGTAAAATCAGTAGTTATCCTTTACTCTTTTCTTTCCAATAAAAAGATCCTGGTAAATCGAGCGTTTTCAATACAGTGTTTTGCTGAGCCTTTCTTTGGATAAAAACTGGCATGACCCCCCTTGCATGGTCTCATATGAGTGCAAGGAAGTTCGTACCATGATGGGAGCAGCCATGAGACTCATTACGTGTAGCCGAACTCACGTTCGACTAATCTCACCACTCTTGAGTTTCACGCCTTCACATGACTTTTAGTCACTACTCCCTAAAGCATAGTTGTCTCCCAAGCTTTGCAAAGAGTTGGGAAGGGTCAAAGGATTGCCCTCACGAGCATTCCTTCCTCTCGGGGTTTAGCTCACATAACTCTCTTATTTGATCTTCGTTTAAGAAAGAGAAATAAGGGACTCTGTTGCCCCTCACTTGGATCTTTGTCGCGAAAGAGCCGCCGGATGGGTCATGTCCCAAAACATGACTTGACCAGATGGTGTCCCAATGACTTAACCATGCAGAGAAGGCCATCGAGATGATGCTAATACAAGTAGATGACAATTTACAAAAGACCATAGAGTTCTACCTCTATCGTCCGCTGTAGTTTGACTCTAGCTTGGGGGAGGTCGCCTGCAGAGGTAACTTGTATCTTGATCGCTACTAGCATCTCATGAAAAACTTAAAAAGACCAAAAATATTTACTGCTTTCCTATGCGCAATTAGAATGTTTATCCCTCATGGCTGAAATGATTAATAGTTGCTCTGTTTATTCTTTCCGTATGCCTTTTTACAACTTAGTATCCTACCTATGTCTTAAGTTTGTTATCTTGCTTGATCAAACCTTAGCTGGAAACTTGTGGGTAGTGATAGCTTGATCAATGCCTAGGTTATTGTGAGGTGTGATATGGTAGAATAGAGCACTAAGATATTGTCTATGTGAAACTTGATATCCAGAGTTTTTTTTCGAAAACTTAGAATTGCTAAGTTCCTCAATGATGAGAAAATCCTATCCAAGGCCATATGTTGATCCTATGTTATAGTCTCCACATATGCTACTTGTTCTCTCATTGAGCTTTGTCAAATTATTGTGACCCTTAGCGAGAAGTTTGACATACTCCCATGATCAAGAATCACATACAGCTTATTGGAGTTAGGCTAGAGTAGCTCTATTGAGGTTCTAAGTTTCTTTGGAGCAAGGGTATGGCTCTTGTACCTCTTACTTCTGGCATGACTTTATTCTACTTTGATTATACACTTCATATATAGTTTGTCATTGTCATGAGATGATTGAGCTGTGTTCATGTTCTTGCTATCTTATAGTGCTTGGCTTATATGCTTGTGAAGTCCTATACCCTAACGTTGATAGTATAGAATTGAGTACCCTCATGCATGTTAGACTTTTCTCTAGTTCAATTAGATTATGGTTTCATGCTTTATGGTTTCCATGATCTATGCCACGGTTTGGGTTCATCGGCCGTTCTTGGGGGCCTCATTGATCATAGCCTCAATATCTCGAGATGGTCAACGTGTTGTCAACAATGCGAGCACGGTGCTCGGGTTGGAATCATCGGTAGAATATGAGTGTTCCCCACGGTTTGGCCGGGGTTGGCCACAGGTGGTGACAGCCTTGTTGGACCCTCTGAAATCCCCCACGTTCAGGTTCCCTGTATGAGTTCTGAAATGAGTAACAAGTTGATTGTCCGGAAGCAACGAGGGAGGTTATCTCCCCCCTGCCTAAGTGCATAGGCTTAGATTGTATAGTTGTGTGAATCCATAGTTCTAACTTGACCTGTACTTTATATAGGAAGTACATAAGAACCTAGATGCTAACTCTTAGTTCTTCTCCCTAACTTAGATGTCCTTGAGTTGATCCATGTGTGTGCCACACTACCATTTTATCTCTTTATCTTACCCTTGTCCTTTGCATAAGATTCTATCCATGCTATTGCTATATTCATGATTGCAACAGTATTCTTTAACCTCCCGCCTTCCTTTGAAAAATATGATACCCTTGGAAATACTCATGGGTAAAACGCTACAATGGTATATCCGTGCGCTTACGGATTCATTCGCATTTGTTAGATCTACCAACACGACATTTCTAGCGGTGTTACTGGAAAACTAGGAGTGATGTTAAGAAACGCCAACAGGGGCGCTTGGTTTTAATCAACTCAGTGCTAACTAGTCTGGCTATGTTTATGTTATCCTTTTTTAAGGTACCTAAAGGTGTCCTTGAAAAATTGAATTACTATCGATCTAGATTTTTTTTTGGCAATGGGATGATCATAACAAAAAGTATATGCTAACAAAGTGGTCTATAATTTGTCAACCGAAAGACATGGGCGGTCTTGGAACTTTGGACATAGAAGTCCAGAATCTGTGCCTTCTAAGTAAATGGCTTTATAAACTATTTAATGAAGATGGTTTGTGTCTTAGAAAGAAATAGCTGAGAAACCAGACCTTAACTCAAGTAGAAGGGAAACCAACCGATTCACATTTTTGGTCACGCTTAATGAAGATTAAAGACACCTTTCTAAGCTTTGGCTCTCTACAACTTAATAATGGCAAACAAATCAGGTTTCGGGAGGATTTATGGCTCGGTACTCAACCATTAAAGTTTCAGTTCACTACTACAACCCCCCCCCCTCCTGCTACGCTATATTAGTAACGCGGGTTAAAAGCGTCTCTATGTTGGTACCTAAAGACTTTTTCGACATGATTTCAAAAATGTATGGAATTGTCACAATTTTAGACATGCTTGCAGCATTGATAGTCTTATAAAGACATTTTTTAACACGCTATTGAAATCATCTCAAAGTGCTATGGAGTTAGACACGCTTTAAAGCGTCATTAACTTCTAAACACGTTACAAAGCGTATCTAACAAGTGTCTATAGTCACGTAAATATGCTTTTTGATATGATTATAAAAGTGTATCAAAATGATACAAATTTAGAGATGTTTTCAACCGTGAATATCATGTAGACAAGCTGTAAAGCGTAACAAACAACCATCCATAGGTACGTAAAGCATAGCAAAGCAGTGATACTTTTAGTTCATAATATTTATATCTATCGCAAAAGAAATATATAGTATATGCTAGAAAAATATCTTGTTGGAGGTCCGACCATGGGCCCACAGGGACACATGGATTGTCTCCAGACAGAGTCGTACCAGGCGTGAAGAACTCGAGTAGAGTACTGCAAGGACTCTTCTCGATATGGAAACCAGTCGTATGACTTGTAAACTACTCGGATTGCCTTGTAAAGCACTCTCCGAGTAGTAATTGGTTAGGATTCTATCCGAAACCGACCTTGTAACCCTGCCCGCCGTGTATATAAGGCTGGGCAGGGACCCCCTCCAAACAACACGATCTCATCAATACCAAACACCACACAAGACGTAGGTTTTCCTCGAAGATCCCATGGAGAACGCAATGGTGACCTACATTCAAGCTGAAGCGCCTCAGGAGGGCACAACGTTCCGCTTTGGCTCGTGGGTCTACGTCGCCGACGGCTCGGGTGGCTTCTACAGCTACTACGAGACGCCTGTCGAGTTGAAGCAGGAGCAAGCGCCCATCGTGGAAGATTTGGCCGAACAACTCGGCGAGATCACGCTCGCGGACCTCATCCTCGGGCAAGAGTCCGAGTCGATCACGACTACGGAGAAGAAGACAACCCTCCCACCCCAATTCCCGTTTGGACTCCGTAATTCGACCCACGCATACTGTGAGGCGCTACGGAGCCAGTTCAAGTACATCATGGACTCGAGGCAGGACGTCCCAGTCCGAGTCATGGCAGGACACGCCAACTCTCTGAGCCAAGCGGTCCCCGAATGCCACTCGGACTCGGACGAGGAGTCACTACAAGACGATGGCGAACACGATCTCGTGATCTACGCCATGCCTGAAGGAAGATCAGTCTACCAAAGAGACAGGATCCCACGGGACATCTACGAGTCCTGCCAAATCTTTGTACTCTTTGGGTCTGACGCTACTGACGACCTGCCGTTCCAGCACGGCACACCACTGCTGCCAGAAGAGGAAAGCTCTACAGAGCTCATCACCTCAAGCTCCAGCGACTCTGTCGAACCCAATCGACAAGTCTTCATGGCTGGCACAGTAGCAGCTGGCGACGTCGACAACGACCCGCACTACGCTTTTGAGCTAGAAGGAGATATCTCTGCAAATGAAGACGCACCCGCTGGCGAATCCACTCAAGCGGCCGCGGATAGAGAAATCCGGAACAATAGGAGGGCACAGCGCCGCCTAAACGCTCGCAATCGCGTCATGGATGGTCGCAACCTCGCTCAAGAGTTCGCGCGAGTGGCACACTACGACTCTCCTATGGCTAACGCCATGGAGATTGCCTACCACGTCCGCAGTCTGCCAAGAACTCCAGAGACGGCAGATGCACTCGAAAGGATCAACGACATGATCCGCACTCTCGACAAGGCCATCGCCGCCGCACCATCGCGCAGCGAAGAAGTCGAGAGCAGCGGACGCCAACATCCCCGCGACAGGAATCGTCCCCCAAACCCCAGCCGACTGGGAGAAGCCAACCGCGCAGAAGGCGCACCCCCACACCGACCAGAGGATGATCGTCAACGAGGCGGACGCACTCATCGCAACGACGCTGCGCCATCATCCCACGGGCCGGCACACAGTGTCGACCTCCGGCAAACCATCAACGCCAATCGTGACGCACGCTCCATCCTTGAATCCAAGAGGCGTGATGAAGCCCAAGGGTACAAGGAAGAAGACGACGAGTACCCAATGATCTCCAGGGACATCCGGATGGCGGTTTACCCGCAACCATTCAAACCAGTCGGCTTCGAGAAGTACAACGGCAAGACCTCCCCTGAGTCGTGGTTGCGCATCTACTCTACAGCTATTGAGTGCACGGGTGGCAACAACGCCATCAAGTGCAGATACTTCCCAATGGCACTTGAGCCCGCGCCACTCACATGGTTTGAAAACCTGCCACGACGCTCCATCGACTCCTGGGAACGCCTGAAGAAGATCTTCGTGTCGAACTTCCAAGGCACGTACAGTCGCCCCAAGACTCGACACGACCTCGCCATGTGCAAGCAGCACAAAGGAGAAAGCGCGCGCGACTACATGCGCCGCTTCATGGAAATCAAGACTCTGGTGGTGGACGTTTCTGACCGCGACTGCATCGACTTGTTCCAGAACGGCATCACCAACAGGTTCTTTGACAGGCAATTTGGCCTGCATCGACCAAGGACTCTGGACGCATTGCGTGACCAAGTCGAGACGTGGTCTGAACAAGAAGACTGCGATCTCGAGAAGTATGGCCCTCCCTAGGGTAGGGAGAGGCACAACAACAAAGGCCAGCAGGGCTCCCAGAACAACAAGCGCAAGTCAGACGACACAGTTGCGGCTCTGGAGACTGGCATGCGAAGCCAGAAGAAGAACTACCCCGGCAAGAGCGATGTTGAGAAGATCATGGACAGGCAGTGCCCAATGCACCCAATGCATAAGCACACTATGGGCCAATGCTACGATCTCCAACGCATATACGCTGAGAAGGATCAAGAGACCAAGACCAAGAAGAAGACGGCAAGGGAACCACTCGATCCTTAAGCCAAGAACAAGGACAGAGCCGATGACGAAGAAGAAGACGACGACGAGGACCAGACGCCCAAGTTCCAAAAGCCCAAGAATGTACTCATGGTCATCATGGGGGGCGACTATGGTTTCCCCACTCGGAGGAAGAATAAGCTCGCTCTACAGCACATAATGGCAATTGACCCAACCGTCCCCAGGTACCTAAAGTACTCGGAGGTTCCAATCACCTTCCCCAGGGCAGACCAATGGAACAGCTACGACGAACCAGGGCAATTACCACTCATCCTGGACCCCACGGTGGCAGGATCACAACTCACCAAGGTGCTCATCGACGGCGGGGCGGGGCTGAACGTGCTATTCTCTGGCACCCTGAAGAGGATGGGACTCGACATTGAAAAAATGTTGACTCCCACCGATTCCCCATTCTATGGCATTGTCCCTGGTAATGGCAGTCTTCCCCTCGGTCAAGTCACATTATCAGTCACATTTGGCACGCAGGAGAACTACAGGACGGAATACATCAAGTTCGAGGTGGCGGACTTCGAGACTTCGTATCAAGCGATCCTGGGACGTCCTGCGTTGGCCAAGTTCATGGCTATCCCGCACTATGTCTACCTCGTCCTCAAGATGCCAGGACCCAAAGGCGTCATCTCTTTCCGCGGCGACTTGCGACGATCATACAACTGCGACAGAGAGGCTGTGGAGTTTGCGGCTACCACTCAGGTACCCAATGCCATGGCCCAAATCTTCGCAGCGGCTCAGAAGCTGAAGCAGACAGAGTATGAAGTCCCCAGCAAGGAGCCCGGACCACACAAGGCGGTCGTCCCTGAAGACGTGGCGACCAAGGACGCACCACTACTGGAAGGAGACCAGTCGAAGACCATGAAGATCGGGGCCGGCTTAACCCCAAAATAGGAAGGCGAGCTCGTCAGGTTCCTGCAAGCCAACCGCGACATCTTCGCGTGGAAACCTGCAGATATGCCAGGAGTGCCAAGGAACCTGATCAAGCACAGCCTTAACGTTGATCCCAAAGCTACACCCAAGAGGCAACGGTTGCGACGATTCGCAACCGACAAGCGAGAGGCGATCAAGAAGGAGCTGGCGAAACTACTCGCCGCAGGATTCATCAAGGAAGACTTCCACCCCGACTGGTTAGCAAATCCAGTCTTGGTGAGAAAGAAGAACAACAACTAGTGGAGCATGTGCGTCGACTACACTGATCTCAACAAGCATTGCCCGAAGGATCCCTTCGGGTTACCGCGCATCGACCAGGTTATTGATTCCACGGCTGGCTGTGCCTTACTTTGCTTTCTTGATTGCTACTCGGGTTATCACCAGATATCTCTAAAAGAGGAGGATCAAATCAAGACGGCGTTCATCACCCCTTACGGTGCTTATGCTTACACCACAATGTCATTTGGGCTGAAGAACGCTGGTGCGACTTATCAGCGCGCGATCCAACTCTGCCTCGAGAAGCAATTTCATCGCAACGTGGAAGCCTATGTCGATGATGTGGTCGTAAAGACCAGAAACCCAGAAGACCTCATCGCTGATCTGGAGGAGACTTTCGCATCTCTGCGGAAGTGGCAATGGAAGCTTAATCCAACCAAGTGTGTCTTTGGAGTACCCTCTGGGAAACTACTCGGGTTCATCATCAGCCACCGCGGCATCGAGGCCAACCCCGAGAAGATCAATGCTATCACAGCAATGGAAGCTCCAAAGACGATCAAAGACATCTAGAAACTCACTGGGTGCATGGCAGCGCTACATCGATTCATCTCGCGACTTGGAGAAAGGGGTCTCCCCTTCTTCAAGCTACTCAAGAAAGGCGACAAGTTCCAATGGAACGAAGAAGCAGCAGCAGCATTGGCAGATCTCCAGCAACATCTTCAAAAACCGCCAATCCTGACTGCTCCGCAGGACGACGATAAGGAATTGCTGCTTTACATCGCAGCAATGACTCATGTGGTGAGCACTGTCTTGGAGGTCGAGCACGTCGAGGACAATCTTGCATATCCTGTGCAGAGGCCTGTTTACTTCGTCAGTGAAGTACTCACGGAGTCCAAGGTTCGATACCCAGCAGTGCAAAAACTACTCTACACCATACTCATCACATCCAGGAAGTTGCGCCATTACTTTGACACGTACACCATCACGGTGGTGACAGAGTTTGGCTTGGGCGACATTCTACATAACCCGGACGCGACCGGGCGAATTCCAAAGTGGGCCGTCGAGCTTGGCGCCCTCAGCATCAAGTTCAAACCCAAGAAGGCCATCAAGTCGCAGGTGCTGGCAGACTTCATGGCAGAGTGGCGCGAGAATCAAGTAGACATCCCCGTCGGCAGACCGGAGCACTGGATCATGTACTTTGATGGCTCCCTGAAACTCGAAGGCGCCGGCATGGGAGTACTTTTTATCTCGCCCAAGGGTGATCAACTCAAATACGTTCTACAAATCTTCTGGAAGGTGTCCAACAATGAAGCTGAGTATGAGGCCTTGCTATATGGCTTACGACTCGCAATTTCTTTGGGAATCAAGAGGCTGATGGTGTACGGTGACTCCTCTGTCGTCATCAACCACTGCAACAAGGATTGGGATTGCCAGAAGGAAAACATGGATGCTTACTGCGAGGCTGTGCGCAAGCTAGAGAACAAATTCTCAGGGCTTGAGTACCATTGGGTGGTCCGTGATGACAACGTCGCAGCTGACATACTCTCCATGCTCGGATCCACTCGTGCGGAAGTTCCAGCAGGAGTCTTCGTCCAGGAGCTCCACAAAAGAACCATCGACTTCGAAAAATCTACACCGTCACATAATGACAAACATGGACCAGATAGAGAGGTCTTGATGATCGAAGAAGACTGGCGTGTCTTGTTCATCGAGTACATCAAGAACAAGACCCTGCCTGTGAACAAGACTGAAGCTGAACAAGTCATCCGGAGATCGAAGAATTATCTACTCATCGGCGATCAGCTCTACAGGAGAGGACTCTACACTGATATTGCCATGAAGTTTGTCCCGAGAGCAACAGGCAAGGGAATCTTGGAAGAGATTCATGAAGGCGCGTGCGGGAATCACGCAGGATCAAGAACAATGGTGGGCAAGGCATTCAGAGCAGCTTATTATTGGCCCATGGCTCTGCAAGACGCAGAAGAGATCGTCCGCAAGTGCCCCGGGTGCCAATTCTTCGCCAGGCAGCAACACGTGCCTGCTCACAAGCTTATTGCTATTCCTCCCTCTTGGCCGTTCGCATGCTGGGGACTCGACATAATTGGTAAGCTTACGACTGCTCCAGGCAACTTCACACATGTGTTAGTTGCGATTGACAAGTTTACCAAGTGGATAGAAGTCAAACCAGTCACGGATATATCTGCGGCTAAGGCTAAGGGGTTCGTCAGTGATCTGATGGTCAGGTATGGCTGTCCTCATTGTATCATCACAGATTTAGGTTCCAATTTCAACAGTCATGAGTTCAAGGACCATTGTGAGAGGAACGGCATTGAAGTAATTCACGCATCAGTAGCTCACCCCAAGGCCAATGGACAAGTCGAGAGAGCCAATGGTTTGATCCTTGATGGCCTGAAGAAGTGACTGTACGAGCACGACAAGAAATATGGCGGCAAGTGGATCTACGAGTTGCCACAAGTAGTCTGGGGGCTTCGAACTCAGCCTTGCAAGCCAACCGGCCACTCGCCATATTTTCTGGTGTATGGATCTGAGGCTATCCTGCCAGTAGACCTGATCTACAAGTCTTCAAGAATAGAGCAATATGATGAAGGAGTTGCTGATGATACAAGACGACTGGAGCTTGATCTGATCGAGGAGAAACGCTGTGCAGCTTTGTTAAAATCCACTCGATATCTCCAGGGAGTTCGGCGCTATCATGACAGAAAGTCCAAGAGCGCTCGTTCAACATCGGCGACTTAGTATTGCGAAGGATACAGAAGACCACGGGTATGCACAAGCTTATGTCCCGCTGGGAAGGACCTTTCATCGGACACAAGGTGACAGGACCCGGGTCGTATCGATTGAAGAATAGTGAAGGAGTCGAAGAGAAAGATTCATGGAACATCGAGCATCTACACAAGTTCTATGCTTAGGATCTTTGTTTGAGTACATCAAGAGTCTGTACAATACTTTGAAAATTTCATCAATAAAGTGCAATGTTCTCAGCAATTGATCCGCAATCTCTCGGCTTCACTCATGCTTTGGTGTCTTAGAAGACTACCTTGGCTCCTAATACTTCTGGAGTTCCCTTTGATACTTGTTGATTCAACAAAGTATACATCGGTCAAAATCCGAAGAGTAGATCACATGACTACTTTCCAGGATCCCTGAGTACTTAGATTTAACTAAGACCATGCTGAACACCTGTAGAGGCCAGCTAGCCTTATAAAGCAACTACCCACGAGTGGTAATTTCAAATCTTTGAGTACTTATTTGAAAGTACTACATAGTCTACTCGGCAAGAAGAGTAGTAATCTTAAATCTCTGAGTACTTATTTGAAAGTACTAAAGAGTCTACTCCACAAGATGAGTAGTAATCTCAAATATCTGAGTACTTATTTGAAAGTACTACAGAGTCTACTCGGCAAGACGAGTAGTAATTTCAAATCTTTGAGTACTTATATGAAAGTATTACGGAGTCTACTCCACAAGGCGAGTAGTAATTTCAAATCTCTGAGTACTCATTTGAAAGTACTCTAGAGTCTACTCCACAGTATGAGTAGTGATCTTCAAATACCAGTTATCAAGTGCTTTGAAGTATAACTCGCGAGTACAACTTGCAGGGGGCTTCCTGAATACACTGCAAGAGTGGTTTGGATGACTTTTCGGGCGCATCATGATCAATGGAATTACATCAATATGGTGGTCGCCTCAACCCGTTGCAAGTTATCAAGTCAAAGCTCAACTTCAGCTTGTGCCGCGGTACTGCCGCATCGCCAATATGCTCGTGATGAACTCAAACTAGTCGGAATCAACTCTGACTAAGTCTGCTTCATCAACAAACGACAACAAACAAGCTAAGTTACTTGTTTCAATAATTTTTATTAAATTCTATATCTTGTTCTAACAAGATTGGCCAAGTGCCGATTACTTTGTTTGGATGACAACTCTTCAGGCCGCACAGCATGCTATCACATCTTCACCAGCTTCCAGGCTCGGGGGCTGACGCTAAAATTACAACTCAGTTCGCCATCAGGCTTACCTAGTTGTCTTTCTCCAGCATATTTGAGTCGCCAAGTACCAATGATGGGGCCTCGACTACATTGGCACCTGACTCCTGATTCTGGGGAGATCGCGGCGTGACAAGTCAACCACGACCTCCTCTGTTTTGCTACTCTATTGATGGTGGCTATTTCGACTACATACTACTCGACGCATCTCCGCTGGCTCCTATGCTCGGGGGCTGGGTGCAAGAAAAGCACTCGATTGATAAGATTTCAAGGAGTATTTGCAACCTGAATTAAGAGGCCTTCGGTATTTTGGGAAAAGAATATCGGCTTAACCATTATTCTAGGAGACGTCCCGGGATAAGCGGGTTATTCTGATTTTTCTTAGAACAAGATTCGAGGTGACCACTATTTCTGGGTGCAAATTACCACTCGGATGACGATCTCCAAGATGATTTGAAGAACCCTAAAGCTCGCTGGACCCTTGAATTGATCATTCTGAATCGTTTCAAGGCTCGGGGGCTGATAGGCGATATACATCGACTGCTGATTTTATTTTCTGGGCTTGTTGGAGGTCCGACCATGGGCCCACAGGGACACATGGATTGTCTCCAGACAGAGTCGTACCAGGCGTGAAGAACTCGAGTAGAGTCCTGCAAGGACTCTTTCGATATGGAAACTCGCTTCAGATTTGGGGATTTTTGGATGAACTCGAGATGGATGTGTTCTTCGTGAGATTTGAGATTATGGGAGTTCTAGTGAGTTAGAGGCTGAGATTTTTGGGGCAAATCCTCTACTTGAGGTGTACATCATCTCCCCAAAGTTTTGTCTCAAAAGCTCAAGCCGTTTGGGAGATCGGGTAATTCGATTTTGGGTGTTGACTTTCGGAGCCCGTGCTCCCAGGCCAGGCCGGTTTAACCGCCCCCTTGGGAGGTTTAACCGCCCCCAGGGAGGTTTAACCGCCCCTGGCTAGGAAGAGAAGGTTTTGTCTCCTTTCGGTTCGATTCGATTCGATTTGCTCGATTTGGTTTCCGCTGCTGTGATCGTGTTCCTAGGGTCAGTAGCTTCTCAGTAGCTACGAGATCTTGGCTAGATCGTGCTTCGAGGATTTGGAATTGAGTTGGGAAAAAGCCGGATTCGGTGAGAAGAAATTTTTATCGGCTCCCATTCATTCCCCCCTCTCTGGTCGCCTAATCGGTCCTTCAATTGGTATCAGAGCCGGTTACGGGTCTTTGCAACTCTAACCAGTCTAAGATCCAAAGATGGCGTACCAAGATCGGGGTTCGGGTCCTCCGCACTTTGATGGGAAGAATTATCCGAACTGGGTTGCGCGTATGGGCGCTTTCTTGCGAGGCAAAGGAAAGTTGTTGTGGGATGTGACGAAAGATGAAAATTATGTCAATTCTACCAACTTTGATGCCCAGGATGCAAGAGATAAGTTTGAGGCCAACGCTAGGGCTGTCGACTACTTGTTTCTTGCTTTGTCGATTGAAGAGTTTGAGCATGTTTTGGGCGAGGACCTGGCTAGCCAGATCTGGCTAAAGCTCAAGGTAGCCCATGGTGGTGATAGTCATGTCAGGGCTAGGCTTTTGAGTAGTTGGTCGGTGAGTTGGTTGATGCTATGTTTCAGCGCTTTACTGCCATAGTCAACAACATGAATGCCAACATTACCGCACTCCCATACACGGATCATGACAGAGCTTTGAAGCTCTTGCTTTCCCTTGGTCGTTCCGTGTGGGGTGACGAGGTTGAGGCGATCATGGAGTCGGCTAACTATGAAACTTTGAAAGTTGACGAGCTTTTCCCTAAGTTGAAGTCTTCTAAGGTTGATAGACAGCTGATTGCCAAGGCTAAGAGTCCGACTGATTCCCATAGTTTGGCTCTACTCGGTGGATCTGGTTATGGACATGCTAATACTTCCAAACACTTTGCCTTGTCTTCTCTTGTGTCTCTTCCAGATGAGGAGTATGAGGTGCTGAGCGAGGAGGATCTCACGTTGCTGACCAGGAGGTTCGAGCGCATGTACCAGAACCGCAAGGGCTCCATGGGGTGCAACACACTTCCTAGTTAATCAACAAGCCAGACACCACGTCTGCACTCGAAGATTAAGATTTCTCTTGAGGCCTGTCAAGAGAAATCCCCGTCTTCCCTAAGGCGTCTTACGGCCCGGTCAAGGCGAGCAAACCCGCGAGATAAAACCCGGTAGAGCTAAAACTAAACTCTACACTAAAACTAAAGGGAGACAAAACTTAACTCTGAAAAGAGTTAAGAACTTTACTCTAAGAAAGAGCAAGAAATAAATATGAAAAATAACTTAAGCTCTGAATAAGATAGTATTGTTATGATAAACTCTTCAAAGGAAGAAAAGGATACAAGAGCTTTACCAGAACTCCGAAGATCCGAGCGAAGCTCGACTCGACTCTACTCCCAACTCTAATCCTAATCTAAGAAATGGAAAAGATACAAGAGCTCCCTTCAAGTAAAGACTTGAGAAGTGTGATCTGTGTCTTGGATGGAAGAGAGGGCAGCCTTTTATAGCCTCCCAAGGTCGGTAGCACTCGTAACCGTCACGCCACCAGCTTGCTTAACCTCTATGCGAAAGATGGTCGCGTGAAGAGGCAGCAGTAGGCCGGCCGGCCTGGTGTAGGCCGATCGGCCTACACCTGGCGCCCCTGGCCACCGCCTTCGTCGTGGACGCTCTAGATTTCTTCCTAAGGTCGGTAACGGTTGCGTTCAGTTGAGGTTGTCCAAGAATCCGATGTTGTGAGCCCTCTAATCCATGTGTCTTGCACTCTAGGCCTTTCGGGTCCTTGGATCAAACCGACGTTGGTTGCACGGTGCTTGATCATCCTGGGCATTTGCTTGAGCTTGTGGATCAGAGACATGGCCAGACCTAGCCAGGGGAGGCCGGTCAGCCTGGGCTAGGCCGGCCGGCCTGGCCTTGTGCCAGGTTTGGCCCCTGTTTCACCTGTTTTATCCTGCAACCATAACTCATCCAAAACTTATGGAATTTGTTAGTATAAACACTTATATGCATGGAACATGGTATGATCATCCTCATTTCACCGAATTGTTGACGGTCAAAACTGGGTTGTAATGGCCGTCAATAACGCGCCGAGTAGAATTGAGGCGCGCAGTCCCAGATTATACGAGGCTGGCTTGGTCTCTTGGACGCGCCAACCGTGGCGTGGTAACGCCAGTTCGAGCCGTTAAAGTTATCGCCGTTAGATCCGCCCGTTGGACCGCTAACGGCCCTACCGCGGATTCCGTCCGCTTCAGACGACGCGGTTAGGGTTAGGGTTATTAGTAAATAAAAGGAATGGCGGTTTTTATCGCAATCATCTTCTTCATTCTCTCATCAGTCACCGCCGCAGCCACAGCCATTTCCGCCGCTCCAGTGCACCGCCGCGAATTGCTAGATCTTGTGAATCGCCACCGCGGTCGGGGTTGCGCGCTTCTTGAGCGAGTGAATGCGAGTGAAGAAACCGGTCAATTTCCGAGCGAAGAGGATGGCCGAAAGTCGGAGAGAGCAGGATGCGGCCGCAGATGTGGCGGAGGAAGTCATCAGTCCCATCGCAGGGGAGGAGGATTTTGTGCCGGATCAGGAGCAACATTGGTCGCCGTTGCGCGTCACGGAGGCGCAGTTGAAGGCGATGGAGGCCCGCGGTATGATGGGCTCCAAGGAGCAGTTGCAATGGCGGGCACCGGGGAAGGACCGCCGGCATTGGGAGAACACCGGGGAGATTACGGTCTTCACATCATTCTTCGAGCGCGGATTTGGAATCCCCACGGGCGACTTCTTCCGCCCGCTCGAGTATTACAAGATTGAGGTGACTCATCTGAATCCAACCTCAATTTTGAGAATCGCAGTCTTCATCCATGTCTGCGAGGCATATCTTGGAATTCCCCCGCACTTCAACTCGTGGAGGCGGTTGTACAAGTTGAAGTCGATAGGAGCTAGTCGGGGAGGCGCTAGTCCCCCAAAAGTTGTCGGCGGAGCCGGGTTTGCACTGCGGTCTGGGATGAGCAAGAGATATCTTATTCTAGACTCCAATGATTCCAACAAGGGTTGGAACAAGGATTGGTTCTATATCGGCAACCATGAGCCGGCCGTGCCAAGTCGGACTGGATACCCCCCAGTAGTGTTGCCGTGTTGGGATGCCGTGTTGGAGAGCGGGCTAGTGGGGGAGACAGATGAACTTTTGGCGATGCTTGCAAAGCAGAAGGCGGCAGGGTTGACTGCGAGTGCGGTGATGTTGTCGTTCTGCCAGCGCCTGACCCAGCCAATCAAGGACCGGGTTCTCCCGGCATATGAGTACTGGGGGCCGACAGACCCGACTTGGGAGCAAGCGCGAGTGGTGTCGGGAGAGGAGGCGAAGGAAAGGATCTCCCACTTCATGAAGGGGGCGATCAATAATCTCAAGGCACCGAGTGCCTTTTCGCTGAAGAACCCGGCTGACCCGGTAAGTTTCTTTGGACGAGTTACATGTTTGCTTGCATTATAGGAATAGACTGACGTTTGTCATGGTGCAGGAGCTCCCCGCAAAGTACTTCTGTCCTGTTCCAGTGGCCATGCCACGGGACAGGGCACAAAAGGTGGTGGACGAGGGCGCCAGGTCGTCTGCGGCGGCTCAGGTGTGGCAGCCACCGACAGACATGGACTGGGAGTCGGAGGAACGGGTCGGCGAGTCAGAAGATGAAGAAGTGGGCGACACAGAGGTTGTAGAGACCGTGGCGCCATGACGAACGAGGCAAGCCGTCCGCAAGCGCCGGGTCCAAAGGACTGCTGGCGCACCTGCGGGCGGACCAAGCCAGCGCGGGCGGAGTCCGCCGGCTAGCAGTGAGGGGGAATCATCAGCGGCCGAGGCGGAGGACACGCCATCTGGACAGCACACAGCCGAGGACGCGGATGCTGCCGTAGGTAGCGTGGCGCAGCAAACGCCTCCTCCGGTGATGCAGAGGTCAGCGGCGCCGCCGCCTGTGGTGAGGCCTGTAGGGCTAAGGTTTTGGACCTTCAAAAGTTCAAGGTGAGTATCCGTTCTCTTAATGCTTTGAATCTTGTCGTATATTGTGCACGAGTAACTCTTCACTGTGTCTGTGTCAGGCCTGCCGACCAGACACTAGATGGGGCGGAGGAGCCGCGACCCGGGCTTGGGGGCTGAGTACCGTCGAGTGAGTGGGTGCCCAAGCACGCGCGCACCGAGAAGGAGAGTAACTCGGCTCCTGGGGGAGTCAAGCGGCGTGTGACACGGGGGCAGGGGGCGGCGCGCCACCTGCGGCAGGCGCAACGCCGACCCTGGGTGCAGAGGATGTCTGGGCTGGCAGCGGGCCGTCAGCTGGGCGCTGCAACGTTGCGCCGGAGGTACACGACCCGCTCCCGCAAGGAGTTGAGGACGAAGGCGGCACTGACGCTAGTCTCGGAAACCCTACTGACCCGGACATGCCGAGTTTGGAGGCGGTCACCGGGTTGGAAGGAGGCCAGAGGGCTGCGGAGGTGATGGCGCTCACCCAGTCCCTTAGTGCCGAGCTAGGGAAGTTGCAGCAGGCCGGCAACATTGCCGTCGGCGCAGTCCAGGTATGCTTTCGCCGTCGTGGCTATCCTTTTATGCTTTTGTGAAGATGGGCATGCAAAATTTAATGATTTGGCGCAGAAGTTGCTCACCCACGCGAAACGGGGCGTGGACATTGTCCAGGAGGTGGAGGCCCAGCTTGGTGAACTGAAGGGGCTGAGGGCCAGGGTTAAAACCATGGCTGGGGAAACGCGGGCGGCCATGGCCGAGAAGGAGCAGGAGATTGAGTTGACGGCCAAGCTGAACCGTGAGCTCCAGGCGGACATGGAACATTTCTTGACAGGTAGGTGAACGTTCTTGACGTGTAGTTGTCCGTCTTAATGAGTTCGTACTGAACTGTGCCGAGTCGTGTGTTGGCACTCCTTAGCGTCACGTTTTAGCAACGCTCAAGAGCGTGTAGATATATGTCGTTGTATGCAAAATTTATTCTGCAAGCGCACAGAATATATCTCGTTGTAGCACTTCACCTTGGGTGCAACCCTAGGGTATCGTATTTATATTTCCGCAGGGAAGCAGATGGTTAAAGTGTATTGAAGAATGAAATGATGTATCTTGCCAGAAATATCAAGCCCCAAACCCAGGGGCACAAACTCTAGGTTTGGGTGGATAATGGTCAAGTTAATCACCGGATAGAAGGTCTGAAAGACCAGCGACACACGGAGCACCTATTTCTAAAGAAAAGGAAAGACGCTGGGAGAGACCGGACCTAGACTCTTTCTAACTCAGAGCAAAAGGCACTCTAGCCTTAGCCTAGACCCTAGCTTAGATACCGGGAACAGAGCTCGCTTCGACGGCTAGAACGGGAGAACCTCAGAACGGGGTGAGAGAGGGGGTTCTCCGGGCTCAGCACTACTGTTATGAGTACACCTGAACGTGGTGGACTACGAAGGACAGACAGGGCTGTCACCACCTGCCTCCTACCACTGCAGTTCCATGGGGTGCAACACACTTCCTAGCTAATCAACAAGCCAGACACCACGTCTGCACTCGATGATTAAGATTTCTCTTGAGGCCTGTCAAGAGAAATCCCCGTCTTTCCTAAGGCGTCTTACGGCCCGGTCAAGGCGAGCAAACCCGCGAGATAAAGCCTGGTAGAGCTAAACTAAACTCTACACTAAAACTAAAGGGGATAGGACTTTGCTCTAAAGAGAGCAAGATCTTTACTCTAAAAGAAGAGCAAGAAAGAAATATAAAAGATAACTTAAGCTCTGAAGTAAGAAAGTAATTATATAAATTGATAGAGCTGGAGTGCCCGATCTTTCGGTGAGTGGAGATAATTTCGATTTGGTGGAAGTCGACCCTCACGATCCGACTACGACGAGCGAACCCGAAGCGCCAATGCAATCGCTGAACCAACTCCCTGTGGTTACCGACCTTGTTGAAGCAAGATCAGCCTGATCACGAAGATCAATTCCTGTGCGCAATCGAAGAACGAACAAGAACGAGAGGCGAGCAATCTTATTATCACTCGAAGGTGGAGTTCTGAATCACGAGGACAGCACGTACTTGTGCGGCCGTGAATGTAGCTAAAAGCTAGATGTAAAACAAAACTCGAGGATGCTAATGACGGCTATAGGGTTTAATAGCACGGCCACAAGGGAGTTGGGGTCGTGCTACAACCCTAGGACGCGTCCCTAATGGACCCAACTCGATACACGGCCCATTGGGCCAAAATAAGGTGGCGCAGCACCTTGGACAGAAAAACAGTCCGACTCAAAATGACGATTGCGGCCGCCTCGGTGAAGATATGAAGGTGAGTCCGGATCCATCTGAAAGTAGACTTGATAAGCTTTCCATCAAGTACCTGATCGCCCAAAACGGAGTCCGGATGAAGTCGTGGCGGCCGTCACAAGTTGACGTTCGTGCGCAGTCCGAATCCAGCCACATATCCTTCATTCTTTAGCACCATGACGTAGTTCAACTCTCTTGCACGAGCCCGAGTGATCGGCCCTGAAGGTGGTGCTTGGGATGAAGTTGCTGCTGGTGTAGATGTACCGGTGATGTCCTCATCATCCTCCCCTTCTTGAACTGAAGTCGTCCTCGACGGCAACTCCTCATCCTCGCCCGCATATGGTTTCAAATCTGCAACATTAAAACTAGTGGAAACACCAAACTCCGCAGGCAGGTCAAGGACATAAGCATTATCATTAATCTTGGTTAGCACTTTAAAAGGACCAGCAGCACGAGGCATTAATTTAGAACGACGCAAAGTAGGAAAATGATCCTTCCTCAAATGCAACCAAACCATATCACCGGGTTCAAAAGTAACATGTTTTCTTCCTTTACTACCAGCAACTTGATACTTAGCATTAGTAGCAGCAATGGTTTGTTGTGTTTGTTCATGTAGGTTAATCATATGATCAACATGTTCAACGGCATCAATATGTGGGGCGTCCACAGCATCAAGCGAAAATAAATCAATAGGCGCCCGAGGAATATAACCATAAACAATCTGAAAAGGGCACATCTTTGTAGAAGAATGTGTTGCATGATTATAAGCAAACTCAACATGAGGTAAACAATCTTCCCAACGGTTCAGATTTTTATCCAAAACAGCCCTAAGCATGGTTGACAAAGTTCTATTGACCACTTCAGTTTGTCCATCAGTTTGTGGGTGACAAGTTGTGCTAAACAGCAATTTAGTGCCTAATTTGTTCCAAAGAGATCTCCAAAAGTGACTTAGAAACTTAGCATCACGATCAGACACAATTGTTTTAGGAACACCATGTAAACGAATAATCTCCCTAAAGAACAATTCAGCAACATTACTAGCATCATCAGTTTTATGACAAGGAATGAAATGAGCCATTTTAGAGAATCTATCAACAACCACAAAAATGCTATCCCTCCCCTTCTTAGTTCTAGGCAATCCCAAAACAAAGTCCATAGAAATATCAAGCCAAGGTAAAGTAGGGATAGGCAAAGGCATATACAAACCATGGTTGTTCAAACGTGACTTAGCCTTTTGACATGTAGTGCATCGTGCAACCAAGCGCTCAACATCAGGACGCATCCGAGGCCAAAAGAAGTGGGTGGCCAGCACCTCAAGCGTTTTATAAACGCCAAAATGTCCCATTAGTCCGCCTCCATGAGCTTCCTGTAACAACAAAAGACGAACCGAGCTAGCTGGAATACACAGCTTGTTAGCGCGAAACAGGAACCCATCCTGCATATGAAATTTCCCCCATGGTTTACCAGTCATACAATGTTTATAAGCATCTTTAAAATCATTATCATCGACATATTGATCCTTCATAGTGTGTAAACCAAAAATTTTAAAATCCAATTGTGACAGCATATTATATCGGCGAGACAAAGCATCAGCAATCACATTGTCCTTCCCGTTCTTGTGTTTAATGATGTAAGGAAAAGACTCAATGAATTCTACCCAATTAGCATGACGACGGTTCAGATTAGTTTGGGTACGAATATGTTTTAAAGCCTCATGATCAGAATGGATTATAAACTCACGATGCCAGAGATAGTGCTGCCACGTTTGCAAAGTACGCACTAAAGCATAAAGTTCTTTATCATAAGTAGAATATTTCAAACTAGCACCGCTTAATTTTTCACTGAAATAAGCAACCGGTTTTCCTTCTTGTAACAGAACAGCACCTAACCCAATACCACTGGCATCACATTCGAGCTCAAATATTTTACCAAAATCAGGCAATTGCAAAAGAGGAGCATGTGTTAACTTATCTTTCAATGTAGTGAAGGCGAGCTCCTGGGAATCAGTCCAAGTAAAAGGCACACCTTTCTTTGTAAGCTCATGTAGAGGTGCTGCAATAGAGCTAAAATCTCGTACGAATCGACGGTAGAAACCTGCAAGCCCAAGAAAACTCCGAATCTGCGTAACCGTCGTCGGTGTAGGCCATTCCCGAATTGCATCAATCTTGCTGCTATCCACCTCAATACCCTGTGGAGTAACAACATAACCAAGAAACGAAACACGTTGTGTGCAGAAGATGCATTTTTCCATGTTAGCAAACAAGTGAGCTGCACGCAACGCATTAAAAACAGCACGCAAATGTTCGAAATGCTCTTCCATAGACTTGCTGTAAATCAAGATATCATCAAAATATACAACAACAAACAAACCTATGAAAGGCCTGAGGACTTCATTCATCAAACGCATAAAAGTGCTGGGAGCATTAGTCAAACCAAACGGCATAACCAACCATTCATATAAACCAAATTTAGTTTTAAAAGCCGTTTTCCATTCATCGCCCAATTTCATTCGAATCTGATGGTAACCACTACGCAAATCAATCTTAGTAAAAATAATGGCACCACTAAGCTCATCTAGCATATCATCAAGGCGTGGTATAGGATATCGATAACGAATAGTGATGTTATTAATAGCACGACAATCTACACACATACGCCACGTTCCATCCTTCTTTGGAACAAGTAACACTGGAACAGAGCAAGGACTAAGAGACTCACGAATGTACCCTTTGTCAAGCAACGCCTGGACCTGGCGCTGAATCTCTTTCGTCTCGTCGGGATTGGTGCGGTACGGGGCGCGATTCGGAAGTTGTGCGCCGGGAATGAAGTCGATCTGGTGCTCAATGCCACGAAGTGGAGGTAGTCCCGATGGTAAATCTTTGGGAAAAACATCAGCGTACTCCTGCAAAATGTTAGCAACCGCAGGGGGAATATCCAAAGATGGTAGATCATCAAGTGAAACGAGCACACTAGAACATACAAGTGCATAACAAGGTAGCTCATCAACACAAAGATCATCAAAATCAGCACGTGTAGCAAATAAAACAGGCGCATTCAACTTGATTTCAGAAGGTGATGGTACAAGTTGTTTAGCATTTTTAGCGGCTCTAGCAAGGTCATCTTTAACAATTTGTTCAGGTGTCATGGGATGTATAATTATTTTCTGACCTTTAAACATGAGAGAATAATGATTCGAACGACCATGATGCAAGCTATCAGTATCATATTGCCAAGGTCTACCAAGTAACAAAGAACATGCCTCCATAGGAATAACATCACAATCAACAAAATCAGAATAGGCACCTATGGAGAACGGAACACGTACCGACTGTGTTACTTTAATCTTTCCACCATCATTAAGCCACTGAATATGATAGGGATGCGGATGCTTACGGGTGGGTAAGGACAACTTCTCTACCAGCGCTGTACTCGCCAAGTTGTTGCAGCTACCACTGTCAATGATGATGCGAATCGACCGCTCCTGCACAACACCCTTTGTATGGAAAAGAGTGTGTCGCTGATTTTTCTCTGGCGGAGCGACCTGTGTACTAAGAACACGCTGCACAACAAGACTTTCATACCTATCTGCGTCACTAGGAGTAGCATGGACCGCCTCATTATCTGCATGGTTAGTGGCAATCATAGTATGGTGAGGTTCATCGGAATCACTAGCAGAAGAGTACTCACCATCGTCACGTATGATCAAAGCACGGGTGTTGGGACAGTCCCGAATCATGTGCCCAAAGCCTTGGCAACGAAAACACCGAACATCTCGTGTACGTCCCGAGGAAGAAGCTGCGCCTGGTGTAGGTTTCGTCGAAGGTGCTGCAAGTTTCATCGTCTTCTCACGCGGCGTAGTGCTAGGTGTAGAAGGTGCTGGAGTGGAAGGTGTAGAGCTGGACGACGGGCTTCTTCCTGCAAAAGGGTTAGTATATGTCTTCGAACGGCGTCCCTGCACTTCACGTTCAGCTTTGCAAGCATATTCAAATAACGTGGTCATATCATTATACTCCTTATAATCAAGTATATCCTGAATTTCCCTGTTCAATCCACCACGAAATCGTGCCATGGCAGCATCATCCTGTTCAAATAAACCACAACGAATCATACCCTTTTGTAACTCTTGGTAATACTCCTCAACGGATCGTTGGCCTTGCTGGAATCGCTGCATGGTGTTAAGCAAATCTCGGGCATAATAAGAAGGAACAAAACGATGTCGCATAGCGGCTTTTAATTGAGCCCAAGTAGATGGAACAGCAGTGGGATGTTTGAGTTTATATTCACGCCACCAAATTAAAGCAAACTCAGTAAATTCACTAATAGCAGCCTTAACTTGAGACGTAGCAGGGATATCATGACATGAAAATTTTTGTTCTACCTCTAACTCCCAATCAAGATATGCAGCAGGATCATACTTGCCATTAAAAGTAGGAATCTTAAATTTAATCTTCGCAAAAGAATCATTAACCGGATTACGTACCACACGGCGGGCACGAGGTTGACGGTCTCCATCCTCATATTCCGTGTCACCACCATAGCCCTTCTGCAAGTCCGTGAGCGTCGCGTTCATCGTCGTGAGCGTCGTGTTCATCGCATCAAGCCGGGCCGTCAAGGCGTCAAATGTACACTTGGCGGCTGTCTGAGCAAGGTCCTGCTGGTCGAGACGCTCATTGGATGAAGAGAGTGCGGAATCAACCTTCTCGTGCAGCGTCTTTATGTCGTCTTTAAGTCCATCAAGGTCTGCCCGCATGCCTTGCAGCTTGGAGTCCATCTTGTCGTCGTCTCCTGACATGGTTAGCGCAAACACAAGAAAAACAGATCCTACGACAACAAAGGTGTGGGTGGAAAGCTCACAAAGATGCTGCGATCAAGTTCTTATCCGTTCTTACCAAGCAACAGGGACGATCGCAGACAACAAGTGGCACCTGTGAAAGATTGGAGCAGCGATTGCCTGGAGAAACAAAAGTCTGCTCGTCGTAGGAATATGTGTAGTTCTGGGTAGGCTGCACTCAAGTCAAGGATTAGCACAATCAAACAATAAATGCAAAGCTGAATAATAGTGCTAAACACGTAACAAAGCTGCTGGTAACAAGTGCCACCCGCGATGGATCAAGGGAAGGCAACAAGGAAGTGGGCTGCAGAAACGGAAAATCTCTCGGGCCGCGATACGCTGTGTAAACGGCGTTTTTTGGCCTCGAAACCGAGCTCACCTGGCGCTACGCGGGGTGCCCTGTATAGGAAATTTCGTAAGCTTTCCGGGAAAAAAAAAGAACGCTGAAATCGGAGATCCGAGCGAAAAGTTATGGCCGTTACAAAACGGGTGTTCGTAACGACACAAAACTGCCAAACGAAAAACCGAACTTTCCAAAAACGAACTGCTCTTTCCTTTTTATTTTTAATTCTTTCCTTTGTCTTTCTTCTCAGAACTTTCCTTTTTTTTCTTTCCTTTCTTTTTTTTTCTTTCCTTTTTTTTTCTTTCCTCAAACAGAAACACGAAACCGAGTAGGGTTCGGTTGGATCGGCGGCGCGTGGAGTGCGGCTTGGGGAAGGAACGAAACCGAGTAGGGTTCGGTTGGAGGGGGTAACGGTGCTGGTGATGATGATTGCGGCGGCGGTGGTGCTGGTGGCAAGGTAGGACGGCGGCGGCGGCGACGGTGGAGATGGAAAGCGGCGGAAGCACAAAGTGACCAGCAACAAATTAACGCGAAGCACACAAATTCAACAACGCAAATTATTGAAAGAAAGTGCAAGGCGAAGAAAGGTTTTGGGACAATGGTCTAACCTGAATTTTTTTTTGGGTTTTTGTGGACTGTAGGTAATGGAACAACACTCGATAAAAACTCACCGATCAACCTGGAAAGCTGATACCACTTGATAGAGCTGGAGTGCCCGATCTTTCGGTGAGTGGAGATAATTTCGATTTGGTGGAAGTCGACCCTCACGATCCGACTACGACGAGCGAACCCGAAGCGCCAATGCAATCGCTGAACCAACTCCCTGTGGTTACCGACCTTGTTGAAGCAAGATCAGCCTGATCACGAAGATCAATTCCTGTGCGCAATCGAAGAACGAACAAGAACGAGAGGCGAGCAATCTTATTATCACTCGAAGGTGGAGTTCTGAATCACGAGGACAGCACGTACTTGTGCGGCCGTGAATGTAGCTAAAAGCTAGATGTAAAACAAAACTCGAGGATGCTAATGACGGCTATAGGGTTTAATAGCACGGCCACAAGGGAGTTGGGGTCGTGCTACAACCCTAGGACGCGTCCCTAATGGACCCAACTCGATACACGGCCCATTGGGCCAAAATAAGGTGGCGCAGCACCTTGGACAGAAAAACAGTCCGACTCAAAATGACGATTGCGGCCGCCTCGGTGAAGATATGAAGGTGAGTCGGGATCCATCTGAAAGTAGACTTGATAAGCTTTCCATCAAGTACTTGATCGCCCAAAACGGAGTCCGGATGAAGTCGTGGCGGCCGTCACAAGTTGACGTTCGTGCGCAGTCCGAATCCAGCCACATATCCTTCATTCTTTAGCACCATGACGTAGTTCAACTCTCTTGCACGAGCCCGAGTGATCGGCCCTGAAGGTGGTGCTTGGGATGAAGTTGCTGCTGGTGTAGATGTACCGGTGATGTCCTCATCATAAATAAACTCTTCAAAAGAAGGAAAGGATACAAGAGCTTTACCAGAACTCAGAAGACTCCAAAGATCTGAGCTAAGCTCGACTCGACTCTACTCCCAACTCTAATCCTAATCTAAGAAATGAAAAAGATACTAGAGCTCCCTTCAAGTAAAGACTTGAGATATGTGGTGTGTGTCTTCCCAAGGTGAATGAGTTGCCTTTTATAGCCTCCAGGGGGTGGATGTCAGCGTCATTAGCACGCCAAGGTCCTGCTTAAGCTTCACGTGAAGGAGGAGACGTGGCGGCCACAGAGGGAGGCCAGTCGGCCTGGGCTAGGCCGGCCGGCCTGGCCCTGGTGCCACTTGGCATCGTCCTCTGCATGAACGGTCCTGATGCTCTCCCAAGGTCGGTAACAGTTGCGTTTAGTTGAAGCTTCTCCGAGAATCCTAGGATGTGGGCCCTTCAATCCATGTGCTTTCACCTCTAGGCCTTCCGGGTCCTTGGATCAAACCGACATTGTTTGCACGGTGCTTGATCATCCTAGGCACTTGGCATGGCTTGTGGATCAGTGACGTGGCCAGACCTGGCCAGGGGAGGCCGGTCGGCCTGGCCTTGTGCCAGGTTTGGCCCTTGTTTCTCCTGGTTTATCCTGCAAGCACAACTCATCCAAAACTTGTGGAATTTGTCAGTAAAAATACTTTTATGCATGGAGTATGGTATGATCATCCTCATTTTACCGAAATGTTGACGGTCACTACGAGGTTATAATGGCCGTCAACATCGTTAAAGCGCTGAACTGCCAGGTCGGCAAGCTGATCCAAAATTAGTCGGCGCTTGAAGAAAAACTTCGTCAGGTCGAGGAGGAGAAGCAGAGAGCGGTGGCCGAGCACCTGAAAGTTGTTCAAGGTGAGATCATGTCCCAACCTTGAGGAAAAGTGTCTTGCTGTCCCCTAATTGCATCCTGATCAGATTTGCAAGCGGAGTTGGCGGAGCTGCGGGGTGCTGCCGAGGAGAACGTCGGGGCGTTGCTGCCGCTTGAAGAGTGCCCTAATACTCTGTCAGTAGTGGAGCGGCTTCGTGCGGCGCCGTCCCGTGTCACCCGGCTCTTGAAGGAGACAGCGGTCGGCGTAGCGAGTCAGGTGCTTGCGGTCTTGAAGACGCAGTATCCGAGGCTAGCGGTGGAGCGGGTCCAAGAGGGCATGGCCGCGGACTTCCCAGAGGCAGAGTTCGAGCCGTTGGTGGAGAGCTTTGTGCCTGCGGCCGAAACAGTGGCTACCAAGTTGGGCCTGTAAACATTGTAAAGTAGATAGTTGCATCATATAGCTTTTGGAAACTGTAGAAACTGGATGCAGTCATTTTTATGCCGTTATGATGCTTATTTAAGCTTGTTTGGGAAAGCGTGCCCGTTTGAAAACATTGTCAGATGTGGCACCAACCAACTGGCCCCTTAAATCGCAAGTCACCCCTTTTGGCCCGGCTGACCACTGCTCTCATAGAGGACGGCTTACCGCTCTACGATGCTCTGCGTGGAGTCTTACTTCGTAGGCGGCGTGCCAGGTGGGTACGGAATCCGAGGAGTTGCGTTTAAGGTGGCTTAGTCATGTGGGGTTAACCTGGCTCAGTCCGCATAGGGGTTATGTTATGCTGATTATCTTGATTCGGATGCATGTCCTTTGCTGGGTTTAGTTTTTAGCAATTAGGGGGCCGCATGGCCGTTAAGACCCAGTCCCCGAGCATGAGGAAAAAAGGATAGCAAGAAGCATGAACTTTATTCATATCAAGAGAGGAAAAAAGGGTACATAGCTGTAGTTATCTAGGCGTAGAACTTCACGAGATGCTCAATGTTCCATGGGTGAGGAACGCCTTGTCCGTCTGCCCACTTGAGCCTGTAGGTGCCTGGTGAAATGACTTCGGTGACGATGAATGGTCCTTCCCATGGGGTGGACAGTTTATGCTGATCCTTGGTGGATTTACTCGGCGCAGCGCTAGGTCACCGACGTTGAGGGATCTCTCGCGGACGTTCTTGTTGTGGTAGCGCCTAATCTGCTGCTCATGGCGCGTATGTTTGATGACGGCTGCGAGGCGATGCTCCTCGACACTGTCGAGGTTGAAACGCCGATTTACTTCGACTTGTCCTTCTTCGTAATGCTGGATTCGTGGGGCGCCGTATGCGAGGTCGGCCGGTACGACGACTTCCGACCCATAGACGAGGAAGAAAGGGGTATACCCTATGGCTCGGCTCTTGCGTGCGCAGACCCCAGACAATGTGTGGTACCTCCTGGGCCCATCGACCATCATGCTATTTGATGTCGTCGTATAAATCCTTTTTGAGTCCTTCTTGCACCATGCCATTGGCACGCTCGACCTGGCCGTTGCACCTGGGGTGGCCAGAGGAAGAGTAATACACGTCGATGTAGCTTTGGCAAAAGTCCTAGAAATCTTTTCCGGAAAACTATGGGCCCAAGTCTGTTACAATGCGGTGGGGTACACCAAAGCGATGGGTCAATTCTTCTATGAACTTGGCTGCCATGGCAGTCTTCGTATCTTTCACCACTTTGTACTCGATCCATTTGGTGAACTTGTCCACCGCCACAAGAAGATGCTTGAATCCTCCTGGGGCTGTCTTGAAGGGTCCTACCGCATCCAGCCCCCACACGGCGAATGGCCATGAGGGTGGTATGGTTCTGAGTGCTTGGGCTGGGAGGTGTGATGAGGACATGACACACATGAAGAGTATTAAACATACAAGGAAGGCATGGAGGACCAAAGAGGTTGATTGGGGACTAAGTCCAAGTATTCCCACGTTTTACACCAGGCTATCACGTCACTTTTGGTCTAAGGAAATAAAGAGATTGAATCCAACACGTTTTGGAAACGCTGGATTCGGACTGCAGGAAAGTCCTGACTTTCAACGGCCGCCACGACTTCATCCGGACTCCGTTTGAGGCGTTCAAGTACTTGATGGAAATCTTATGAAGTCTACTTTCATATGGATCTGGTCTCTTGTCCTTATCTATCTTGAGGCCGCCGCAATCATCAAATCATTGACCGAAGGGTTTTTTGTCCAGGTGCTGCGACACCTTATTTTGGCCCACGGGCCGTGTATCAAGTTGGGTCCATTAGGGACGCGTCCTAGGGTTGGAGCACGACCCCAGCACCCCTTTGGTCATCCTCCACCTCTCATATACCCCCTAGCTACCGCCAAGAAGTCTTAGAGTTTTGTTTTACATCTAGCTTTTAGCTACATTCACGGCCGCACAAATACGTGCTGTCCTCGTGATTCAGAACTCCACCTTCGAGTGATAATAAGATTGCTCGCCTCTCGTTCTTGTTCGTTCTTCAATTGCGCACAGGAATTGATCTTCGTGATCAGGCTGATCTTGCTTCAACAAGGTCGGTAACCACAGGGAGTTGGTTCAGCGATTGCATTGGCGCTTCGGGTTCGCTCGTCGTAGTCGGATCGTGAGGGTCTACTTCCGCCCAAGTCGAAATTATCCTCCACTCACCGAAAGATCGGGCACTCCAGCTCTATCAAGTGGTATCAGCTTTCCAGGTTGATCGGTGAGTTTTTATCGAGTGTTGTTCCATTACCTACAGTCCACAAAACCAAAAAAAATTCAGGTTAGACCATTATCCCAAAACCTTTCTTCGCCTTGCACTTTATTTCAATAATTTGCGTTGTTGAATTTGTGTGCTTCGCGTTAATTTGTTGCTGGTCACTTTGTGCTTCTGCCGCTTTCCATCTCCACCACCGCCGCCGTCCTACCTCGCCGCCAGCGCCACCGCCTCCGCAATCATCATCACCACCAGCGCCGTCGCCGCCGTTTGCATCACCACAAACCCTACAAAACCACGCCGCCGCCACCACGCCGAGTTACCACGCCGTTACCCCCCCTCCAACCGTACCCTACTCGGTTTCATTTTCTTTCCCCAAGCCGCACTCCACGCACCGCTGATCCAACCGAACCTTACTCGGTTTCTTGTTTCTGTTTGAGGAAAGAGAGAAAAAAAGGAAAGAAAAAAAGGAAAGACAAAAAAAGGAAATAAAAAAAGGAAAGTTATGAGAAGAAAGACAAAGGAAAGAATTAAAAAAAAAGGAAAGGGCAATTCGTTTTTGGAAAGTTCGGTTTTCATTTGGCAGTTTTGTGTCGTTACGAACACTTGTTTTGTAACGGCCATAACTTTTCGCTCGGATCTCCGATTTCAGCGTTCTTTTTTTTCGGAAAGCTTACGAAATTTCCTATACGGGGCACCGGCGTAGCGCCAGGTGAAGTCGGTTTCGAGGCCAAAAAACGTCGTTTACACAGCGTAATGCGGCCCGGGAGATTTTCCGTTTCTGCACCCCACTTCCTTGTTGCCCTTGCTTGATCCATCGCGGGTGGCACTTGTTTCCAGCAGCTTTGTTACGTGTTTAGCACTATAATTCAGCTTTGCATTATTGTTTGATTGTGCTAATCCTTGACTTGAGTGCAGCCTACCCAGAACTACACATATTCCTACGACGAGCAGATTTTGTTTCTCCTGGCAATCGCTGCTCCAATCTCTCGCAGGTGCTACTTGTTGCTTGGTAAGAAAGCATAAGAATTTGATCGCAGCATCTTTGTGAGCATCTCATACACACACATACACACCTTTGCTATCCTAGGGTATTTGTTTTTGTGTTTGCGCTAATCATGTTAGGAGACGTCAACGGCATCGTGGCATGATTCGATGCGTGGTCCACGTCGGTCACGGTGTTGCACAAGGACTATGAAAGTGACATGGAGATAGATGATGGAGATCGCCACGGTTGTGCCCGCCGTGTGGTATGTCATCCACACATTGACTCATTTGCTACAATTAAATTTAGTATACCCTCTTATAATGGCAAATATGATCCCGCTGCTTATCTTGATTGGGAATTGGAGGTAGACCAGAAATTTTCATGCCATGATATTCCAGCAAATTCTCAAGTTAAAGCTGCTATTAGTGGATTTACTCTTTTTGCTTCAATGTGGTGGCATGATTATAAGCTAAAACATCCCACGTCTATTCCAACCACTTGGACTCAATTAAAAGCTGCTATGCGACATCGATTTGTACCTTCATATTATGCCCGAGATTTGCTTAAACAAATGCAGCGGTTTCAGCAAGGTTAACAATCTGTTGAGGAATATTATCAGGAATTACAAAAGGGTTTGATCCGTTGTGGTTTATTTGAGACAGATGCCACTGCCATGGCACGTTTTCATGGTGGTTTGAACCGCGACATTCAGGACATACTTGATTCTAATACTTATGCTGATATGACCACATTGTTTGTATATGCTTGCAAAGCTGAACGTGAAGTGCAGGGATGCCGCTCGACGACATATACTAACTCTTTTGCAGGACGAAGCCCGGCATTCAGCGCAGACCCTGCTCTCCCTACGCCATCCACGCCTAGCACCACACCGCGTGAGAGGACGACCACACCTACAACATCGTCGACCACAGGTGCTCCACTCACGGATGGTGAGACCACTTCTACTGTGCTGAATTTTTCCACACCTCATGCTATCATAGAGCAATTGTTCGTGGAACCATCTCTTGACGTATCTTTGTCACATGATGATATGCTTGTTGCTACCTGTGATAAAGATGATTTGTGTGATAATGCTTCTGTTGTACATGTTTTAAAATCACACCCTTGTGCTGAAATTCAACATGATAACATAGAGCAACTATTGAAAGAACCCTTACTAATTTTGCCTTTGTCAAAAGATCATTTGCTTGATGTTCCTTGTGATAGAGAAGAGTTGTGTGATAGTGATTCTTCTATTCCTCTGCCACAATTACTTCATAATGATGATACGCATGCTTTGGAGCCATATAATTCTGCTGAAAATAAAATGTTTGTTCCATTTACTTGTGCAAATGATGAACAAAAATTGCTATCTTCTTTAAATACTTTAGGTTATATTGAATTTGATGTTTTATGTAATCTAAATTGTTTGGAGGAGAGATTTCTTGCATATCCCGAATTGCCATCCTTATCTAGCAATAAATATCACTTCATTGGCAAGTATAATCACAACGGAGAATATATGGTGCATCGAGTTTATATTTGTTCAAATCTGAAATCTTCTTTGGTTGGACAACAATGTGATAACTTAGAGGGCTGCAATAACAATAATCATGTCACATCCAATTCCTCTAGCTTTGTTTTAAAGAAACATGTTCAATCCAAAGAAGGGGAGCCTTGCTGGTTACTATCTATGCCTGCTTTGTCTTTTGTTGGTACTAATATTGTGCAGGATCTTGTTGAAAAACATCGCGTGTTGGCCGATCAAGAAGCATACATGTTTGCTAAAAGTTCTATACAAGATGACACTTTCGTGAATTGGAAACATAGTGACATCCCTCCTCTTAATATTTTCAGTTTCCTTGTTTTTCGAAACCCCGTTCTTCTTTCTGTTATGCAGGATTGGTTTCACGTACAATTGACGCCGAGGACGGCTTTTCGTCAAGAAGGGGAGGATGATGAGGACATGACACACATGAAGAGTGTTAAACATACAAGGAAGGCATGGAGGACCAAAGAGGTTGATTGGGGACCAAGTCCAAGTGTTCCAACGTTTTACACCAGGCTATCACGTCACTTTTGGTCTAAGGAAATAAAGAGATTGAATCCAACACGTTTTGGAAACGCTGGATTCGGACTGCAGGAAAATCCTGACTTTCAACGGCTGCCACGACTTCATCCGGACTCCGTTTGGGGAGTTCAAGTACTTGATGGAAAGCTTATGAAGTCTACTTTCATATGGATCTGGCCTCGTGCCCTTATGTATCTTGAGGCGGCCGCAATCGTCAAATCATTGACCGAAGGTTTTTCTGTCCAGGTGCTGCGACACCTTATTTTGGCCCACGGGCCGTGTATCAAGTTGGGTCCATTAGGGATGCGTTCTAGGGTTAGAGCATGACCCCAGCACCCCTTTGGTCGTCCTCCACCTCTCATATACCCCCTAGCTGCCGCCAAGAAGTCTTGAGTTTTGTTTTACATCCAGCTTTTAGCTACATTCACGGCCGCACAAATACATGCTGTCCTCGTGATTCAGAACTCCACCTTCGAGTGATAATAAGATTGCTCGCCTCTCGTTCTTGTTCGTTCTTCGATTGCGCACAGGAATTGACCTTCGTGATCAGGCTGATCTTGCTTCAACAAGGTCGGTAACCACAGGGAGTTGGTTCAGCGATTGCATTGGCACTTCGGGTTCGCTCGTTGTAGTCGGATCGTGAGGGTCTACTTCCGCCCAAGTCGAAATTATCCTCCACTCACCGAAAGGTCGGGCACTCCAGCTCTATCAAGGTGCTTCTATTTCTGGAAGAATTGGCAGCCAGCATCAGCCATGGTTGTGGGCCATTAGAAACCTGATCTGAACGCTTTGCCAACTAGGCTGCCAGCTGCGGCGTGGTTGCTGCATGAGCCCGAGTGAATTTAATGGAGGAGGCTGATCCCTTCGCTTTGCGGTATGCACTTCATGAGGATACCAGTAGAGGCCGCCTTGCGGTATAGTGCGTCGCCTACAACGACGTAGTTAGGTACTCGGCGGGCTAGGCGTTCGTACTCGACTTTATCTTCGGGAACCTTGTTCTCGACGATCCATGCGATGAAAGGGGCCTGCCAGTCGGTCTCAATGATCAAGACGTCATTGCCGACCAGCTGCGGCTCGTCTGGTACCTCTGGCGGTGCGGATCCGTCTTCTAGCATCTTGATGGATGGGGTGCGAAGATCTTGTACAAAATTTTCGGCTGGGACGTTGGCTCTCTTGGAACCTAACTTGGATAGGACGTCGGCTGCCACGTTGTCGTCCCTGACGACGTGGTGGACTTCTAGCCCGTAGAAATTATCTTTGAGTTTGCGTACCTCGGCGCAATATGTGCTTATTGTGTCCTTCGTGGTGTCCCAATTCTTGTTGACTTGCTCGACGACCAGCTTGGAATCACCGTAGCAGAGGAGTCGTTTGATGCCGAGGCTGATCGCGATTCTGAGACCATGGATCAAGGCCTCGTACTCGGCACCGTTGTTGGATGCCTTGTAATGGATTTGGAGTACGTATTTCAGCTGCTGGCCGTCTGGGGCAATGAACAGGACGCATGCTCGGCGCCTTCAAGGTTGAGTGCTCCGTCGAAGTACATCGTCCAATGTTCTGGCGGTTCCTCGGGTGTAGGCGCTTGGATCTCGGTCCACTCGGCGACAAAGTCGGCTAAGACTTGTGACTTGATGGAGGTTCGTGGGGCGAACTGGAGATCGAACACACCGAGCTCCACCGCCCATTTTACTATGCGGTTGTTAACGTCGCGGTTGCGAAGGATAGCGCCGAGTGGAAAGTTGGACACAACCGTAATTGTGTGGGCTTGAAAGTAGTGTTTGAGCTTTCGCGAGGTCAAGAATATTGCGTATAGCAACTTCTGTGGGTGGGGGTATCGCGTTTTTGAGTCGGCCAGTACTTCACTGACGTAGTATATAGGCCGTTGCACCTTTTAGGCGTGTCCTGGCTCTTCCCTCATGGCGACGAGTACCGTGCTGACCACGTTGGTTGTAGCAGCTATGTAAAGGAGCAAAGGTTCCTGGGGGGCCGGCCCGACCAGAACTGGTGGCATGACCAGAAAATCTTTTTGGTCGGCTAAGGCTTGCTCAGCTTCCTGTGGTCACTCGAATCGATCCACTTTTTTCAACAGCTTAAAGAAGGGCATGCCTCGTTCGCCGAGTTTGCTGATAAATCTGCTTAGCGCTGCCATCATGCTTGTGAGTTTCATGACGTCCTTTTTGCTGGTCAGCGGCAGGAGCTTTCGTATGACATTGATTTTGACTGGATTTGCCTCTATTCCTCGTTGGCTGACCAGGAAACCTAGGAGCTTACCTAAGGTTACCCCAAAGACACACTTGGTCGGGTTGAGTTTCCATCGAAAACGGCGGAGATTGTTGAATGTTTCTTGAAGGTCGCCGATTAGATTGTCGTTGTCGTAGGTCTTGACCACGACATCATCAACATAAGCCTTGGACTCACAGATCAGACTCTTTCATCGAGATCTGGTGATACCCGGAATAGCAATCTAGAAAGCAGAGGAGTACGCAGCCGGAAGTGGAGTCGACAACTTGGTCGATCCGCGGAAGAGGGAAGGGGTCTTTAGGGCAGTAACGGTTGAGATCAGTATAGTCAATACACATTCTCCATTCACCGGTTTTCTTTTTGACTAGTACAGGATTTGCAAGCCACTCTGGGTGCTTACACTCTCTAATGAACCCGGCAGCTAAGAGTTAATTAATCTCTACCCTAATGGCCTCCTTGCGATCTTGCATGAACTGACGCAGCTTCGGCTTCACCGGTTTGGTGGCTGGAACTAGATCTAAGGAGTGCTCAGCCTTCTCCCTCGGGACCCCTGGCATGTCTGATGGTTTCCATGCGAAGATGTCCCAGTTGGCCCGGAGGAAGGAGGTGAGCGCGTCTTCCTATTTAGGAGTGTGGCTCGACCCTATGAGGGCGGTCTTCTTGGGGTCGTCGAGGTCGAGCCCGATTTCCTTTGGCGCGTCAGCTGGTTCCAGCGTGGTGGTTGCAGGCGTTGCTTCAGGAATCACCATTGGGTCAGCGGCTGCTTTGGCTGCGGCGGCTACCATGAGCTCGCTGTTGCCGACTTACTGGGACAACGCGGCAAGTCGGATCGCCTCGCTGTCGCACTTGAAGGAGATCTTCACATCTCCCCGAATGGTGAGGACTCCTTTGGGGGCTGCCAAAGATGGCGTGGTAGGAGCTCTTGAAGTCGACCACCTCGAAGTGGATATGCTCCATTCGGTAGTTGTCAGCCGTGCCAAAGGTGACTGGCAGGGTGACACGGCCGACCGGGTACGAGGCCTTGCCGGGTACTATTATGAAGAAAGCCTCCGTGGCTTCCTGAAGCCTATTGTAGTCAAAGCCCATGCTGTTCAGCGTGGCTGTGAAAATGAGGTTGAGGGCGCTGCCCCCATCCACTACCGCCTTGGAGAGTAGGACCCCATCCACCACCGGGGCGACCACCAGGGGGTAGGAGCCAGGTTCTGGGAGGTGGATCCAATGGTCGTCGCGGCTGAAGGAGATCGGTAGCTCGGACCGCTGGAGGTACTCAACCGGTCGAGTGGAAACGGGTTTGACTTCTCGAGTTTGGAGCTTCTGGCGACGCTTGGTCTTGCTAGGGCCGCCAATGATGACGTGCACCTCCCGGTCGGCGGGCAGGAACTCGCCATTGGGGTTGTCTTGCTATGTTGGCTCTCTGTGGGGTTCTTCTCGCCGCCTCTCGTCGTCATGACGACGGTTGTCGTGGTCCCTTGGACAGTTGTATGGGCGGTCGTCGCGTCTGTAGTCGTCACGCCTGTAGTCGTCACGCCTGTAGCTGTTGCGGTTGTTGTAGTCTCGACGGCCGTTGAATGGCCAGGCGTTTGTCGTAGTTGCGCTGCCCACCTTGGATGTGCTGATTCTTGGGTGGCTGGGTGACGCCGAGTTCCTACAGGAGGTTGCGGCATTCGCGGAGGGAATGCGTGGCGTTTTTGTCGTTGAGGGTGTCGTGGAACTCCTTAGGTAGGAATCGGGAAGCCGTCTTGTCTTCTCCTTCGGCTACGGCCACCACGGATTTAGGGCCTGTCTTCTGACTCTGGCCGACTCATGCTTCTTGGCATGGTCAGGGCGGTCGTCCTCATCGATGTGCTTGCCCTTGTTCTCGAATTGGGCCTGCTCTGCTTCGTCAGTGCGTGCTTCGAGGTTTACGACATCCATAAGCTCTCCAACGTCGCTGGGATCAATCTTGAACAGGGTGCGAAAGAGCCCTGGCTGTGCGAGCCCGCGGCGAAAGGCGTCGATGACCTCCCAATCTGTGACGTCCGTTAGCTTGTTACGGCTGTCAAAGAAGCGGTTTGCATAGTCTCCTAGGCTTTCACCCTTCTTTTGCTTGACATTGTCAAGGTCGTAGCGTGAACCAGGGGGTGTGTAACTGGCCTGGTAGTTCTTGGAGAGCACTATGCAAAGATCTTGCCAGCTGTCGATGGAGTTGCGGGGTAGGCCCTCGAACCAAAGCAAGGCTTCCGGTCCGAGCATTACTGGGAAGTAGGCGGCCGCCTGATCGTTGGAGCCATGTGCGACTCGGACGGCTGTGTGATACTGCTTGAGCCACAGCTTTGGGTCGGATCGCCCATTGTACTTCTCCACCTAGCTTGGTTTGAAACTGTCTGGGTAGACGACGGCTCGTAAGTGTGGAGTGAAGGCAACGAAACCATCAAAGTTGTCATTGTCACCCTGGATTCTCTCGTAGCGTGGGAGCCGACCGGCTTCAACTCTGAGTCGGACATGCTCTACGCGCCTTGGTTCTGGGTTGGGTCGGTTGCCGTCACGTGGGGCACCAAACTCTTGATCGTAGCAATCACGCTCCATGAGCTCGTTGAAAGCGTGTTGCTCCTCCTCTGCTGCTTCAGCGTCATTGCTGTTCGCACTGCGCCCCCGCCTGTGTGGGGGGCCATAGTCCTCATCGTACTGAGCGCGCCGTGCCAGCTCTGCCACATCGCGTGCAGTGTGGCGGTCTTCGAGGCCTGGTTGAAGGTCGCGGGCGCGCTGTTCGAGTCGGCCGCGGAGATCTCCTGTGGCCTGCCGGTTCTAGTCTGCCCGCCAGTCGCCTGGCTGGCGGGGTTGATCTTGGGGGTTACGCCTGTTGCGGGGGTTACGCCCATCACCGAGCTCGTTGTCTTCTGCCTCGGGATTGTGTTGGTCAACCTCTTCGTTGATCGGCTGGAGCCGGGGTTCGTCCTATCGGCGTCTGTGTTGTCCCGACCGACTGTGTCCTGAGCGGTTGCTACCAGCACTGCCAGAGTGCCCGCGTCCAGATTGGTACGACCTCTCGACTTGCTCCTGAGTAGCCTCGATTCGTTCTCTCGCAAGGCGGATCGCCGGGTTATCGTTGACGTACGCCAACTCTGCTAGGGCGGCGGCGACATTCGCTTGGTGGGTCCTGGGCGCGATGCAGACATCGTGGCGTCGGCGGGGGTCCTGCCGACCACCGTTGCGTCGGTCATCATCGTCGACGTCGTTGTCGTAGCGCTGATCATAGTCGTTGTCAGCATCGTGACGCTGATCATTGTCGACCACGTTGTCATTGACAACGTCGCCTACAGGGGTTGTCGCCGTTGAGGAGGGGCTACGGCGACGGCTGCTGCTTGAGCGTCTCGTGCGCGCTGGCGCGCCTTCTCCTGGTTGCTCTGCCTCCGCCGATCCCCCATGGAGTCGGTCTCACCATCTTCGGTGGACTTGTCTTCAGAGACGAACACCTCCCGTCGTGGAGAAGTGCCATGGTCTTCTACAGTGGCTGATCTGCTGTAAGGGTGCGGACTGCGACCTGGAACTCGCCGCCATCTGGACACTGGGTTGGGCGGGCTGGGATTTCAAATGGGGCCTATGTCGGCGATCTGCGCAGGCTGACTGAGTATGTAGCGGCAGCGTTCTTCAGGCTGAACGGAAAACGAGCGGCCGACCGGCGCAGGGCCTTCTCCGACATGGCGACGCAGTCAGAGAGGGTGTCGTAGATGCGATCTAACCCGGCGACGATCTCACCGGGTGACAGAAATCCACGCCGGGGCAGCAGGTCCGGTACCCTGCACCTCAAGGCCAGCACACCCTGACGGTGGAAGAGCGGGATTACGATCTGAGGGCGTGCCTCCAGGACCTCATCGTCGGATCCGTTCGGATCGGAGAGCGCGTCAAGCGTCGGGTCAGATGCGTCGTTGCCGACCGAGCCGGGGGAGACGGCATCACAGCTGTGGGTTTCTGTGAAGAAGCTGATCCCCTCAAGGTGCTCAGGAACCTCCTTGAGGGTTTCAGGGAAGATGACGCCGCGGGAAGGAACTGCCATCGAGCTAGCTGTAGATGCCCTACAATCCCCCCTACCTGGCGCGCCAACTGTCGGACTTTGGGTCCGGCAATCCACTAGGGGGGTACCCAAGTGGTAGATTTATCGGCAAGGGTGATTGCAAGGCTAGGGAGCTCGATGTAACATAGGAGACGCAAGGTTTATACAGGTTCAGGCGGCCGGGAGATACAAACCCTACGTCCTGTGTTCGGTGGTGTCTTGTATTGATGAACTGGCCAAAGCTCTTGAGCAATGGCGAGTCTATGAGATGTTACAATGGATGAGAGGGATGAGAGGATCTAGGATCAGATAGGAGATGGGATGTGAAAGTGCATCTAGGCACTTAATCTAATTTTGGTAATTAATGACAATGTAAATTTGGATATAATGCTTTGCATGAGTTGTGCAGGAATAAAATCAAAAGAAAAGAAAAGAAAAGTGAAAGGAAGGTCCCCAATCCTTATTCGTATAGTGACGAAGTTTATCGGACGATTTAAATTTATTTTATATTTCGAATTTGAGTATAGGATCACCGTACTATCAAGGGGGACGTGCTTGATGAGTTTAGATTGTTAAAGTGCTTATACTTGAGATGACATATACACACGAGAGACACAAACACACAAAAACCTCCCATTCACAAGTTCTCTGTGTGTCGGAACTTAGGCCGGAAGATCCGGCCCGGAAGTTCCGGGCGGCTCTGTCTGGAATTAATTTTTCACCGGAAGATCCGGCCCATGCACCGGAACTTCCAACACTTAGCCAGTTTTTGTGTCTTCTCTCCAGGCGCCGGAACTTCCACCGGAAGATCCGGCCCACAAGTTCCGGGCGGCTCTGTCTGAATTTATTTTTCACCGGAAGATCCGGCCCATACACCGGAACTTCCAACACTTAGCCATTTTTGTGTTTCTCTCTCAGGCGTCGGAACTCCCACCGGAAGATCTGACCCACAAGTTCCGGGCGGCTCTGTCTCTATTATTTTTCTCACCGGATCATCCAGACCTTGTATCGGAACTTTCATGACTTAGCCATATTTCAGTGTTTCAGCCTGGCGAAATTCAAATCTCGGAAGATCCGGCCCTAGGCCGGAAGATCTGGTACCCCTTCGCAGAACACATAACGGCTAGTTTTTGGGGGTTGGGTATTTATACCCCCTCACCCCCCACATTGAATGCTGCTGCTCCCACGCCCACAAACACTCCAAGAGCTTGATTCTAGCCTTGATTCATCTAGGGTTTGAGTGAGAGGAAAAGATCGAGTGTGTGAGCTTTGAGCACGCATAAGCTTTGATTCGTTCATCTCAAGAAGCACTTGAAGCAAGCTTGATTCGTCATCCTCGTTTGTTACTCTTGGAGCTTTGCTCCTAGACGGTTAGGCGTCGCCGGTAGCTCCCATTCCTTTATGGTTTGAGCACCGGAGAGTTTGTATTTCCCCTCTCTTTGTGAGAGCAATAGTAAGTGACTCAACTTTCCTTTGTGGTTAGTTGAGGGAGGCAAGGGGTTAGTGACAACCCGGTTCTTTGTGAATCCCTCAACGAGGACGTAGCTCCTTTGTGGAGTGAACCTCGGGAACAAATCTTGTGTCTCATTGTTCTTGCTATTGTTCTTGTTGTTCATCACTTTATTTGTGCCCGATCTATGTGCTAGGTGTTGTTCGACCTTAGAGATCATACTTAGGTGCTTAGTTACTTCATTTAGCAACTTTGTATTCAAATAGAATCTTGAATGGCTTGTTAGATTTTGAATCTCGAAGTTAGTCTCCTCTCTGTGTCGGAAGATCCTACACAGTGTCGGATCTTCCGGTGGCCCGAAAGATCCGAGACTGCGTCGGATCATCCGACCATCTGACAGTTTCGTGAAGAATTTTCAGGAATTTTTAACAGGCCCTATTCACCCCCCCCTCTAGGCCTAGTGTTGGTCCTTTCAATTGGTATCAGAGCAGGTTCTCTTGATTAAGGTTTAATCACCTAAGAGAAAACACTATGGCTCCTTCCGGGGATGGTTCCGGTGTTGGCGGTTCAAACAAAGATGACACTCATGAAGTGATTGTGTCAAGCAACGATGATTTTGATGTGAGCGATGTTAAAGAGACCTTGGATGAGGTCGAGAAGAACAAGAAGAGGAAAGAGAAGCTCAAGAAGAAGTTTGATGAAAAAGTTGAAAGAAGAGCTCTCAAGATGGTGAAAGAAAAGATGAAAGAAAAGGAAGTTCTTGCAAGCTTTCACAATGTTCCTCACAAGTATGATGATACTTCTTCATCCTCATCCAAGAAAGATCCGGATTCACTTTCATTCTCATCGGTTCAATTGGGCAAGTTTCCGCACTTTGATGGCAATGATTATTCTCGATGGAAGGATGACATGAAGATGTACTTGTATGGTCTTCATCCACATCTTTGGACCGTGACATGTGTGGGCATTGACAAGAAAGCCAAGCCACCCCTCACAAGAGAACAAGAACATGACAACTACCGCAATGCTCAAGCCGTCATTATTCTTAGGAGTTGCTTGAGTACATATGAGTACAACAAGGTTAGGGGAATTGAAGTGGCCAAAGAAATTTGGGATGAGCTTAGAAGGTCACATGAAGGTGATGAGATCATCAAGGAAGGAAAGATGGACGCACTTCAAGGAGAACTCGAGGCATTCACAATGAAAGATGATGAAGACTTGGAAGCCATGTACAATCGGTTGAAGCTTCTTGTGTCCGCTATTAGACTTATTGGTAGTGATGATTGGGATGAGCACAAGGTCACAAAGAAGATGCTTAGAGCATATGCCCCAAGAGACCCACATCTTGCTACCATGATTAGAGACAAGAGGAAGTTCAAGCTCATGACTCCCATTGACCTATACAACAAGTTGCAATATCATGAGTCACATAGA
>CM027126.1:38344308-38536147 GCA_015476505.1 Urochloa ruziziensis | reverse complement strand
AGCCCAACGGCCCATCTTCGCTACGTCGAGTCCTCGGTCCTTGGTTTTGAGGCCCAAACCAAGGGAAACCGTCCATCGATGATTTTGTGGCCAAATCACCAAACCCCGCGCGCAAACTTCGGTTGTTAGCCACCACCTTGCGCCGGCTTCACGTCCGCGTACGAGCTTCGGTTGTGAGCCGCTACCTCGCACCGGAACCACGTCCCCTTGCTCGTTCTTGCCAGCATGTGAACCGCACTTGATCCACCGGCCACCGGGTCCCTCGAACCAAGCCTACTTGTCTCTCCGCTCCTCGGAGGCCGCCATGGCTAAGACCTTTCGCGCCTGTTCTTCACCTACACCAATGCAACCAAGCCGCATTCTACACCTGCAATACTTGAGTCAAGGGAAACGTCAATCCACACCACGTTGTCAATCACTCATCACACCAGGAAGCGACCATCCACCGGTCCTCGGACACACCGGGTCCTCAATTATAAATCTGCCGAGTCGTGACTGGGGGTGAATACCCTCCAAAATCGCTTGGAAAAAACAAATCTAAACAAAAAAGATAAATACATAACTGAATCAGGCGTAGAAACGCTGTAAGTGCTCGATGTTCCATGGATTTGGGATGTCTACGCCGTCTTCCGTCATGAGGCGATAAGAGCCTGGGCGACTTACTGACTTGATGATGTATGGCCCTTCCCAAGGGGACGCAAGCTTGTGCGCGCCCTTGGTGTCTTGCTTCCTCCTCAGAACCAAGTCGCCTGCTTCAAAGGACCTCTGCTTAACTGATCGATCGTGATAACGTCGCAGGACCTGAGCGTAACGCGTGGCTTGGATCTGGGCAGCCAATCTCTTTTCCTCGATGCTGTCGAGGTCTTCAATGCGTGCCACTTGCGCGTCGTATTCGTCATAAAACTCCACTCGGGGGGAGCCGTATGCGAGGTCCGTTGGTAGGATAGCTTCCGAGCCGTAAACCAGAAAGAACGGGGTTTGCTTCGTGGCACGACTCGGCTGGGTGCGCAGCCCCCAGACTACAGCTGGCAACTCCTTGATCCATCGTCCGTCATGTTGCTTCAGCTGCTTGAATATCCGGGCCCTGAGCGCCTTGATTATTTCGCCATTGGCTCTTTCGACTTGGCCATTGGCCCTTGGGTGCGCCACGGATGCGGGGCATAGCTTGATGCTCCTTTCGCTGCACCAGTCTTTAAACTCCTGCGCCACGAAGTTCGTACCATTATCTGTGATGATACGATTCGGGACTCCGAAGCGGTGGGTGATGTCGGTGAAGAACTCGATGGTCTTGGCTGCCGTGTGCTTTCTGACTGGTTTCACCTCAATCCACTTGGTGAACTTGTCAATAGCTACAAGGACATGGTCAAAACCACCAGGAGCCTTCTTGAACGGACCAATCATATCCAAGCACCAACAAGCGAAGGGCCAGGACGCTGGTATGGTTTGCAGCTGTTGTGCGGGTGCATGTATTTGCCTTGCAAAATACTGACACCCTTTGCAGCGCCGCACGATGTTTTCTGAGTCTGCTACGGCAGTCGGCCAGTAGAAACCAGACCGGAAAGCTTTACCAACGATGGTTCTAGCCCCGGCGTGATTACCACAGATTCCTTTGTGTATGTCTGTCAAGAGCTCTATACCCTCTGCGCGACTTACGCACTTTTGGAGGATTTGGGAAGCTCCAGATCGACGATACAACTTGTCTCCGATGATGACGTAGCTTTTGCTGCGCCGCACGATTTGCTCGTGGAGCGAGTTTAGATCTTTGTCCTCCGCGACCTCTGTGGGCAATATGCCGCTGTCAAGATAGTCGATGATCTGGGTCCTCCAGTCCAAAGCTTCATCTACCACTAACGTGGCTGACTCCGGGGATTCTCTGACTTGTTGCTCCGCGACAGTGCCATCCGGGTTTATCTTGATAGACGGTTTGACAAGATCTTGTATGAAAACTCCGGGTGGGACGCCTTCACGGGTGGACCCCATCTTAGCGAGCTCATCTGCTGCCTTGTTATGGTCGCGCACCACGTGATGGAACTCTAAGCCATAGAATTTCCCTTCCAGCTTCCTGATTTCCTCACAGTAAGCGTCCATCTTCTCGTTGGTCCTTGACCAATCCTTGTTTACCTGGTTTATGACCAGGGCAGAGTCCCCGCGTACCATCAGGCGTTTGATACCCAAAGATACTGCAATGCGGAGACCGTGCAGGGCTGCTTCGTACTCGGCTGCGTTGTTGGATACTGGGAACATGATTTGAAGGACGTATTTTAATTCCTGTCCACTTGGGGAGATCAGGAGTACGCCTGCGCCGCCTCCTTTTATCTGGAGGGAGCCATCAAAGTACATCTCCCAGTACTCAACTACCTCGTCGTCAGCCGGAGCTTGGTTTTCTGTCCAGTCTGCTACGAAGTCGGCCAAGACCTGAGACTTGATAGCAGTACGTGGAACGAAGGTTATGTGGTGGGCAGCCAATTCTATTGACCACTTGACAATTCGGCCACTGGCGTCTCGGTTATGAAGGATTTCCCCTAAATATTTTCGCTCACAACCGAGATTGGATGGGCCTCAAAGTAGTGCTTCAGCTTTCTTGCTGAGATGAGAACTCCGTAGAGTAATTTCTGCACATGGGGGTAGCGTACCTTAGATACGGTCAGGACCTCACTAACGAAGTAGACTGGTCGCTGAACTCCATATGCGTGTCCTTCTTCAGGACGCTCGACCACTAGTACCGTGCTAACCACTCGGGGAGTAGCAGAGATGTAGAGGTAGAGCTGTTCTCTTGGTTGAGGTGGGACGAGGATGGCGGACTCTGCAGGTAATTTTTGAGTTCCTGGAAAGATTGCTTCGCCTCGTCATCCCACACGAACTTGTCCTGCTTCTTGAGCAGTTTGAAAAACGGCAATCCGCGAACGCCGAGTCGTGATATGAAACGACCGAGCACTGCCATGCATCCAGTAAGCTTCTGCACATCCTTTTGACAGGTTGGTGGTAGCATCTTGGTGATGGCTGTGATCTTCTCGCGATTTGCCTCGATCCCGCGGTTGCTGACCATGAAGCCGAGTAGTTTACCCGAGGGTACTCCGAAGACACACTTTTCCAGGTTGAGCTTCCACCGGAATACGCGCAGGCGTTCGAAGACCTTTGTCAGATTCCCTATCATGTCCTCGGGGTTCATGATCTTGACGACGAGGTCGTCGATGTAGGCTTCTACTATGTCTTGGATCAATTGATCCAGACATGCTTGAATCGTCCTCTGATAGGTTGCGCCTGCGTTCTTCAGACCGAAGGCCATTGTGTTGTAATAAAAGGCACCGAACGGCGTGATGAACGCGGTCTTTATCTGGTCTTCCAGCTTCAGGCCTATCTGGTGATAGCCTGAGTAGCAATCGAGAAAGTAGAGCAGGGCGGAGCCTGCCGTGGAGTCAACGACTTGATCGATGCGGGGGGGAACGAAGGGGTCTTTAGGGCAGGCTTTGTTGAGATCTGTATAATCAACGCACATTCTCCAATCATTATTATTCTTTTTTCTTACAAGAACTGGATTAGCTAACCAGTCGGGGTGGAACACCTCCTGAATAAACCCGGCCGCTAACAGCTTTGTAATCTCTGCCCTAATCGCCTCCTTGCGGTCCTGCGCGAATTGACGAAGCCTCTGCTTGATCGGTTTGGCAGTCGGATTGACCTTCAAGGAGTGCTCGGCAAGTTCCCTTGGGACACCTGGCATATCGGATGGTTTCCACGCGAATATGTTGGCGTTTTCCCTTAGGAATTTGACGAGCACTTCTTCCTATTTGGGGTCTAATTCTGCCCCGATGATGGCCGTCTTCTTCGGGTCATCCAGGTCCAGAGAGATCCTCTTCAGCTCCGTCTCCTTGCTTGGCGCGATGGCTTCTCTTGCTGGCTTCTTGGTGGGGATCTCTAGACAGTCCTTGTCCACCTCCTATGATGCAGCCAGTACTTGCTCCATGCGCTTGGACATGTCCAGGGCAGCTGCCGCGTTGAGGGTTTCCTGTTCGCATGTGTAAGCGACTCGGATGTCCCCCAAGACGGTAATTACGCCTTTAGGTCCTGGCATCTTGACCTGCAAGTAGACGTAGTGAGGAATCGCCATGAACTTGGTGAGCGCCGGCCTCCCAAGGATGGCGTGATATGCAGTTTCAAAGTTCGCCACCGTGAACTGCATATGCTCGGTCCGGTAGTTGTTCCGGTCTCCGAAGGTGACGGGCAATGTGATGTGCCCGAGTGGTTCCGCCCCCTCTCCCGGTATCAAACCGTAGAATGCGGATTGGGGGGGACTTAGGTCGAGAGTAGTCAGGCCGAGCTCCTTCAATGTGTTAGCAAAGAGGATGTTCAGGCCACTGCCACCGTCGACTAGTACCTTTGTGAGCCGAACGTTGCGGATCGTCGGGACCCGAGCTTCGGTATGAAGTTTGGGTGGTCTTCCCGGGTGAAGGTGATCGGAACTTCCGACCACTTAAGGTACTCAGGTACCGGTGGTTCCCATGCGTGCATGACCTGGCGATGGGTGAGCTTCTGCTGGCGCTTCGACTCGAACTCTGGTCCACCATAGATCATGCGAACCACTCGGTCGGCTTCCTGGAAGTCGTCGCCAGGCTCGTCGTTCCGCCTGTCGTCTCGCGGGGAACCATCGTTCCTCTTTCTGTATGGAGGGCCTCTGTTGCCCCCGGTGAAGGCTCGCTTGAGCCCGTAGCACTCTCGTGCCGAGTGCTTGTTCTTGTGGTAAGGATATTGCTCATCGAGCATGCGCTGGAAATCCTCTGGAGTTACCCGGCCTCTGGACCGGTCCAGAGCGGCGACCATATCTCCCTCGCTCTTCTTCTTACGAGGGTGGCTGTCAGTGCGCCGATGGTCGTAGCCCCCGAGTCTTGATACGACTCGGCACGATCGTGTCAAGACTCTGAAAGCCGTGAATTCTGACTGAGTTTTTCAGCCCCCATGCCTCTGGGCATGGATTTCAGATAATTTTCTCCCTCTGGGGCTTTTTTGTTTCCCCTTTCTAAGGATTCTGTTCTCAAGTTCTTTGAACTCGGCATGACTCCCGAGTCGTGTCCCACGACCCAGCTTGACCATATGGTAAGCCATCTTCTCACAAGATTTATACTTGTCAGCACTTGACCCAGACTTCTGGGCGAATTTAGCGATAGTATCGCATGCCTTACGTAAAAATCAATTGCAAGGATGCAATATTAATTGCAAAAACAAGTCTGGCCGTCGACTAATTTTAGCCTCACGACCGAGTGGTTTCTGCCCCTGAACACTAGCTCAGGAACCCACAAATCTGTTAGCGTAACAGAACCGGAAGGTCGTGCTACATTTCAGCCCATTTAGGCCCACTAATGCCGTAAAGTCCGTTGTTTCCTAAGGAACCTAACGGTTGCTTTACGGAAGGCAAAATATCGCGAGATATCGCGACTCCTTACCGCACCTTTGAATTCAAAGCGACGGGACGTGCCTGCGTCGGTTGAGTTCCCGAGACACGCATCGCGCCGCGCGCGGGAGCAACGGTTCATTCCATTATAAGCCATCCCCGCCGCAATCTTCTCCCTTTACTCGCCATTTGCCTTCCCAGCGCTCCAGTTCTCCTCCGCGCGCAAGAGCAAACCCTAGATCCACTCCCGCAGCTTTCATCCTCCAACTCAGCCCCCGCTCGTCGCCATGGCGCCAAAGAGGAAGGAAGCCCCGAAGCGGAAGGAGAGGTCGCCGGGAAGGGCCCGGTCGGCCAAGACCAAGGCCGTCGTTGATGTCGCCGTCGATCGTGCTGCCGAGTGGAGGGAGTCCATCACCACCACCAGGCGCCTCGAGCAGCACGTCGTCGACGGCATCCTCCCTAACCAGCAAACCGCCGAGTGGCGCGCAGCCTCCGGTGAGTCTTTCCCCACCCCAAACTCCTCTGATTTGGGGGTGTTCGAGTCCTTCGTTCTGCGGTTTTGGCGTGCCCGTGCATTCTTTCCTCCGCGGGCTGCTGCACTTCTACGGGATCAGTCTCTGCGCACTGAATCCCAACTCCATTCTTCACATCGCCATCTTCATCAACCTCTGTGAGGCCTATCTTGGGATAGAGCCTCACTTCAATCTTTTTCTCCATCTTTTTCTGCTGAAACCTTATCCCAGAACCGAGTGCCCGCAAGTAGTCGGGGGCACCGGATTCCAACTCCGCGAGGGTCGAACCCGAGAGTATTTTGACATCCCTTTTCTTACCTCCAACAAGGGGTGGCAGTCCGAGTGGTTTTACGTAGGAAACCACTCGCCTGCCATCTCCCCTGAAATTGATTCTCGTCCTGTTCCCTCCCAATCCTGGACTGCTCTCCCCAAGGAAAGCGAGATGGACGAGGTTCGGGAACTGCTGGGTCTCATAGCCCAGTTGAAGGACAGAGGGTTGTCTGCCGTCGGAGTGGCAGCCAACTTCGTGCTGCGCCGGATCTAGCCCCTCAAGCAGCGGGCTCATCCGACGTATGAGTACTACGCCGAGGGGGACAACACGCGTGAAACCCCCGAGCGTGTCGACAAAGTCCAAGCCGCAGCTCGGCTTGGCAAATTCTTCGCGACAGGAACTTCCCTGAGGACTACTGATTGTCCTCCGGCGTTCAACTTAGGGAATCCACGCCCTGAGGTATTTAATCAATCTGTTGTTGTTGTTTATTTCAATTCCACCCATTGGGTGTAATCTCAGAACTGAACCCAACTTTTGCAGGGTCGAGCTGCCTTTGTATCCCTCCCTCCTTTGCCTGAGATGCCGAAGGGAGTGGATCAACCGGCTCGGCGCAGAGCCATTGGTGCTAAAGAAGCAGTCGGAGGAAGTGAGAGTGACCTGCACGACTCTGATATCACTCTGTCGTCCTCTCCTTCTCCAGACGTGCTGTCTCCGAGAGGCGGGAAGGCTGCCCCTGTCCCGAAGAAGCGAAAGGTTTCAACGGGGATCGTGATTGGGGATGCACCAAGCCGCCGCCAACTCTTCCTTTCTGAGTCGTCTGACTCGGAAGAAGACGAAGCTGGCGGTGCCGAGTCGTCAATCCCGCCCCCAATCATCAGCTCGGAGCAGTCTCCCCTTGCAGTAGTACCTCTGAGTGCTACAAGTCCGAGGGACCTTCCTTCCCCCACTCAGAAAGGAAAGCGCCCGAGAATGCGCGTATCTACTCTGTAAGTATCATTGTCATCTCTTGATTTTCCTTTATGTTCTTCTGTGAGTAATCCATATGTGCTTTATCCTGTAGCACGGCGTCTGAGATCCCCTTTGCGGGTCCTGCGCCTCAGTCGGTCGTTGAGACAGAAATCCCGTCAATCCAAATGCCAGACGTGTCGACCCACTCGGCTGACCTTCTCAGCGATCAGCCTGTGGGTCCGCCACCAGAGTCGCTGCGAGCACCAACCCCGCCTCCACCGAGTCCTACACCAGCGCCGCCGACCCCACCGCCAGTTCCTCAAGGTAGCCCCCAGCCTGCTCCTGTGGTTGAACAGACTGCAGCAGTGGAGGAGCCCCAGACTGCGGCGGTCGAAGTTGCTTCTGCGGTGGTCGGCGCTTTGGGTGGTGGTGCTCCCATGACTCCTCTGGAGGAGTTCATGTCGCTCCATCTTCGTATGGGCCAGATAGCCAAGGTATTTCCTGAGCCACTTATCTTGTTGATGTCAAGTACCGAGTGGTACATCAATTTGTATTGTCATCTGACTTGTCTTTGCAGGACTTAGCTGCTGATGCCGAGGCGAAATCCTCGGTTATTCAAGAACTTTCTTCTGCAGTCGCTAAGGCCGCCTCCTTGGCGGCCCGAGTGACTGAACTCGAAGCTGCTGTGACCCAACACCAGGCTGAGCTGGAGGAAGCCCAGCGCACCACTCGCGATCTTCGCGGAGAGGTGGAGCAGGCTAGACTCAACGAAGCCCAGGCCGTGCACGAGCTCAGAGGTATGTTATTCTCTGTTTGTTTTTCAGTCAGACGTGAATATATTATCCAGATCTAACTTTCTGTAGATTATCGGTATCGGATTATGTCCCAATTCGCAGAGCTCACTGCCAAGGTGGCTCGGCTGCAAGGCGAGGCGGAGGCACTGCGCACCGAGAGGATCGCGCTGGAGGACGCTATCAGAGTGGTGGCGGAGGAGATCGAGCCGGAGGCGTCATCATCTTCGGCTTCTATCCTCGACCGCGTTCGGGCGCTTCCACGCTTCTTCCGGCGACAGCTCTGCTCCATCAGCCAGGCCAGCTGTGGTCATGTTCTGGCGGTGCTCAAGTCTCTGTTCCCGGCGTCGGACCTGGAGCCACTCAGCCGTGGATACGCTGCTGGCACCTCCGAAGATGACGTGGGCAGACTGCTCCTTGAGGTCGAGCCTATCGCCAATGTCCTGTCCAAGGATGTTGTTGATGACTCTGATGAAGCGGCCCTGTCTGGTGTTGGTGATCCTGCAATTTAATGTACATAGAATATTTGTAGTATTTGATAGATGTAGAACTTTTGAACAATGTTTAAGCTTTTGATATTGTATATAAGTTTTTATGGGACTACTACTCCCTTTCTTTCTGCGCTGGCCTTAATTTCTGAGTGGTTGACCTGTTACGGAGTAGATTAGCCTCGTTGGTCTCAGTCTCATGCCGCAGAGTCTTTGTTGTACGTTTAGAGCTTTGACTTGGCGAGTACTTTCCCTCTCGATTTAAAGTTTGTTCCACTCATACTTTATGTGCGTGACGCGAAAGAGGAAATTCGAGTAGTAGAAATAGATGGAAGATGAAATCAACTTTATTGACAACTCATTATAAATCTGCCGAGTCGTGACTGGGGGTGAATACCCTCCAAAATCACTCGGAAAAACAAATCTAAACAAAAAGGATAAATACATAACTGAATCAGGCGTAGAAACGCTGTAAGTGCTCGATGTTCCATGGATTTGGGATGTCTACGCCGTCTTCCGTCATGAGGCGATATGAGCCTGGGCGACTCACTGACTTGATGATGTATGGCCCTTCCCAAGGGGACGCAAGCTTGTGCGCGCCCTTGGTGTCCTGCTTCCTCCTCAGAACCAAGTCGCCTAGCTTCAAAGGACCTCTGCTTAACTGATCGATCGTGATAACGTTGCAGGACCTGAGCGTAACGCGCGGCTTGGATCTGGGCAGCCAATCTCTTTTCCTCGATGCTGTCGAGGTCTTCAATGCGCGCCACTTGCGCGTCGTATTCGTCATAGAACTCCACTCGGGGGGAGCCGTATGCGAGGTCTGTTGGTAGGATAGCTTCCGAGCCGTAAACCAGAAAGAACGGGGTTTGCTTCGTGGCACGACTCGGCTGGGTGCGCAGCCCCTAGACTACAGCTGGCAACTCCTTGATCCATCGTCCGTCATGTTGCTTCAGCTGCTTGAATATCCGGGCCCTGAGCGCCTTGATTATTTCGCCATTGGCTCTTTCGACTTGGCCATTGGCCCTTGGGTGCGCCACGGATGCAGGGGCATAGCTTGATGCTCCTTTCGCTGCACCAGTCTTTAAACTCCTGCGCCACGAAGTTCGTACCATTATCTGTGATGATACGATTTGGGACTCCGAAGCGGTGGGTGATGTCGGTGAAGAACTCGATGGTCTTGGCTGCCGTGTGCTTTCTGACTGGTTTCACCTCAATCCACTTGGTGAACTTGTCAATAGCTACAAGGACATGGTCAAAACCACCAGGAGCCTTCTTGAACGGACCAATCATATCCAAGCACCAACAAGCGAAGGGCCAGGACGCTGGTATGGTTTGCAGCTGTTGTGCGGGTGCATGTATTTGCCTTGCAAAATACTGACACCCTTTGCAGCGCCGCACGATGTTTTCTGAGTCTGCTACGGCAGTCGGCCAGTAGAAACCAGACCAGAAAGCTTTACCAACGATGGTGCTAGCCCCGGCGTGATTACCACAGATTCCTTTGTGTATGTCTGTCAAGAGCTCTATACCCTCTGCGCGACTTACGCACTTTTGGAGGATTTGGGAAGCTCCAGATCGACGATACAACTTGTCTCCGATGATGACGTAGCTTTTGCTGCGCCGCACGATTTGCTCGTGGAGCGAGTTTAGATCTTTGTCCTCCGCGACCTCTGCGGGCAATATGCCGCTGTCAAGATAGTCGATGATCTGGGTCCTCCAGTCCAAAGCTTCATCTACCACTAATGTGGCTGACTCCGGGGATTCTCCGACTTGTTGCTCCGCGACAGTGCCATCCGGGTTTATCTTGATAGACGTTTTGACAAGATCTTGTATGAAAACTCCGGGTGGGACGCCTTCACGGGTGGACCCCATCTTAGCGAGCTCATCTGCTGCCTTGTTATGGTCGCACACCACGTGATGGAACTCTAAGCCATAGAATTTCCCTTCCAGCTTCCTGATTTCCTCGCAGTAAGCGTCCATCTTCTCGTTGGTCCTTGACCAATCCTTGTTTACCTGGTTTATGACCAGGGCAGAGTCCCCGCGTACCATCAGGCGTTTGATACCCAAAGATACTGCAATGCGGAGACCGTGCAAGGCTGCTTCGTACTCGGCTGCGTTGTTGGATACTGGGAACATGATTTGAAGGACGTATTTTAATTCCTGTCCACTTGGAGAGATCAGGAGTACGCCTGCGCCGCCTCCTTTTATCTGGAGGGAGCCATCAAAGTACATCTCCCAGTACTCAACTACCTCGTCGTCAGCCGGAGCTTGGTTTTCTGTCCAGTCTGCTACGAAGTCGGCCAAGACCTGAGACTTGATAGCAGTACGTGGAACGAAGGTTATGTGGTGGGCAGCCAATTCTATTGACCACTTGACAATTCGGCCGCTGGCGTCTCGGTTATGAAGGATTTCCCCTAAAGGATTTTCGCTCACAACCGAGATTGGATGGGCCTCAAAGTAGTGCTTCAGCTTTCTTGCTGAGATGAGAACTCCGTAGAGTAATTTCTGCACATGGGGGTAGCGTACCTTAGATACGGTCAGCACCTCGCTGACGAAGTAGACTGGTCGCTGAACTCCATATGCGTGTCCTTCTTCAGGACGCTCGACCACTAGTACCGTGCTAACCACTCGGGGAGTAGTAGAGATGTAGAGGTAGAGCTGTTCTCTTGGTTGAGGTGGGACGAGGATGGGCGGACTCTGCAGGTAATCTTTGAGTTCCTGGAAAGATTGCTTCGCCTCGTCATCCCACACGAACTTGTCCTGCTTCTTGAGCAGTATGAAAAACGGCAATCCGCGAACGCCGAGTCGTGATATGAAACGACCGAGCGCTGCCATGCATCCAGTAAGCTTCTGCACATCCTTTTGACAGGTTGGTGGTAGCATCTTGGTGATGGCCGTGATCTTCTCGCGATTTGCCTCGATCCCGCGGTTGCTGACCATGAAGCCGAGTAGTTTACCTGAGGGTACTCCGAAGACACACTTTTCCGGGTTGAGCTTCCACCGGAATACGCGCAGGCGTTCGAAGACCTTTGTCAGATTCCCTATCATGTCCTCGGGGTTCATGATCTTGACCACGATGTCGTCGATGTAGGCTTCTACTATGTCTGGGATCAATTGATCCAGACATGCTTGAATCGTCATCTGATAGGTTGCGCCTGCGTTCTTCAGACCGAAGGCCATTGTGTTGTAACAAAAGGCACCGAACGGCGTGATGAACGCGGTCTTTATCTGGTCTTCCAGCTTCAGGCCTATCTGGTGATAGCCTGAGTAGCAATCGAGAAAGCAGAGCAGGGCGGAGCCTGTCGTGGAGTCAACGACTTGATCGATGCGGGGGGGAACGAAGGGGTCTTTAGGGCAAGCTTTGTTGAGATATGTATAATCGACGCACATTCTCCAATCATTATTATTCTTTTTTCTTACAAGAACTGGATTAGCTAACCAGTCGGGGTGGAACACCTCCTGAATAAAACCAGCCGCTAACAGCTTTGTAATCTCTGCCCTAATCGCCTCCTTGCGGTCCTGCGCGAATCGACGAAGCCTCTGCTTGATCGGTTTGGCAGTCGGATTAACCTTCAAGGAGTGCTCGGCAAGTTCCCTCGGGACACCTGGCATATCGGATGGTTTCCACGCGAATATGTCGGCGTTTTCCCTTAGGAATTTGACGAGCACTTCTTCCTATTTGGGATCTAATTCTGCCCCGATGATGGCCGTCTTCTTCGGGTCATCCAGGTCCAGAGAGATCCTCTTCAGCTCCGTCTCCTTGCTTGGCGCGATGGCTTCTCTTGCTGGCTTCTTGGTGGGGATCTCTAGAGAGTCCTTGTCCACCTCCTGTGATGCAGCCAGTACTTGCTCCATGCGCTTGGACATGTCCAGGGCAGCTGCCGCGTTGAGGGTTTCCTGTTCGCATGTGTAAGCGACTCGGATGTCCCCCAAGACGGTAATTACGCCTTTAGGTCCTGGCATCTTGACCTGCAAGTAGACGTAGTGAGGAATCGCCATGAACTTGGCGAGCGCTGGCCTCCCAAGGATGGCGTGGTATGCAGTTTCAAAGTTCGCCACCGTGAACTGCATATGCTCAGTCCGGTAGTTGTTCCGGTCTCCGAAGGTGACGGGCAATGTGATGTGCCTGAGTGGTTCCGCCCCCTCTCCCGGTATCAAACCGTAGAATGCGGATTGGGGGGGACTTAGGTCGAGAGTAGTCAGGCCGAGCTCCTTCAATGTGTTAGCAAAGAGATGTTCAAGCCACTGCCACCGTCGACTAGTACCTTGGTGAGCCGAACGTTGCGGATCGTCGGGGCTACTACCAAGGCGTGGGACCTGGGCTTCGGTATGAAGTTTGGGTGGTCTTCCCGGGTGAAGGTGATCGGAACTTCCGACCACTTAAGGTACTCAGGTACCGGTGGTTCCCTCGCGTGCATGACCTGGCGATGGGTGAGCTTCTGCTGGCGCTTCGACTCGAACTCTGGTCCGCCATAGATCATGCGCACCACTCGGTCGGCTTCCTGGAAGTCGTCGCCGGGCTCGTCGTTTCGCCTGTCGTCTCGCGGGGAACCATCGTTCCTCTTTCTGTATGGAGGGCCTCTGTTGCCTCCAGTGAAGGCCCGCTTGAGCCCGTAGCACTCTCGTGCCGAGTGCTTGTGCTTGTGGTAAGGACATTGCTCATCGAGCATGCGCTGGAAATCCTCTGGAGTTACCCAGCCTCTGGACCGGTCCAGGGCGGCGACAATATCTCCCTCGCTCTTCTTCTTGCGAGGGTGACTGTCGGTGCGCCGATGGTCGTCGTGTCGGTCTTCGTCCTCGCGGTGGTCGCGCTTGCGGGTTGTCTTGTTCTCTTCTTCCCAGCGGCTCCTGATCTCGCTGAGTTGTTCCTTTTCCGCGATCTCTGCGTCTGCCCATGTGCTAGCGATCCGGAACATGTCATTGACAGTCGCGGGTGGCTTCCGAGTCCACTTGTGAATCAGTCTCCCATCGGAGATGCCGTGCTGGAAGGCTGACATAACCTCCTGATCCGTCACGTCCGTGATGGAGTTGCGCTTCTCTAAGAACCTGCGCACGAAGTCGTGCAGGGTCTCGTTCTTGCGCTGCCTGATCTGACCGAGGAGCCGCTTGCTCCCGGGCCTTTCACAGGTACCAAGATAGTTACCGATAAAGAGTTCGGTAAGCTTCTCCCAGTTGTCGATGGCGTCCTGCGGGAGTCCTGCCAGCCAGTTGCGGCAGTCCTTGGTGAGCATGATGGGAAGGTAATTCGCCATCACGTCCTCGTCCCCGCCGGCCGCTTGTACGGCGGTGTAGTAGATCTGAAGCCATTGGGATGGATCAGATTTCCCGTCGTACTTGTCGATGTCCGACAGCTTGAAGCCTCTTGGCCATGTCACGCTTCTCAAGCGCTCGGTGAACGACTGGAATCCGCCGATCCGACCTCTAGGGCGGGAACCGCTCGGACCCGATCCGTCTGTTGTTCTTGGGGGAGTGCTATCCCTCCTCCGATCCCGGTCCCTGGGCGGGGAACGGGTCCTCCGATAGTTCCGAGTCCTGGGTGGAGTTCGGTCCCGTCGGTAGGTCCTGCTGCGCGGTGGAGTTCGCTCCCTTGGCGGAGTCGGTCGCCTGGGTGGTGGAAGCGCTCGTCCTCGTGGCGGAGTGCGACCTCCGTTGTTGCCGCGCCTTGGACTACCGGAAGGGTCAGAGTAGTCTGACTCCGTCGAGTAGCCGCTCCTGTTGGAGTTACGACGGGGATTTCCATGATCCCGATCGTACTCTTCGCGCCGTCGGATTTCCTCACGATGGCGCTCTTCGGTGCTGTTGCGGATGACGTTCCTCACGTCTCGATCTCTGTTGATCGTGGTGCGAAGGTCTTCATCACGATCCGATCCGCCGCTGGCCCGGTGTCGAGACGGTCCGGGCTCAGGGCGTCCGTGGTCGCTCTGCCCTGCATCTGGTGAACCTGGACGGAGGCGGCCTGCACGAGAGCCCTTACCTTTTCCAGGCCTGGAGTGCTGGGTGGCAGCCGACTGATTTCCTCGTTAATAGTAACGAGGTTCTGGACTGGCGTCTCGTAGACGTCGTATCCGTTGAACTCGAACATGCCGTCGCGCATCAAGTTCCGGGTGCTCCTCCTGTCGTGCCGATCCCGTTGGCGACGATGATCTTTAGAGTGTGGTTCCTGGAGTCGAGCAGTGCCAGATCCTGACGCGGTGGCTCCGTGCGGTCGTGCGGCTCTGCGAGTCGCCCGACTGGCGTTGCGTCCTCGACGCTGGTCCCTGGCTTCAGTCGTCTCCTCAGCTGGAGTAACCTCGTCTTCTGAGACAAGGTTGGTTGGCGTTGCTGGCGCCACCATATAGCAGTATGACCCGACTCCTTCTTGCGCGAGGTAGTCTTCCTCGGACTCGGAGAAGTCGGATGTGGGCGTATAACGCTCCAAACTACTCGGAGTTAGTTCTCCGAGTGATCCTAACAGTTCCGGCTCTGTAGAGGCGTCGGACACTGTGTATCCTTCTGGCAGATCGTCCAGGATTGAGGGTCCCTGTGGATCTAACTCGTAGGAGTCGCTCCCAGAGAGGTAATCATCCGCCTGGATGATGTCCTTCATCTTCTGCTTCTGAGCAAGCGCGCAAAAGCCAGGGGTCTGGACTGTAATGACCTCAGGGCTCTGGACGCGCGCTGGTTGAGCGTTTACGCTCTGCGATGACTCGGCGACGCGACTCTCAGGAGCCGGATCGGAACCGAGTGATTGTAGATCTGTTCCCGACTGGTTGGGCCTCGCGTTTTGCGATGGACTCAGCGGGGTAGAGTCGGCGCGATCAGATGTGATCGGACCGGACTGGGCCGTGATGGCCGAAGTCGGCGCTAGAGAGGAGACCTCCGTGGCGACCGTAGCTCCTGCCGCTTGGGTATCCAAGGCGGCGGTGATGACGTCCCCGAACTGGATCTCGACTTCGTCGACGTCCGAGAGGTTGCAGCTGTCCAAGATCTTGACACGATCCATCGAGCTTACCAAATTAATCTCGGCGATATCCCCTACCTGGCGCGCCACTGTCGGTGATATTATCTCCGGCAGTCTTCCACGGGGTAGCCCACGGAAGTGATTTGTAATGCAGGGAAGATCGCAAAGATCGGAAGCAAGATGGTTAGGATGGACAGACACAGGGGTTTATACAGGTTCGGGACGTCGACTCGACGTAATACCCTACGTCCTGTTTTGGGGTGTTGTATTGCGTGTTGAGAGATTTCGTCCTGAGACTTTATGTGTGTTCGGTTGTTTTTGAGGCGGTCCCTGCCCGCCTTATATATCGGGGGGCAGGGTTACAAGTCGGTTTGTAGCCGATCCTATCTCTAAGGATCCTTTCCTTCTTTACAATAATTCCTATTCCAACTATAACTTCTCCTTCCAGATCCTTCCTTCGTGCGCCGACTTGTCCCGCACGTCTTCAGGTCCAGAACGGTGGGCTGGGCCGCCCCCTTTTGGTGGGCGGCCAGGCTTGCTCGTAAGGTACCCGGGTACTATATCCCCCACAAAATCAGATCTCGAACAAAATCAAATGTCTCATCCTTCGACGCCAAAAAGAACACCCAAGCATACCGAGAGAAGTCATCCACAACTACAAGAACATACCACTTCCCACCAACTGAACGAATGTGAGCGGGACCGACCAAGTCCATATGCAAAAGCTCCCCTGGACGTTCAGTCATTACATCTGTCAAAGGTGGATGGGAAGCAGCATCCATCTTACCATGCCGACAAGGTACACAAACCAAATCTTTCTCAAACTTGAGCTTGGGCAATCCTCGGATAAGGTCAAGAGCACTCAAGCGTGTGAGTAAATCAAAGCTCACATGACCCAATCTCCTATGCCACTTCCAAAGCTTAGAAGAAATACCAGCGATCAAACACCGTGAAGGACCAAAGGATCGAGAAAAATCAGCACGAAAAATATGTCCCTCGGGAATGATCATACACACAAGGTCACCTCGAGAATCACCACTCTTAAACCGAACCTCAAAACCCTCATCAAGAAGCTGAGAAACTGAAAGCAAATTAAATCCAAGATTCTTGACAAGAGCAACCCGCTTCACCATAAAACTGTCACTCACCTGAATAGCACCCTCAGACAACACTCTACCTTTACCCTTATCCCCGAAAGTGATGTACTGCCTGGACACCACCGGGCTGAGACTGGAGAACCACTTCCTATTACCTGTCATATGTCTCGAACAGCCAGAATCCATCAACCAAAAGTTCTCCAAGCCTCCCACCTGCACAATCAAAAGTGAGAACGAGAATGAGCGAATGACTCGACACTGGGGTTAGCACAAAAGGATTTAAACCAGTGTCAGGCCATCTGCTCAAAAGAGGGGTTAGCAAAATGAACTCTACCATGTGAAACCCTCTCGTCTCTCACCATCGGTCCTCTAGCACCACGCGGGGGGAAACGTGGCCTAGACTCTCTCCTCGCCTCAAAGCTATGGTCGAACCTCCCTGAACCAAACTGACCACGAACCGGAGGCCGCCTAGCAAACTCACGACTAGCTGGAACACCACGACTACCAATCGAAGGAACTGTACGCACAAAGGCCTCTCCTCTAGGCAAGGGTGGACGAGACACAGGCACACTACGGGAAGAGTAGTACCTGTCCCTGTTCCCCATCTCCTTCTCTCGTCTCACCTCCCTCTTCTTCCTCCAGCAAAACTCCTCAAGGTGTCCATCCCCTCCACAATGCTCACAATGGAAGCGGACTGGCTTTGGCTTTGGGGTTTCTCTCGGCTGTGGCCTCTCTCTCGGCTGGTAAACCCCACTCCTCACAAAGGTCACTCTCCTCTGGAAGTTGTTTGTCTTTGATGGAAACTTGGGAGGATCTGGAGTGGTGTCAAGCTTGTTCAACAGGTGGTTGGGTTTAGGTAAGAAGCTGTTCTTTGGTGGAGTTTTCTCTGGTGGTGTTGAGGTATTTGTGGTGGAACTAGTTTGCTCTCTCTCTTTCTCACCACTGCACTCACCAACCTTCTCAGAACCTAGACCACGACCATCAGCTCTCTTGAACCCAGCAATCAACATCTTAAGCTGTGGCTCGTGACCCGATAACCAACCCAAACACTGTCGCAACTCATCATTCTCATCTTGCGAACGATCAACACATTTTTCTAGCTCAACATTCTTCAAAGCGATAACATCACAAGCGGAACAGGAATTTGCAATGGGAGATTTCAATTGAGCTTCAAGCGAACTGATCATGGTATGAGATTCAAGCAACTGAGCATGTAAAGCAGGGCAAGAAGTACAAGCACCTAGCAAAGAAGATCTAGACTTCAACTCAGCAATCTCAACCCTAGCATCTTCTAGATCATCCAAGCATGTCATGTGTTTCTCCTTAAGAACAACCAGATCAGCAAGATGCACATCATAGAAAGAGTACTCATCCTCATCAGAAACAATAGGAGCATCTTTCAACACAGCAATCTCTGACTCAAGCTTAGCTGCACTCTCCCAAGACTCGCAAAGCAAAGACTCAAGGTCCATCGCTGTCTTTCCAGTCTCAGAAAGTAAGGCCTCAAGCTCAGCTACTCTCTCCTTCGACTCTCCTAGCAAAGACCTAAACTCTCTCTTCTCCTTTTTGGTCTTCCTAAGCACATCATCACGGTTATCAACCAACTCCTCTAGCCTAGCAATCTCCTTAGGCAAAGAGGTGGGATCGGTCAATACCTCATCCTCGGAGTCGGAGTCGGAGTCGTCCTTGCTCTTCATGGAGTCATGCACCATGGTGCAGTAGTTGATGGCGGCGAAGGAGATGCCGTTGAAGTTACGGTTCACGTTCTTCTTCTCCTTGCGGTGGCCGCGATCTTCATCTTCACTGCTCGAGCTTGAAGACGTGTTGGTGGAGCTTGTGTCGATGTCGCTCGCATCTGCCACTATCGCTCGAGGTCGGTTCTTCTGTCCACCGTGCTTGTTCTTCGACCGTCTCTCTTCCTTGTTCTTGTGCTTGGAGCGGTACTCGTCCTTGGAACGGTGCTTGTGGTCATCTCGCGGGCGATGCTTGCGGTTGTAGTCGTTCTTGATCTCCTCGGGGCACTCGGCGATGAAGTGACCCATCTTCCCGCATCTCTAGCACGTACTCCTAGCATGCCTCGAACCCTTCCGGTTTTGGTACATCCGCTCGAACCTCCTCGTGAGCAACGCGAGACCCTCCTCGCTCAGCACCTCATATTCCTCAGCTGGAAGAGACACAAGAGAAGACAAAGCAAAGTGTCTGGGAATGTTAGCATGTCCATATCCAGAGCCACCGACTAGAGCCAGACTATGGGGATCAGTCGGACTCTTAGCCTTGGCAAGCAGCTATCTATCAACCTCAGAAGACTTCAACTTAGAGAAAAGCTCATTAACAGACAAAGTTTCATAATTAGCCGACTCCATGATCGCCTCAACCTTGGCACCCCACACGGATCTATCAAGTGCTTGCAAGAGCTTGATAGCTCTGTCATGATCCGAGTATGGGAGTACGGTAATGTTGGCTTTCATGTTGTTGACTATGGAAGTGAAGCACTGAAACAAAGCATCAACAGACTCTCCAAGCAAATGAGCAAAATTCTCATACTCTCTACGATACATCGAGAAAAGCCTAGCCTTCACATGGCTATCACCACCGTGGGCTACCTTGAGCTTCTGCCAGATCTGGCTAGCTAGGTCCTCACCCAAAACTCGCTCAAACTCCTCAGCAGACAAAGCACGGAACAAGTAATCGACAGCTCTAGTGTTTGCCTCGAACTTATCTTTCGCATCCTGGGCATCTAAGTTGGTGGGATTGACATAGTGTTCATCTTTGGTCACATCCCACAACAACTTTCCTTTGCCTCGCAAGAAAGCGCCCATAGGCGCGACCCAATTCGGATAGTTCTTCCCATCGAAGTGCGGAGGCCCAGAACCCCGATCTTGGTACGCCATCTTTGGATCTTAGACTGGTTAGAGTTGCAAAGACCCGTAACCGGCTCTGATACCAATTGAAGGACCGAAACGGCGACCAGAGAGGGGGGGAGTGAATGGGAGCCGATAAAAATTTCTTTCCCAAATCCGGCTTTTCCCAAATCAACTCCAAGCCAACCAGACGATCTAGCCAAGATCATGTAGCTACTGAGATGCTACTGACCCTAGGAACTAGATCAAAGCAGCGGAAAAAGATTCGAACAAATCGAGCACAAGATGCGGCCTCAACAGGAAGAGTTCAGCGAAAATTATACGGGTCGTTTGATCCGGCCGGACAGGAAGAGCACCGGTCGGAGTTATCACCAATGCTCTGACCGCTTAGCGTGAGAAGGCAACGATTCAAACAATGCAGAAAGCACAGGTCGATTGATCCGACCGCTATCAAGTGAAACAGTTGTCGAGTGAAAAATCACCGGTCGATTGATCCGACCTGTACAAGCCGCTCCGGTCGGATCGATAGGTCCACGGTACGCACAGAGCGATCGGATGATCCGACCGGTCGATCGGAGCTTTCAATCGAAATATCGATCCTCTGCCAGAGACGTTGCGAGGCTGCGAGGTGGGACGATCGATTGATCCGACCGAGCCAAGTATAACGGATTGGATCGATCAATCGACTCAGCAAAAAATAGTCAACTCAAAACTGCGAGGCTGCGAAGTTCAAGCGGTCGATTGATCCGACCAAGTCAAGGATAACCGATCGGATCAATAGATCGACGCAGTGAACAGGTCAACTCGAGAATGGATCTCCCAAACGACTTGGAGTCTTGAGAAAAGATTTTGGGTAGATGATATACACCTCAAGGAGAGGCTATGCCCCAAAGATCTTGGTCTCTAACTCGCTAGAACTCCCGAAATCTCAAATCTAAGGAAGAACACCAAGAACTCGAGTTCATCCCGAAAACCTCAAATCCAAAGCAATTCCCGGCGTTTGGGGGCAAGATATCAATAGCAAAAGAGGCACAAGGCACTCATATGTGATTCCCCAAAGAAATCCAAGAGAAAATGCCCTAGGAAGTGAAGAACGAAAATCCCTCAAAAATAGCTCTGAAAAATCCTCCGAAAATAGGGGAACGAAAAAGAACTCGTGGATTCAAATCATGGCACAAAGATGAGAAGCACAAACTCAATCAACCAACCATGAATTCACCTATATAAACTATGAATGATTCGAAATAGTTCTAGGTGGAAAGGATGAAAGGGAAAAATAAGTCCAAAGGAAAACTAGAGAAATAACTAGAGAGGATGCAAAGAGATAGCAGCCATCAACCCCTAGAGGGTCTATTATATAGTCTAAGTGGTGGTGCTCTAAAGACTAAACTACCCCTAAGTGATACATACCCCTCAGGGGCAAATTTGACATTAGGTTTCAGATATTTTCCGGCTGGGACACCTTCCACCGCAAGCTAGCTTCCCTCCGACGCAAGCCTTGCGGTCACGCCGCGTGTCCTCCGGATCGAAGCTCCGTGATGCCGAACTTGGGCCTGGCTGGTCACCTCGGCCCAGCTGCCTAGACTTCGCCTCGTCGAGTCCTCGGGCTTGGTTTTGAGGTCCAAACCAAGAAACCGTCCTCCTGATGATTTTGTGGCCAAATCACCAAAACCCCGCATACAAGCTTCGGTCGTTAGCCGCTACCTTGCACCGACTTCTCGTCCGCGTACGAGCTTCGGTTGTGAGCCGCTACCTCGCACCGAAATCACGTTCCCTCGCTCATTCTTGCATCATGTGAACCGCACTTGATCCATCCGGCCACCGGGTCCCTCGAACCAAGCCTACTTGTCTCTCCGCTCCTCGGAGGCCGCCATGGCTAAGACCTTTCGCGCCTGTTCTTCACCTGCACCAATGCAATCAAGCCACATTCTACACCTGCAATACTTGAGCCAAGGGAAACGTCAATCCACACCACGTTGTCAATCACTCATCACACCAGGAAGCGACCATCCACCAATCCTCGGACACACCGGGTCCTCACCAACATTTACTCTCATCTCTCGAATGCTCTTCCATGAAAAGTCATAAATGTGAAGAATTCCTAAGAAATCTAATTCTAAATAACGCTCGGTCATAGACAGGTCGTGACCGGGGTTATTAATGGGTTGTTTGGCTAGAAGTGGCTCTAAACCAAGGTAGAGGTGGAATATATAGGGTTCCCCTTAGGATTTAAACTATGCAGTCCATATTATTAACTTGGTTGATTTTATTATGCAAGAACTGGGACTAGCATAACCAAGGAGCTGGTTGCCAGGACTTGCCTTCATGGACGGTACTTGGATGTCCACTAATGCGTACGTGTACTCGATGTTGACCAGGCTTGGCTTCTGGGCTTTTTAGAGCTTCGGCAGCTGAATCGGGGCCTGGTCACGCCATCGACCTATCGATCAATAAAACATGGAAAATAACATTCAGTATAACAATACATCAATCAATTCCTATAGAATAGAAATAAAGGATAAAAAGGGATACTAGGGTTATTGGGAAATAATCCATTAATTATGGTAAATAATTAATGGGCCCAAAGGAACGGAATTCCAGGAAATCGATAAGTAATTTCCCCGGAAATGATTGAACGGTCGGGGAATTATATGGATTTCTAAGAGATAATCCCCGGATGACAGTGGCTTCTAAGAAGGGCTTGGAGTAGTGGGTTTGGGGGATTACTGGACAGCTAAGCAATAATCCTGAAATGATTAATGGATGATTATATTAATTATTTAGAAATGAGTTTCTAAATAATTAATGATATGGAATGGAACTGGGTAGCATAATGGCTAGCGTTTTATCAAAACCCAGGGTTTCGATCGGACAGCGAAACGGTGTTCGCGGGGGCTTTGGACGGAGTTTCGGCGGGGCACTAAGAGAGTGCGACTGGGATTTTGAGGTTAGCGTACAAGTGCTAGGGCAACAAGCATATGAAAATGCTTAGAATAATCCCTAGTATTTATGGAAATTCATGGGGATTTTATGGAGCTTTGGAATAGGAATGGCAATATTTGGGGTACACTAACGGGGTTTTTCTATTGGATGAGAGCTACTCCTTTGGGATTTGGGGTCAATGTATCCTAAAATGGTTTAGATGGTTCTAATAGGTTTAGAAATATTTCTAATATTTTTAGATAATTTTGGGGAATTTTTGGAGTGGAGGAAGGGCTCTAAGTAAAGGTTGGTGTACACTTACCGGTGTGCGCGTAGCAATTTAGGAGTCGCTGATGCAAGGGGTGGTGTCCGCTGGGTTACTGTCTGGTGGGCCGGCCTGATAGACGCGGTGGGCCGGGGCTAGAGCCTCACGGTCCATGTGGACCGTGTCCACGCGCTGGAACGGCCGACGGCCGTCACGTGGAACGGGGACGGCCGTTTGGTGGCGTCGCGTGGGACCCACAGGTCAGCGGGCGGAAGAGAGGAGGCGGCGTCAGCTTAGCTGACGGTGTTGGCTTGGGCCCGCCTGGCAGAGAGAGAAAGCGGGGACGGCGGCCGTCTGGCCTTCCTCTTCCTCACGCCTCTCCCTACTCTCTTTGTTGCTGAGCAGAGAGGAAGAGGGGAAGGGGGGGCTGGTGGCTGGCCGGATCTTCGCCGGTGGTCGACGTAAGGCCGCCTTGGGCTGGAGAAGCGAGGGAGGCAGAGAAGCTTGTCAGAGCTTCGCGGCTTCGCTGGCGGGGAGCGGAGGGAGTGAGGGGAAAAGTAGAGCAGCGCGGTTGCGGTGGGGAAGAAGGCCGGGCTCAGCTCCGGCGGGTTGTGCAGGGGAAAGGAGGGCGCGACCCTCTATTTATAGGCCGGGAGGAGGCCAGGGAGCTTGACACATCACGGTGGAGGATGAGGCTGGCGGAGGGCTTGCCCGGGGTGGTCAGCGCCGCACCCAGCCGGTGGTGGTGACACGCGGCAGGCCCGAGCTTTGGGGCCTAATCACGGCCGTGCGGTGATGATTGGGTGGCAGTGGTAAGCTCATAGGGGGCAAGGCGTATGGTGTCGTAGGGGCGCTGCGGAGGATGATATGGGCGCCGGTGTGAAAGCTCCGGCGCCATTAACGGCGTCCGGCGGCGGGGATGAAAGGGGAATAGGGGGATGTATTGGCAGGGAAAAGGAAGAGGGCACGCGGCAGTTGCGGAGGCGCACGGCGTGGAGCGGGGCACACGGGCATCAGCGCGTGCGGCCTGCAGCGGCGGAGTTCGCCAACGTAGACCGGCGGCGAACAACGGCAGCGGCGGCGCTAGCGGCGGCAGCGGTGGCGCTAGGGTTGGGGTAGGGAGGAGACGGGAGCGGGCGTGGGCCGCGCGCGCACCTGGGCCGCGATGCGGTGCACGTGGGCCGAGCGGGCGGGAGGCAAGCTGGGCCGAGGGGCGCCAGTGGGCTGAGCAGAGGGAGAAGGAAAAACGGACGCGGGGAAGAGCCGGAGGGGGTCACCTGGACTTTGGTGATGGGCCGCGAGGAATAGTTGGGCTGGAAGCAGGGTTTTGCCTATCTACCATTTAAGAGGGTTTTCTATTTATTTGAGAAGGATTTGGGTTTAAAATTTGAATAGGGATTCAAATTTAAATAGAGTTTGAGTGTGAGGCTTGAGATGAACATGTAATTGGGGCATTTTGGAGGGATTGGAGATAGGGAATTAATATTTAAGTTGGACTTAAATATTAATCCCAAGAATTGGAAAGAGAAGTTTCTAAACATACAAGTGCAACACATATGTCCAATTAAATGCATGTTTTTATTTAAGAAATATATTTTAAGAATTGTTAGGAAAGGATGTATGTTTAATTAGAGGAAAATTTTGATAAGCCTGTATTTTTAAATGCCTTAAAAAGCAGTGTGTTACAGATATGGTGCGTGTGGCTAATGGATCCATGGTTCCTATCACAAGACGTGGATCTGCTAGGTGCACCAAAACCCTATCCCTATCACCAACCTTACAAGTTCCTGATTTTCCCATTAACCTATTGTCTGTCAGCTCTATTATAAAATCTCTTAATTGTAGAGGTCCGTTTGATCCTTCTCATTGTGCTTTTGAGGAGCTAGGGACAGGGAGATTTTGGGAACTGGGACGGTGCATGAGGGACTCTACTATCTTGATGAAGGATAAAGTTGCTCTTGCATCTAAAATGTCTCAATGTCAAGAATTATTGTTGCTACACTGCAGGCTTGGGCATCCCTCTTTTGCTGCTATGTCTTTTCGCTATTCATCTCTTTTTAATGCTTGTCCTAGGGAGCCTCTTGTATGCGATGCATGTGAGCTTGCTAAACATACAAGGGTTCCCTATCCTAGTTTGGGTTTGAGAAGTGAAAAACCATTTGATGTAATTCATTCTGATGTTTGCTGACCTTGTGAAGTTCCTTACGTTTTGGGACATCGATGGTTTGTGACTTTTATTGATGGTTGCAGTTGATATACTTGGCTTTATTTGTTGAAGTGTAAAAGTGATGTTTTCTTCGTTTTTCAAGAGCTATCTTCCCGCACTAAAAATTAGTTTGGTAGCACCATTAAGGTCTTACATTCTAATAATGGTATGGAGTATGTTAATCAAGAGTTTGAAAGTTTCCTTGCCTTTAATGGTATAGAACACCAAACGACTTGTGTTAATGCTCCAGAACAAAATGGTGTTGTTGAACAGAAAAAACAAGCATTTATTTGAGGTTGCTCGCTCTCTTATGTTCACAATGAATGTTCCTGAGTTTCTTTGGGCGGGGGGCTATTAAGAAAGCAACATATTTGATCAATCGTATGCCCCTTCGTGTTCATGATCATAAATCTCCTGCTAAATTACTTTTGAAGTCCAATGGTTTTGGTGTTTCTCCAAAGGTCTTTGAATGTGTTTGCTTTGTTCATGACTACAGGAGTGATGTTAGAAAACTTGATCCATGTGTGGTCCAAGTGTGGGTTTGTGGGTTACTCTCCTACTCAAAAAGGTATCGTTGTTGGTGTCCATCTGAACGTCGGTTTTTTGCGAGTATGGATGTAAGTTTCCGTGAGTTTAAACCTTATTATAAGTCAACCAATGACACTGGCATTACTCTTTCCCCACCTGAAGTGCAGCAAGAGGGGGAGAGTAACAGTGGAGATTTTCCTACTAGTTCTATCCTTGTTCCTCCTTCAGGTGGTTCTTATGGTGGTGATTCTGTTGGTAGTCAGGGGGAGGGATTTAATAATTCTGGTGGTACTGGTGGTAATAATTCTTGTCATGGAGACACAGAGAATGATGCTCCTTCTGATGGTGGAGAGTCTCTTATGCATGAGGACCCAGGTACCAACTTACCCTCTCTTAATCCTGATGCTCCATATAGCACTTTAGAGCAAGAGGATAATCAACTTTCTGCACAACCTTCTCCTGACATTGATATACCTATAGCTTTGAGTGATATTGATATACCTATAGCCTTGAGAAAACCAACTAGAACTTCTAATATTCCAGTACACCTTAAAGATCATGTTGGTTACAAACAAGACATCTCCAACTTTGTTTTTTTATAAACATCTGAGCCCATCCTTCTAAAGTTTTATTATCTCTCTTGATTCTGTATCCACACCTACTAACTGGAAATTAGTAAAAGAGGATCCTAAGTGGAAAGCGGCAATGCTTGAGGAGATGAGAGCTTTGGATAAGAATAAAACTTGCCAGCTTGTGGATCTACCGCAAGGTAAGCAACTGTTGGATGCAAGTGGGTCTTCACCATCAAACATACACCTGAAGGGAAAATTGATAGATATAAAGCACGTCTTGTAGAAAAAGGGTATACCCTGACTTATTGGATTGATTATGATGAGACTTTTGCTCCTGCTGCTAAGATAAATTCAGTGAGAACTTTTATATCTTGTGCTACCAACTTGGATTGGGATATTTATCTGATGTACATTAAAAATGCCTTTCTTCATGGTGATCTGAATGAAGAAGTATATATGCACATACCGCCTGGTTTTGAAACAGATCAAACAAATTGGAATCAAACATACACCTGAAGGGAAAATTGATAGATATAAAGCACGTCTTGTGGAAAAAGGGTATACCCTGACTTATTGGATTGATTATGATGAGACTTTTGATCATGTTGCTAAGATAAATTCATTGAGAACTTTTACATCTTGTGCTACCAACTTGGATTGGGATATTTATCAGATGTACATTAAAAATGCCTTTCTACATGGTGATCTGAATGAAGAAGTATATATGCACATACCACCTGGTTTTGAAACAGATCAAACAAATGGGAATGTGCTTCTATTGTACCGATCTTTGTATGGATTGAAACAATCACCGAGGGCTTGGTTTGATCGTTTCAGGCGAGCAATGCTTAAGAGGGGCTATTGCCAGAGCAATGCTGATCATACACTATTTTATAAACATGCTGCTAACAAGGTTGCAATTATCATAGTGTATGTGGATGATATTGTGATCACCGGTGATGATACTGTTGACATTTCAAATTTGAAAAATTATCTTGCACAAGAATTTGAAGTGAAGGACCTTGGTCAGTTGAGGTATTTTCTTGGGATTGAAATATCACGTGGTTCAAAAGGGATATATCGTCTCTCAAAGAAAATATGTTCTAGATTTTCTCAAGAAAACAGGTATGTTGGGATGTAAATTGGATGCAGGAATAATTTGCTTGCCTTATGTAAAATCTGCTAGTCAGGTGGCAGATATTTTTATCAAAGGGTTGTCTAAAAAAACCTTTTCTATATTCTGTAGCAAGATAGGTCTGTATAATGTATTTTCCCCATCTTGGGGGGGTGTATGTTGTAAATGTAACTGTTGTTAGGGGTTAAAATGTAAAAAGACTAAACAGATAAGGCGAAGTACAAAGAAGGATCAGAAATCGATCACTCAGTTTTCCCCCAAAGTGTACTATTCATCTTCTTTATCCCTTCAACCTTATCCTCTAGATTACTCTCAAATCGACCATTAAATCCTCAACAAAAACTATGCAGTTCTTTGGAATTCAAACGAGTACATACAAGTACAGAACAAGTAGAATCATGCATGTCTGATTGTGGAGGAAGTTAGCAGCCGATGTATGCTGTGAGCTAAATGAAAATAGTTGCAGCTATGCATTGCAGCAAGGAGTGGAGATATGATACAGAGAATCATACTTGCTGAAATCATTATCCTTCAACCAGAATCGACAATATTGTCATGTACATCGCTAAATACAATGGTACACGAATAATGTGATCGCTGGACTCTCCCAACTATGATTAACTCTTTCTTCCAACTAGGATCTATATGTACATTATACAAATCTATTGAACACAAAGGTCTACTTCACAAATTTCTCTACTTCGCTAATGTCAACAAAGTCATTTACTCCACTTGCCAATAAAAACCTGTAATTAAGAAACACAGATGAAATAATTTGCGAAATTTAAGACAATCTTTTGAACGAACTTTTAAGATAAAATTAGGATGTGCTGAGAATTATGTACCTTTTGTGAAGATCCATTGCCATGTATTTACAACCACCAGGAACATAGGATTGCATGTTCAGTGCTATATTGGGATTGTGAACGCTTTGACGAACGTGGACCATGCCCAGTGGTCTCTTATTCTCGTTGTAAAGCTTTGCTCTGCTTTCACAAAGTAGTAAGGCGGTGTTTAAATGGGTTGGAATTTTTTTATGAGAATGAGAAGTCACATCAAAAAAATTACAATTTAGAAGTAGTAAACGTAGACTACTAATAAAACAAATTACAGATCCAAGCTAGAAATCGCGAGACGAATCTCATGACGGGTAATTAGAGGGTAATTAATTAATAATTAATGGATGGTTACTGTAGCATTATTGTTGCAAATCATGGATTAATTAGGCTCATTAGATTTGTCTCGTGAAATCTGTTCCATCCATGTGATTGGTTAATTTTTTCGTCCACATCTAATCACTACTACACAAATCACTTTCCCAAACGGGCTATCACAACCGGTTTTGAGAAAACCGGTTGTGATGCCCCCTATCACAGCCGGTTTTCTACAAAAACCGGTTGTGATAGTCGGCCGGCATATCACAACCGGTATTTCTTACAAACCGGTTGTGTTGTGAACTATCACAACCGGTTTTAAAAAACCGGTTGTGATGGTGAGCATCACAACCGGTTCTTTACTAAACACATTTTTTGAATGGCTAAACGAAATCAAATTTTGTGAACGATCTCGGATGAACTTTTGACCAAAATGAAAGTTGTAGATCTTGAAAAGTTATGAAACATTTTAGTTCACCACTTTTTTTTTTGAAGTCATCTTGTCAACCGAATCTAAGTTAGAATTTTTCAAATTTGAAAATTCAAATTTTGTAAACGACCTCGGATGAACTTTTGACCAAAACGAAAGTTGTAGATCTTGAAAAGTTAAGAAACATTGTAGTTCACCACTTTTTTATTTGAAGTCATTTAGAGCCTCAAATAAACAATTTGCACACGGAAAACATTAATATGAGGGGAATCAAAATGGTATATGGACACAAACACTCTAGTGGTGCAGTGGTAAAGGAGGCTATGCGCGAAGGGGAGGTCACGGGTTCGAACCCCACCGGCCGCATAGCGTGGGAAATGGCCGATGGAGTCCTTCCCCGTTAAAATAAAATGTTTTGCTATTTTATTTTGGTTTATTTTCGATTTAGACAAAAACCGGTTGTGATGGGGGTCATCACAGCCGGTTTTTGAAAACCGGTTGTGATAGGGGGCTATCACAACCGCTTTATCTCATCCGCCCCCCAAAACCGGCTGTGATAGGGGTTAAAAACCGGTTGTGATGGGAGTTTGTGTAGTAGTGAATACTTTATGCATGTAAGATTTTGTTTGATATGGTGGGTGTAAAGTTTTTTGAGTGGGAAGTAAACATTGCCTAAGTAAATATCGGGGCTGACTGACAGCCTGTGGCGGCAGTAGTTGTCTAACATCTTACTCCATGGACTGAGGGCGTGTAGAATATAATGTTTTCTAAGACGAAATGGTCTATTGTGGAACTGATAGTGAAATCTCTGAAAACACTTGTGCTATCTTTTGCGAAACTGCTGATGACAGAATACACAGATGATGTCGTTTTGAAACAGAAGATTAAATAGGCCTACTATCACGAATAACATTGCGAAAGGAAGCTGAGGTAAAAAGGTAAACCATGCACGCATCACGTATACCTGTACATGTATGCATCAACATCGTTGGGATGATCATTTGTGTCCACGAGGCATCCCTCGCCAACTGAGCAATCCCCGCAATCATCGAGCACCCAACCGGAAAGTTTGTCCTCCTAATGTAAGCCAGGATGAAACAACGGAAGAATTCAGTAAGATTGTACATAGAACTGCCAAATTAGTGAAGTTTGTGCTATATAGGCGTATCAGAACTACAAATAATTGCGTGCGTGATGATAAACAATTTTTTTAGATAAAGGAAATGTTTTCGGCCTCCGTAACCGCACACAACCAATGATGATAAACAAATAGTAATAGCAAGAGTTTCAACAATTCTCCTGCTGCTTAAATCAAGGGAACAAAATTTTAGATTAACCTGGATGTATTCCTTGAAGGCCTCCACGGCCATTGTACCCCTTTGTTTTGCATACTTGGGTTCACCCAGTATGTTCATCCTCAACAACACTGACTCGGCAGGCTCCTCTAGATCCATGATGAGGCTCCCTACTCCTCCCTCCAATCCTGCCAGTTTCATCCGGACCATCTCGATGACGATCTTCACCACCATGTACGCACCTTATTCACGATATATATAAGAAGAGCAGAGAGACAATGGAAATAAGATCTATCTGGGTGATCATCTTCTAATGCTGTCACTTCATTAGGGGAGCAAGCTCAAAGGTGTAAGGGAGTTCACGCAACACCGTACCGTACCATCATCAAGGAAGTAGTTCTCCTTGAGCGCGCCGTGGCCGGTGGTCTCCATCATCAGGTGCGTCTCGACACCGTCGGTGTTGAGCTGCACGCCCTTGTCGATGACGTTGCGGTAGCCCACGCGGTAGAGGCAGTGGTGGCCTCCCCTGGAGGCGATGAACCGCGTGAGCCCGTCGCTAGCGCGCGCGTCGGTGACAACCGTGGTGCCCGGGTGCTCGTCCAGCACGATGGCTGACATGAGCGCGATGAGCTTGTCGCCGTTGATGGCCGCGCCCGTGCCGTCGACCACGCCGCTGCGGTCCACGTCGGTGTCAAAGACGACGCCCAGGTCCGCGCCGTTGGCCAGCACAGCATCGCGGGTGAGCGACATGGCGGTGGCGTCCTCTGGGTTGGGCATGTGGTTGGGGAACGTTCCGTCGGGCTCTAGGTGCAGGCTGCCCGTCGTGTCGGCGCCGAGCTTCTCCAGGACGTCCCACGTGAAGAAGCCGCCGCAGCCGTTGCCGGCGTTCACGACGACCTTGAAGCCCTTGAGCGGGGTGTCGTAGTGCGCCGGGTGCGCGACGCGCTGCTTGATGATGTCGCGGAGGTGCTGCGCGTAGGCGCTCATGAGGTCGACGCGCATCACCACCGGCGGCATGCCCCCAACGCCGAACCCCATCTTCCGGGCCACGTACTTGCGCGCCGCGCGGTCGCAGATATCCTCGACGTCGCCGGAGGTCAACCCGCCGCGCTTGGTGAAGAACTTGAGGCCGTTGCGGGTGTAGGGAAGGTGTGACGCCGTCATCTGCAACAGAATCTCCAAATTCTCAATGGACGTAACACGTAAGAAGTTAACGTGTCGAGAAATGAATAATGCTGCACACAGAAGGGCGCTGGGCGCGTTACCATAATCGACGCGTCATAGTTGAACCGAGGCAGTGTGGTGCTCATGAAGCACGCGGGCGTGGTAGCGAGCCCCATGTCGAACACGGAGCACCCCGCCCTCGCGAGCCCCGCGAAGAGCGCCGCGCTGAGCCGGGCGCCCGACAGCCGCGGGTCCCGGCCGACGGACACTCGCAGCTCCTCGCCCGCCGGCCGCTGGAGCTCCTCACGCAGCCACTCCCTGAAGCTCTCCGCGATGAGCTCGACCGCCAGCGGCGTGAGGTCGACGGGCCGGCCCTTCTCCCCCTCCAGCGCCACGCCCCGCACGTCCGGCCCGTTCTGCAGCCTCCGGATACTGTCGCCCTCCTCCCCGGCTGCTGCGGCGACGCCGGCGGGAGCCTCAACCCAGCCGCCCGTCGCCGAGGGCTGCCCGTGGGAGCTCGCCGTGGCTCTTGTCGTCATCCGGCCGTAGCTCCACCTCCTCCTCCACGGGAGAGGAGAAGGGCAGTACCGCGCCACGCCGTGGCGGCTCGTGTGCGTGCATGGCTGCAGAGTGGCCGGCGAAGAAGTGGTGACGGTGGCCATAGCATGCAACGCAGTTATAGTCACGAGCGAGGAGAAAAAGCAGCACAATGCCAGTGCCTCGGAGACGGGAGATGATATATACGCGCGTCGGCCTGGGGAAATATCTCGGCGAGAGATATTAGCAGCAGGTCGCGCGGAAGGCGGCTTGTCACCGGCGGGCGGCGGGATATTTTCAGCGATAATTCGTCCTGGGACGTACGTCGGGACGTGGTGGCCTGGTCGGAGTGGGAGGCTGGGAGCAGCCTGGGACTCGATATATACAGCGTGCGGGGTGGAGGCGCTGCTGTGATGATGGTTCTGTGGTGCTGAGAGCTAGCTGCATAACCTGCATTAGAATCGCCAAGCGCCAACGTGCCACGCGCGGCGAAAGGGACTTCGGTTGTATACTTCTGGTCGGCGATATATAGTTGTTACTTCTGCAGAAAGAAGGATACGGAAATTTCTTCTAGATCAATTTTGATTATAGGATCTTTTAGGTGAAAAAAAGAATATGAGATAGGGAAAATGGATTTCTCGTTCCCTTCAGTTAATTGAAGTGCTTTTGACAGTCATCAAGTATCATTTTCATAACTGTCATTACCGAAGGAACTAGCAAGAACAAAACCGAATTGTACAGCCTATTTAGAAGGTTATACACAGGAAACTGCCTGGCCACATTGCAGCTTTGGTATACACAGGCAAAACATATATACCAAGTGCAGCTTGGAACGAACTATAGGCAGCCTCCTTATTTGTCATCGTCGTATGGCAATGGTCACCAGCATCAATCACCTTCAGTACCATCAGTCTCGTCATCTTCACTATTTTCCATGACGTGTGCAAGGGAATTAGCTTGCAGCTTCTTAAAATGGCTTATAAAGTCAGTTGCTTCCGAGATGAGAGCATTTTTGGCAGCCTTTAGATCACCAGCTTTCTGCTCAGAATCAGCAGCTTTAGAACCTGTAGTCTTTTTGCGAGGCCTTTTTGTGCCTTCTCTGCGACACAACTGGTCAATGTACTTCTCATGTAAGATAACATTCTTCACAGGCTTCAAGACTCCTGGGCTTGGTTCATCTGGCTTAGTTTTCAACCGTGAAAATGGTTTCTTTCGTCCTGAAGAACTTGCACTGAACCTGGGCAAAGAACCTGAATCGATACAACTGTGAGGAGTCCCAGGAGAATCCTCAAAAGAAATGTTCAATTGTAAAGCACTTGGTGAGGATTCAAATATTGAGAAGTGATCAGCCTCGTGAGCATGGTCAATGAGGGAATGCTTCTGCAGTAAATGTCTCACTGTCTTCTGTGCTACTAAGGTCATTTGTTTAGAAGTCCTTGGCCTCCACACTGCAGGCTCCAGGAGATTTGGAAGTTCAGGATCGGACAATGAGAAATTTGCCAGCGGAGAATACTTTGCTTTGCATGTCCTAGGACGAGGGGCAATAGGAGTAGGTGTTGAGAGATCAGCATGGATTCTGTTGAAGCACTCCTCCGCAGATCTCCCTGGCACCTGCAAATAAATAAAACTAAGGTTTGCCTTAAAATGTCAAAGCAACAGTGGCATGTGTTCCTTTCCAGAATCTACAAAGTACTTAGATACCATTGCTTGTTTTTTATCTACTAATATGTCAGGAAAAACACATTTAAATAGGAAAGTAGCCCTTATTTGCACATGTTTCATACGTAAACAGGCAGCATTTGGTTCACAAGTCACAACTACTGCTTTCCCATGTAATTCGCATGGGTGGGTAAGGATATGATCACCAAGGGTACTGGTACGGCAGTCAACCTTGACATGCCAGCCCAGACTTGTTCTCCCACGCTGTCAGCCAAGGCTCTAAGATTGGTTGGAAAGGAGATGTTCCATGGGTGGCTGGGCATCTGCCTTTAGCAGGCCAGCCAGGAGATCTTCTTCCATGCCATCAGCCAAGACTTGAAGACACTGAGAAGCAGAGACTAGAGAACTTATTTGGACTATTCTTGCTTGAGAATAGCAATTAGAATAGGCCTACTTACAAAGACTATTTTCCTAACAAGTAACAATTATGAATAAACAATACAAATAAGAACCTTAATACAACAACAACAACAACATAGCCTTTTGTCCCAAGCAAGTTGAGGTAGGCTAGAGATGAAACCCAAAAGAAACAAGGATAGAAAAGACATAAGAACCTTAATATATAAGTTAAAAGGCTGATTGTGAATAGTTTTAGGGAATAGACATTCTTGTGGAAAAAAATGACAGCATCTCAACCGTTGGAGTGGGGTCTTCTCTTTTTCCATTATAGCTGAACCATACATCTTGCAGCTACTCATCCCATTTCATGAAATACTCCTTCCTTTCCAAATTATAGGTTGTTTTGGATTTTCTAGGTTCACAGTCTTTGTTATGCACCAAGATAACCACTATGTCTAGATTCATAGCAAAATCTATGAATCTAAAAATGCCAAAACAACCTACAATTGGAAACGGAGGGAGTATTATTTAGCTTACGTTGGAGTTGAACTATGAGTCTATAATGATACTGTGGACAAGTGCCTAGCCTTGCACTCTACTATTTCTGGTGTACATTGCCACAAGGAGTAGCACCAAAACCCATGAAAAACAAAAGTTCACTGAGGGAATTCCTAAATAGATGTAAAATCATTTCAGACCTCAATACACTAACTGCATTATTCGCAGTGTATTTTTATGATAAACAAGACAAGATAACAATATAGAATAATGGTTCTTCAGATAGCTGTTGCAATTATGAAGAAATGATGAAAACACTAGCAAATAACGCAAGGACTGGAATTACCAGTTTGGAAACTCTCTTCCAGAAATGCGGGGATGGTCGGGCACTGAAGTATGCGTGGCGCAATGCGACGTCCTGCTCTTCTGTCCAATCATCTGAGCCATGAAGATGTTTTCTTTCTCTTTCAATCCCACTTGGCTCTTCATTATTTTCCTCAGTGCTCATCAGTCTTTCATCCCCAATTTTGGGCTGCACCACCAAAGTTGGATACTTTTTATTTTTACCTTTTTTCTGGCTGACTTTTCTGGTTTCATTGCTAGTTGCAATTTCTTTGCTATCTAGAGACAATGATTGGAGTTCCTGGTAAGTTTGCCTCTTTGGTGAAGACCTTCCTTCAGTGCCTCTCTTCCTTTTTCTAGTCAGCACCTCACAATGGCTGGGGTTTAGCTGGTTCTTGTCTTTCTTTTTGCAAGATACATCTGAAATCTTTTGCCTGATAGGATTATCCTGGGAATTCGAACACAGTGGCTGCGGCTCCTTGTGGTTTTTCGTCCTTGGCAAAGCCTTTGATGCAGCATTTCTCTGGCTCCTCCTAAGATTCTTTATATTCTTGTCTTTCCCTGAAGCATTTGGAGTCTTTCTGTTATGAGGCTTTTGAGGCAGCAGTTGTGTGCCCAAACTCTTATCTGCTGGGTGGAACCGTGGGGATCTGCGCAGTGCTGTGATTGCTGATTGATTCTCCCTGATCTCACATTCCTACAAGGGTGAGCGTTAGTTAACAATACCATGTCGTACAATCTACGAATCCAATGTGAACTGAATGGAGCTCTAACTAATGAACATGCTAGTATTTAGACTGGATAAACACGACTAGATCAAAATGATAATAATAATATATAGAAATCAAGAAACAGCTTATGAACTATTATTCATAAAAGGTGAGGGGCGGAACAAGTAATTCAGGGGCCAAAACATAGAATTTTTATTTAACCTTTAATTATAATAAAGTAGGACCGAATCAAGCGAACAACGCATATCGGCCCCCTACCTCGATCCCGTCGTCTATCACAATAGGGTGCTCCGGATCCCTGCCGGCGAGCCGCGGCGAGCGGCGCGGGGGCACTCTCGGCACCCACGCAGCTCCGATTTCTTCAGACCTGCTGCCGCCGCATCTCCACGTGTTCTTGGGGGCGACCGGCTTCTTGGCCTTCTGGGGCTCCTCCACCTCGTTGCGGCGGTTCTTGGCACAGGAAGGGAGCCTCCGAGAGAACAAGCTTTGAGGGGTCGCGTGGTGCGAGCGTAGCCGCCCCTTCCACGGCGTCCCGGCGGCTGGCGGGGTTGATGGCTCCTTGTGCCTGGCCATGCGCTTCTTGGGCTTTTGCCTCAACCAAGGAGAACGGGGAAACGGCAGTTCTGTTTTGATCTTCCGAAATTTCGGACGGGCACCTTTTTTTTTTCCGGAAAAGTTCATTTTTGATCATCAAAACTATACCTTGGGTTAGGTTTTAGCCATTGAACTGCAAAACCAGAAATCTTTGACCACTCAACTCTTAGAACCGTTTATTTTCCCTCCACCCATGACCGCCGCCTCCATGGCCCTCCTACTTCCTCCCCTCCCTGGCGCTCGTTGGCCTCAGCTTGCTCTCCATGCTTCATGCCTGGCAAGGACACAGTCGAGCTTAAGGGCGCGGCGAGCGTGCTTGGGTGCGGCGGTGTCAGCGATGCCACGATTGCCCACGAAGGGGAGGCATTGAGGCGTGGCGACGACCGATGCTAGGGAGCGCAGCAGCGGCTAAAGCAGGGAGGGAATCCGGCGTAGGAGAGGTCGCTGGACATGAAGAGTGAGCTGAGGCCGATGAGCACCTCAATTTCGAGGAACTCGTACAACAGAGGGCTACAGCGGCACCAGAGATCCACGCGGTGGAGTGTTACAGCGTCGGCGGCGCTGCTCTTGCTACCACTTGCCGCCTTGTACGAGAGAGGGAGGAGGTTGGTGGGCCGGCGTGGAGGTCGAGCTCCGCCGGCAATGGCGGACGGTGGCTGCGGGATTTGAAATCCTCGGTTGCCTGAGGCTCGGCTTCTTCTTGGGATGGGTCAGGAGGGCGTGCGGGACATGGTGGTTCTTTGGACGCAAGGGATTGGATGGAGTTGGAGCATCGGCGCCGGATTTTGGAGTGCCGGCGGGTATGGATGGAGGCCGATGGCCATGGGAGAGGAGAAAAGACATAGAGAGGGGTGAAAGGATAGCTGACAAGTGGGCCCATCACCATGTGGCGTCCATGTCAGCAAAACCACTGACCAAAACCATGTGGTGGCCGAAAATGAACGGTTTTAAGAGTTAGGTGGTCAAAAATTCCTGGTTTTGCAGTTCGGTGGCCAAAACCAAACCGAAGGCGTAGTTCAATGGTCAAAATAGACTTTACCCTTTTTTTAAAAAGAGAACATACGAAACTATTCTGAATCTTGACTCGAGAGATTAAAAAATGGATATCTTCACTCGGGAGAGCCGGAGAGAGACATACACGCGAGTACATCTATGGGGGTGTTTGGGAGAGTGTTGGGGGGAGAGACTTCGAAACCCCGGCCCCCTCTTTCGGCTTGGTAGGCTGACTTCTGCCGTCTCCGCTCTTTGTTTTTGCGTTTCAGGGATCAGAGTAGTCGAGAAGAAGATCACTTCATATTCGGAGGCCGAGCCTGAGGCCCTCCTCGGGCTTGTCGGGCGAGACAAAGCACAACCCAAGGACAAAAGACGATCTCTCCTTCGGAATTCTAAACTCGAGGAAGCCCTCGGGGTCTGCTGCGGGGCCCACGTCGACGAAGGAATATCGAAGCAAGAACTGAAACCGGAGTCCCCCTTGGGGCGGCGGTGGGCCCCCAACTGTCAAAAGTGTAGTCGTAACTTTTAAAGTCTGTAATGCCCTAGAATATTCGGGGAATCTAGCCGTTATTTCGGACAGGAATGTAAAAGCACTTAGAGTCAGTTCGTCTTCCTATAAATAAGGGAGGCTTTTGTGTAAGATGGGACGTAACATGATCTCTCATTGAATTGAATATACGTTTCGGAGTTTTGGGTTTGCGAACCGTTCCGAAGGGCGGGAATTTCTCTGCTGCCCTTCGGATTTCGCGGTTACGCTGTTGGTGGCAGAGTGCATTCCGGGGCCGTCCTCTACCCAACAGTTTTTGGTGCCCACCTCGTGGTAGTACTCACAGGCCTATCATGGCCTAGTCGAAGAAGAAACCTTCGAATGTCGCCAACGGAGCCGGCACTTCCGAAGCAACTGCCGGTTAAGTAAATCCCAAAGATGCAACCAATGATGGTGAGTAGACATTACCACTGCAGACAGTACCTGTTGGCACTCCTTAGCGTCACATTTTTAGCAATGCTCAAGAGCGCGAAGATATATGTCGTTGTTTACAAAATGAAATCTGCAAGCGCAAAGAATATATCTCGTTGTAGAACTTCACCTTGGGAGTTATCCTAGGGTATCGTATTTATATTTCTGCACGGAAGCAGATGGTTAAAGTGTATTGAAGAATGATATGATAAATCTTGCCAGAAATATCAAGCCAAAAACCCAAGGGTACAAACTCTAGGTTTGAGGGACAATGGTCAAATGAATGACCGGATAGAAGGTCTGAAAGACCAGCGACACACAGGAGCTCCTAAGTCTATAGAAAAGGAAAGATGTTGGGAGAGACCGGACTTAGATACTTCCTAACTCAAAGCGAAAGACACTCTAGCCTTAGCCTAGACTATAGCTTAGATACCGGGAACAGAGCTCGCTTCGACGGCTAGAACAGGATAACGTCAGAAAGGGGTGAGAGAGGGGGTTCTCCGGGCTCAGCACTAGTGTTATGAATACACCAGAATGTGGTGGACTACGAAGGACGGACAGGGCTGTCACCACCTGCCGCCTACCACTATAGTTCCGTGGGTTAACTGAGCTACTTGAGTTTCAATCATCTTATTGAAGCTCAGCTGGTTCCCCGCATTTGGGTTTTAAAAGGTACCTCTGGTTGCCCGGGTAACTTCCCCGCATTTGGGTTAGGACAAGATGCGGCCAACTGAGCTACTTGGGTTTCAATCATCTTATTGAAGCTCAGCTGGTTCTTAACAACAGAATTAAAAGCTTCGATCTGGGAGGCCATCGACTCCATAACTTTATCATTAGCAAGAAATTTCTTGCTAATGCTATCGTTAATTTGTTATTGGACATACCAGATATCTTTTAACGACGGTTGAAAACCGTTGTTAGAGTTATTACCTTGCTGTTGGCCGAAGGGAAAGTTGGGCTTGGAATTCCAACCCTGTTGAGGACGGAAGCCTGAATTGTTGTTGTTTCCAATGAAGCAGGCTTCCTCTTGTGTCATCGGCACCTGGTACCCGAGTGTCCTGTTTCTCCACATGTTTCACATGTGATTCGGTCTTCCACAATCTGACTCATCCCCTTTCCTGGAGATTCTATCTTCTTCAAAGGAAGGTCCATCTTAGCGGCCAGCATGTCGACGGAGTCAATCTGGTGTACTCCCTTGGTGCGGGGAGCTTGTCTCTCTCCCACCCAACTTTGGTGAGAGGATATTTTCTCAATTAGTGCCTTCGCAGCGTCTGCATCTAGCGAGAGGAAAGCTCCTCCTGCAGCTGCACCCAAGTGCTCTTGTGATCAGCGGCTCAGGCTGTGGAAGAAGTTTTGAGTGATCAACCAATCTTTCACACCATGGTGGGGGCAGGCTGCAATGTACTCTTGCAGTCGCTCCCAAGCTTCTGGGACTGACTCTCCGTCTAGCTGCTGAAAGCTAGTGATTTATCCTCGGAGGGCGTTGGTCTTGCCCACCAGAAAATACTTGGTCAGAAATGCATCGGCGCATGTCTGCCAGCGTCCTTCAAAGGATGCTTTGTTGGCATAGAACCACTCCTTGGCTTCCCAAGTAAAGAAAATGGGAAGAGCTGTAGGCGGATGTTGTTGATCGGTGTGCCCTTGGGATCAATAGTGCAACACACCTCCAGAAAATTCCGAAGGTGAGCGTTGGCATCCTCAATTGCCTTTCCGCAGAAAGGACTGGCCTGGACCATGTTGACTAGGCCAGACCTCAGCTCAAATCCTCCTTCCTGTGCGTTCGGCAGTCCCGGAAAGTTGCTGCTTGACGGGGCTGAGAACTCACGAAGTGTCTTCTTCGGCTGAGCCATCTCTAGTGATTCTGGGGCTGAAGAATACGATGAACCTATGCCTGGTTCAGACTCGGAGTCGGATGACGACTCAAAAATGTTTCTTGAGCTGAGTGAAATCTGAGGAGGTACGACTCTTTTGCGCACTACTCTTCCAATGCGTTATGGATTAGGATCAAAGTTTGATGGTAGGTTGAAACCAGTCATGCACTACCCTGCAAACACATCATAAAATAGACGAATGTTGCAGTGGTGAGGTCACCAAGGTTAGTGGTTTGGTAAATCTGTAAAGATTATCAGATAATTCAACAATAACTTTAGCCAATTGCTTCCCTGGCAACGGCGCCAGAAATGCTTGTTGGCACTCCTTAGCGTCACATTTTTAGCAACGCTCAATAGCGCGAAGATATATGCCGTTGTATGCAAAATGAATTCTGCAAGCGCACAGAATATATCTCGCTGTAGCACTTCACCTCGGGAGTTATCCCAAGGTATCGTATTTATATTTCCGCAGGGAAGCAGATGGTTAAAGTGTATTGAAGAATGATATGATAAATCTTGCGAGAAATATCAAGCCAAAAACCCAAGGGTACAAACTCTAGGTTTGAGGGATAATGGTCAAATGAATGACCGAATAGAAGGACTGAAAGACCAGTGACACACAGGAGCTCCTAAGTCTATAGAAAAGGAAAGATGTTGGGAGAGACCGGACTTAGATACTTCCTAACTCAGAGCGAAAGACACTCTAGCCTTAGCCTAGACTCTAGCTTAGATACCGGGAACAGAGCTGGCTTCGACGGCTAGAACGGGAGAACCTCAGAACGGGGTGAGAGAGGGGGTTCTCCGGGCTCAGCACTACTGTTATGAATACACCCGAATGTGGTGGACTACGAAGGACGGACAGCGCTGTCACCACCTGCCGCCTACCACTGTAGTTCCGTGGGGTGCAACACACTTCCTAGTTAATCAACAAGTCAGACACCACGTCTGCACTCGAAGATTAAGATTTCTCTTGAGGCCTGTCAAGAGAAATCCCCGTCTTCCCTAAGGCATCTTACGGCCCGGTAAAGGCGAGCAAACCCGTGAAATAAAACCCGGTAGAGCTAAAACTAAACCCTACACCAAAACTAAAGGGAGACAAAACTTAACTCTGAATAGAGCTAAGAACTTTACTTTAAGAGAAGAGCAAGAGATAAATATGCAAGATAACTTAAGCTCTGAATAAGATAGTATTGTTTTGATAAACTCTTCAAAAGAAGAAAAGGATACAAGATCTTTACCAGAACTCCGAAGACTCTGAAGATCCGAGCTAAGCTCGACTCGACTCGACTCTACTCCCAACTCTAATGCTAGTCTAAGAAATGGAAAAGATACAAGAGCTCCCTTCAAGTAAAGACTTGAGAAGTGTAGTGTGTGTCTTGGATGGAAGAGAAGGCAGCCTTTTATAGCCTCCCAATTTCAGTAGCACCTGTAACCGTCACGCCACCGGCCTGGTTAACCTCTACGCGAAAGATGGTCACGTGAAGAGGCAACAGCAGGCCGGCTGGCCTGGTGTAGGCTGATCGGCCTACACCTGACGCTCCTGGCCACCGCCTTCATCATGGATGCTCCTGATTGCTTCCAGAGGTCGGTAACGGTTGCGTCTAGTTGACGCTGTCCAAGAATCCGAGGTAAGTGGGCCCTTCAATCCATGTGTTTCCCACTCTAAGCCTTTCGGGTCCTTGGATCAAACCGATGTTGATTGCACGGTGCTTGATCATCCTGGGTGTTCGCTTGAGCTCCTGGATCAGTGACGTGGCCAGACCTGGCCAGGGGAGGCCGGTCGGCCTGGCTCTGTGCCAGGTTTGGCCCTTGTTTCACTTGTTTCACCCTGCAACCATAACTCATCCAAGACTTGTGGAATTTGTCAGTATAAACACTTTTATGCATGGAACATGGTATGATCATCCTCATTTCACCGAATTGTTGACGGTCAAAACTGGGTTGTAATGGCCGTCAACACGCACCCAAGCTTAGACTCTTGGTCGTCCTCGAGCAAGGCTAAACTCTAGGTTCGGCGGGTTAGGAGTTGCTTCAATGTGTATACTCTCTAAGTACCTTATACTTAAGCAAAAACTCAACAAATCATTTGAATAAGTTGGCATAAAAGAGAACTCATACCATGATTCAACGTGGGGCTGCACGGTTCACGTCTTGGGCTGTTGAGAGCCTGAACGGTCATTTTCAAAGTATTTCCTGCAACTTTTCAGGTTCCATCTCGGAGATATGAATTTTTTTTCAAAAGATGGTTAAATCACTCCCTGATTGTACTATCGAGTCACTCAAGGTATTTAGCCTTCACTTTTGGTCAGTTGTGACCAACTTTCCTTACACTAAGGCTGAAGTGGAGTTATAGGTAGGGTAAGGGTGGCATACCTTGGTTACCTCTGTTGTCGAGTCGAAGAGTGGTTCGCGAGCGATGACGCTCGTCAAATTCCGGTCTTTAGAATTCATGGGTTTTCAAGTGGAAAGGGTGAATGTGTTTGTGCTCAAAGGGTCATTGAACTCCTTGCTCTCTTTCTCTCTTGATTTGAGATGCTTCTTTCTATTTTTTTTGGATGGAGCATTTGTCTCCATCTTTTCTCTGTTTTTTTCTAATGCATCTCTTTTTCTCCTTTGGTAATAGAGAGGGTATTCAACTTTGTATGGAGCAGCTGATGACCTTTAGGATGAGCTTGATGGTTGTTCCGAGTGTATGTCAACGACGGTAAATGATAGGAAAGACCGGTAAATGACAAGTGTCTTCTGCAAGCGGACTTCACCATTCGACAAGACTCAAAGTAACTCAAGATAGCTTATGGTAGCTCGTAAGATATAAATGCTTTGGCTCTAGATAGGACATTTAAACCGTCGCGGAAGATTTACCATGTAACATTTTATAAAAACTTCCGAGAGGTTCCTTACTAAGCATACAATTATACTCCGAATTTAACCATATCTAAACTCACAACAACTTAGGCAATGAACTTATGCTCTCCTTCCACAGATAAACATGATGGATCCTTAAATGCCAACGAACTCAAATACTTGGAAAGTAAGAGATTAAGCATGAGGCACTTAAAGGGCATAAACAGAGCAACTATTCATCATTCCAAGGTTATCAACCATATTCCATACATAAGGAGCTTTTTATTCAACATTGTTTTTGTTTTTTTTCATAACTATTATGTCATCACGGCAAGGCAAGGCAAGGCAAGTAAGGCACCTTCGAACATACCTGGGACTCCCCCAAGCTTCGCTGAAGCTCACTGGTAGTACTGATTGGGATCGTAGTGCATGTAGTCGAAGAAGCCGTGCATGTCGGTCTGGAGGGATGTGGTCATCTCCCAGTTCTGCTGGGTGAGGTCAGTGTTGTGTGCGACTTCATCTCTGAGCTGCTGCTGCTGTAGAGTCACTGTCTCCAACCTGGTACTAAGATCAGCGAACCCCCGGGAGACCGGGTTTTCGTAGTCATACCTGGCGAAGGCAGATGGTCTGACCTGCGGGCTGTATCCTGCCGTCGCTTGATGGTAGTCGAACGCCTCCTCGAAACTCATATGCTCAGTGGGGTTCTCGGGCTGCTGGTGGTAGTCATACTCTGTCTGCTGATGGTAGTGGTACTCGGGCTGCTGCTGCTGGTGGTACTCGGGCTGAGGTGCGGTAGAAGTTCCGGCTTCACTGTCGTGCCTAGTTCGCCTGCCACATGTCACAGGGCCTGCAACACTGTGGCGAGCGGGCTCCTTCCTTTTGAGCTGCATGGTTAGACTTTTCGCTGATCTCAGCGACAAAGCCAGGCATGGAAGCTCGACTTCATCGATGAAACTAGGATAACACATAAAAAGAGTATGGCCAGGGCCCTCGCGCAACAAGTGACCCTGGATAAAATGGTCGTACCAATGCAACTTTGATACTCTTGTGTAGCGGGAAGGAAAGTGACTTGAGCGCCCTGCAAAGCACCAACGTGGGTGGCAATGTGGGTGACTAGCGAGGTTATGTCAATCGTGGCTCGGCCAGTGACTAACCTCTGCCAATCATCAAGCATGCTCATGACAGGTGAGAAACGAATTTTCTTGACCACGGCATAAAGGCACTCCAAATCAGGCAAAAGGCAAAGACATAAATCAGCTCGTGGGTGAACCACCATAGCAATCCATTTCACCAAAAAGCGAAGAGTAGGGTTATGGATGGCTGTGATGCTGTTTTTCCTAGAGGACAACTCACATGTGATGCTATCCACCATGCGGCACGGGTGTACCGGTGGTTAGTCACCAAAAGGTTAGCGTCAATGATGTATCTCTTGTTGAAACCAAGAGCCTCACTGAGTTGTTTCAGGGTCAAGGTAAAATCCTCGTTGAATAACCGAAAGCAAATGTTCATCTCGTTGGGACGAACTTCAATTTTTAAGCTCATCAAAAACTCCATGGTAAGAAAGTGCGAACCTGTTTCCGAGACGGGGTAGAAATTTTGCCATCCAGCGTTGTTGAAAGCCCGTTCCATGTCTCCTTCGAGACCGGTCCTAATCAGCAACATGGGGTCGAAGTACTTGGCATGCGTGTAGTCGCGGGTCTAGAGCTTGGCAAGCACCGTTCTCTCCTCTTCGGTCCTGGCAATGATGTGCTCAATCCGAGTCATGATTCGGATGCGGAGCTTGTTCCGGGGCACTTCTTGCCTCTCCTCCTCCTGGGACTCTGTGTCTTGTTGAGCAGAGTCAACAAACATAGTGTCTCGGGAGGCAGACGATCCCTGAGAGCGGTGGGAGCTTGAGGAGCTGAGCTTGGTCACGACTCCACGTGCCGTCTGACGCGCCCTTGACCACATGATTCCTGCAAAAGGTTAGTCTCAGAATACCCGAAGGAAATCAGGGGTTAGGCAGTCAGAAGTTAGGCGTTCTTGTGGGAGATTAATCACCACAAACGTTCTCGTTCTACCGGCAGGGGCTTGTTCTCACAAGATTTCAGGGATGGATTTTAGCAGAATTTTCTTGTGGTTAAAACTCTAACATTGCTTAGAGATTTCTGAATTTCAGAACGAGAGAGAAGTGAAGTGGTCAGGATGCTTGCATACCTGTGCTTGGGGCGATCTTCTCAAGAGCTGAGCACCGTATTTTATAGAGGCGAGGCAGAGGGAGGCTGGCCGGCCTGTGTGAGGCCGTTCGGCCTACACATGGCACGGCTGGTACCCATCCCTTGCGTCGGTGGTCTAAATCCTGTGCATCATGCTTTGGTAGGTGAGGATGGGACTGGAGCGGTGGAGAGAGGCCGGCCGGCCTGCATGGGGCCGCTCGGCCTGGTGCTGGCTCCATTTTCCTCAATCCTTTTGTATCATGCCCATGCACATTTGCTTCTTGTCCTCGTCAGTGATCTGGCCATAGTCATTGACAAGTGGGGCTGGCCGGCCTAAGTGGGGCCGGTCGGCCTGGAATTTGGCTGATTTTTTTATATATATATGCTAAGTGATGCATAAATAAAATATGAACGCAAGTTTCAAAAGTTAAACATGTTGATTTGAAAGAAATATTTATAAAAGGGAACCTATTCTATATGCAATGCATGGATACGTACCATATACCTTATGGCGAGGGCTCGAGTTTTACGTCCTGAGAGGAACTCTCCGATTCTTCGATCGGGGCTGCTTTCACCCGCCATTCCTTTCGGGTTGGACGGGGCTTGGTTTCAACTTCCTTGTCGCGCTTTGCTTGCTCTTCCAGCGCTTTGGCTCTTGATATCCTTCACCACGCATGATAGCGGTCATGCCTTTTCTTTTCTTTGGCGGCGAGGGCTTCCACCATCTTCATGAGTGTTTCTGTAGTTGGCATCCTAGGATTTCTGGGTGTGATTTCTCTGACCATATTGACTTGTTCAGGGATCTCCTTAGGACGGAAGGAGAAATTCTCGGTTTCTCCATTGATCCTGAGTTGAATAGTCCCTTTTCCCACATCGATGTTTGAATTCGCGGTACTCAAGAATGGTCTCCCAAGAATGAGAGAGTTCTTGGCTTCAGCTTCCATGTCAAGGACGATGAAATCCACAGGGACGAAGAAATCCCTGATCTTGACTGGGACATTTTCCGCGACTCCGTGTGGGTAGCGGACCAATTGATCCACTAGCTGCAAACACATGGGTGTAGAGACAAGCGAAATATGTTTAAGGTGGTCAAAAACTACCTTTGGCATTACGCTGACGCTCGCCCCCAAGTCACATAGGGCATTGTCGAAATCATGGTCTCCAATTGAGCATGAGATTGTGGGGCAACCAGGATCTTTCTTCTTCTTGAGGCGAGGACCGAGTATGGCAGAGCTGCATTCCTCAGTTAGCTGTACCATCTCCCTCGTGGGTAGAGTCCTCTTGTTGCTAAGTATGTCTTTGATATACTTGGCATACGTCGGGACCTGCAAAGCATCAAGAAGTGGCATATTGATGTATACCTTCTTGATTACCTTGACGAACTTGTCAAATTGTTCGTCAGCCACTGGTCATCTCCTCCGTTCGGGGAACGGGAGGAAAGTTGGATCACGGTTTTCGCTAGAGGCCTTCGGTGCCTCGTTCCCCTCCTTCGAGACAGGGATGGATTGCTCGTCGTCTTCCTCTTCGGCGGCTGGCTCGGTGTTGCTAGCTTCCCTTTGTTGGGTACCTGCATCTTGGGGGTTGTGTGGATCCCGAGTGGACTTAGCTGCCCGCGTGGTTACCGCACTAACATTTTCCTTAAAAGGTACCTCTGGTTGCCCGGGTAACTTCCCCGCATTTGGGTTAGGACAAGATGCGGCCAACTGAGCTACTTGAGTTTCAATCATCTTATTGAAGCTCAGCTGGTTCTTAACAACAGAATTAAAAGCTTCGATCTGGGAGGCCATCGACTCCATAACTTTATCATTAGCAAGAAATTTCTTGCTAATGCTATCGTTAATTTGTTATTGGACATACCAGATATCTTTTAACGACGGTTGAAAACCGTTGTTAGAGTTATTACCTTGCTGTTGGCCGAAGGGAAAGTTGGGCTTGGAATTCCAACCCTGTTGAGGACGGAAGCCTGAATTGTTGTTGTTTCCAATGAAGCAGGCTTCCTCTTGTGTCATCGGCACCTGGTACCCGAGTGTCCTGTTTCTCCACATGTTTCACATGTGATTCGGTCTTCCACAATCTGACTCATCTCCTTTCCTGGAGATTCTATCTTCTTCAAAAGAAGGTCCATCTTAGCGGCCAGCATGTCGACGGAGTCAATCTGGTGTACTCCCTTGGTGCGGGGAGCTTGTCTCTCTCCCACCCAACTTTGGTGAGAGGATATTTTCTCAATTAGTGCCTTCGCAGCGTCTGCATCTAGCGAGAGGAAAGCTCCTCCCGCAGCTGCACCCAAGTGCTCTTGTGATCAGCGGCTCAGGCTGTGGAAGAAGTTTTGAGTGATCAACCAATCTTTCACACCATGGTGGGGGCAGGCTGCAATGTACTCTTGCAGTCGCTCCCAAGCTTCTGGGACTGACTCTCCGTCTAGCTGCTGAAAGCTAGTGATTTATCCTCGGAGGGCGTTGGTCTTGCCCACCAGAAAATACTTGGTCAGAAATGCATCGGCGCATGTCTGCCAGCGTCCTTCAAAGGATGCTTTGTTGGCATAGAACCACTCCTTGGCTTCCCAAGTAAAGAAAATGGGAAGAGCTGTAGGCGGATGTTGTTGATCGGTGTGCCCTTGGGATCAATAGTGCAACACACCTCCAGAAAATTCCGAAGGTGAGCGTTGGCATCCTCAATTGCCTTTCCGCAGAAAGGACTGGCCTGGACCATGTTGACTAGGCCAGACCTCAGCTCAAATCCTCCTTCCTGTGCGTTCGGCAGTCCCGGAAAGTTGCTGCTTGACGGGGCTGAGAACTCACGAAGTGTCTTCTTCGGCTGAGCCATCTCTAGTGATTCTGGGGCTAAGAATACGATGAACCTATGCCTGGTTCAGACTCGGAGTCGGATGACGACTCAAAAATGTTGCTTGAGCTGAGTGAAATCTGAGGAGGTACGACTCTTTTGCGCACTACTCTTCCAATGCGTTATGGATTAGGATCAAAGTTTGATGGTAGGTTGAAACCAGTCATGCACTACCCTGCAAACACATCATAAAATAGACGAATGTTGCAGTGGTGAGGTCACTAAGGTTTGTGGTTTGGTAAATCTGTAAAGATTATCAGATAATTCAACAATAACTTTAGCCAATTGCTTCCCTGGCAACGGCGCCAGAAATGCTTGTTGGCACTCCTTAGCGTCACGTTTTTAGCAACGCTCAATAGCGCGAAGATATATGCCGTTGTATGCAAAATGAATTCTGCAAGCGCACAGAATATATCTCGCTGTAGCACTTCACCTCGGGAGTTATCCCAAGGTATCGTATTTATATTTACGCAGGGAAGCAGATGGTTAAAGTGTATTGAAGAATGATATGATAAATCTTGCGAGAAATATCAAGCCAAAAACCCAAGGGTACAAACTCTAGGTTTGAGGGATAATGGTCAAATGAATGACCAAATAGAAGGACTGAAAGACCAGTGACACACAGGAGCTCCTAAGTCTATAGAAAAGGAAAGATGTTGGGAGAGACCGGACTTAGATACTTCCTAACTCAGAGCGAAAGACACTCTAGCCTTAGCCTAGACTCTAGCTTAGATACCGGGAACAGAGCTGGCTTCGACGGCTAGAACGGGAGAACCTCAGAACGGGGTGAGAGAGGGGGTTCTCCGGGCTCAGCACTACTGTTATGAATACACCCGAATGTGGTGGACTACGAAGGACGGACAACGCTGTCACCACCTGCCGCCTACCACTGTAGTTCCGTGGGGTGCAACACACTTCCTAGTTAATCAACAAGCCAGATACCACGTCTACACTCGAAGATTAAGATTTCTCTTGAGGCCTGTCAAGAGAAATCCCCGTCTTCCCTAAGGCGTCTTACGGCCCGGTCAAGGCGAGCAAACCCGTGAGATAAAACTCGGTAGAGCTAAAACTAAACCCTACACCAAAACTAAAGGGAGACAAAACTTAACTCTGAAAGGAGCTAAGAACTTTACTCTAAGAGAAGGGCAAGAGATAAATATGCAAGATAACTTAAGCTCTGAATAAGATAGTATTGTTTTGATAAACTCTTCAAAAGAAGAAAAGGATACAAGAGCTTTACCAGAACTCCGAAGACTCCGAAGATCCGAGCTGAGCTCGACTCGACTCTACTCCCAACTCTAATCCTAGTCTAAGAAATGGAAAAGATACAAGAGCTCCCTTCAAGTAAATACTTGAGAAGTGTAGTGTGTGTCTTGGATGGAAGAGAAGGCAGCCTTTTATAGCCTCCCAATTTCGGTAGCACCCGTAACAGTCACGCCACCGGCCTGGTTAACCTCTACGCGAAAGATGGTCGCGTGAAGAGGCAGCAGCAGGCCGGCCAGCCTGGTGTAGGCCGATCGGCCTACACCTGGCGCTCCTGGCCACCGCCTTCGTCGTGGATGCTCCTGATTGCTTCCTGAGGTCGGTAACGGTTGCTTCTAGTTGAGGCTGTCCAAGAATCCGAGGTAAGTGGGCCCTTCAATCCATGTGTTTCCCACTCTAAGCCTTTCGGGTCCTTGGATCAAACCGACGTTGATTGCATGGTGCTTGATCATCTTAGGTGTTCGCTTGAGCTCCTGGATCAGTGACGTGGCCAGACCTGGCCAGGGGAGGCCGGTCGTCCTGGGCAAGGCCGGGCGGCTTGGCTCTGTGCCAGGTTTGGCCCTTGTTTCACCTGTTTCATCCTGCAACCATAACTCATCCAAAACTTGTGGAATTTGTCAATATAAACACTTTTATGCATGGAACATGGTATGATCATCCTCATTTCACCGAATTGTTGACGGTCAAAACTGGGTCGTAATGGCCGTCAACAGTACCCCGTTTCGAGGTTCCAGAAGTCGGTGTCGAGCATATAGCTAATGGCGAATTTGAAGTAAGCCTCAAAGAGATCAGTGTAGCATCAGAACACATCGCAGCTCTCCATAGGGTGCAAGAAACAATACGCAGAGCCTCGAAAGAAGCACGAAGAGCAGCGATTGTAGCACAACAGGTAGAGCCAGTAATTCAAACAAGGTCAAAAGGCATGACTCGGTACAAAGGACAGCTAACGGCAGACCAATTCGACACCCAGAACAGAGCCGATGCTTTGAGAGAGCAGATGCTTAGATATGAAGCATTACAAGAACACTTTGCCAGGAAAAGAGGGCATTTGCCGAAGTAGTTGTCAGGGAAGAAGAAGACCAATCCGAAGGTATGACCGAGAATAAAATGTGGCATACTATCCAGAACATGCAGTGTCGCATTGACAACCTGCAGAACCGCGTCCACGAAGAAGCAAACAGGCCTCCGAGGCAACAAACCATCCGCTTTCAGTCGAACAACAGAAGCACACTTCATGAAGTAGGACCATTATCAGCAGGATTGGAAATGACTCCCTGGCCCCCTCGGTTCAATACAACAACTTTAGCTCAGTACGACGGCAAATCAGATCCAAAGGAATTCCTCATGAAATACAAAGCGGTCGTTGAGTCGAATGGCGGAGATTCAACAACCAAAGCGGAAGCCCTAGTCTTAGCACTGAAGGGATTGACACAGTTCTGGTATACCAACCTTCCGAGAGGCCAGATTACAACTTGGCTCGAGCTAAAGAACAGGCTAACGGCTTGCAGGCAGAAGGTTTGTCTTCTAATGACTTCATGGTAGTGTGTGTCTAGGGGGACAAAGAATCACTCCAACAATACATGCAACGAGTGGTGAAGTTGGCCGCAAGAGCCTCGAGAGTAAAAGAAGACAGCATCATTGACTACACTATAGCAGGCCTTCGTATTGGTCCATGCCAAGACTACCTTGAAAGAGCGAGACCAGAAACTGTGCGAGATCTATTTGAAATCATGCAAGGATACTGCAAATCCGATGAAGGGCGGAGGCGCAGAATTGAACAGATGAATTCCCAGAAGAAGCAGCGAGGCCAGTACAATCAACAAAGGCAATGGCAACCCGAGGCAAGCTCAAGGCAAAACTCGAGGCCTGTAAACAATGTCAGTTCTCAGCCCCCGGACCAGCAACCCTCACAACAGAATAACCATAATGGTCATCAACCCTCGGGTTCGAGAGGAGGAAGAAGCAATAGAGGCCGAGGGGGAAGAGGAAGCCGAGGAGGGAAAATCCTTGGTGTTTCTTTCATGGCAAAGACATTGGGCATAGTACACATGAGTCCCCAGACGCATTGCAAAAGAAGAAAGAATTTGAAGAGCAATCGAAAACCACAAACAGTTCATCTTTTGATGCAGCACCAGCATCGCATCAACACCCACAAAGCAGCCGCTCAGTATCGTACCTCTCCCCAAGCTACAAACTGCCGCATCACTCTTATTATTACCCCTCTCATCAGTACACTTACCCCTCGGTCCCACAAATGCCACAATTACTTCCACCGCCAAATTCTTCGAGGCAACACCAAGCCTCAAGATATGACTCCTCAGGATATCACACCGAAGTAAAGCCAAAAGTTGAAAGTGGAGGTCAGGGAACTTCTGGAGGGGACGTCGGAGATGATCCTCTAGGAATGGTTCACACAATCAACGCAATTTCTAGGGGCTCAAACGAACCTAAACATATGACAAAGAGGCAGAGAAAAGACGAGGCCTGAAGTGTGAATCAAATTTGCTCCAGGCAGGTTTTCCGAACTCCTTGGTCCCGTATCCCTATAACTTTCAGTCAGTCCGACGTCAGGCTCATGAAGTACCCCCACAACTATCCATTGGTAATCAGGGCTAACATTGGCCATACGACAATGATGTTGGAAAAATTCTTGTTGATAACGGCAGCTCAGCAGATATCATCACATGGAAGTGTTTTCAAGAAATGGGATTCAAAGCCGAAGATATGAAAGACGCAAATAATCTATTATATGGTTTCAGTGGCAAGAGAGTAAATGCGAAGGGTAAGCGTGATATCGATGTTACCTTCGGATTTGGACCATCAAGGCGGGTCAAAACAATCACATTCAATATCATCGAAATCGACTATTCCTACAATGCTATCTTCAGAAGATCAACCATCAACAGATTTTCGGCTGTGATTCATCAAGATTATCTTTGTATGAAGATTCAGTCGTCCTAAGGCATTATTTCTGTGTATGGCAGTCAAGATGAAGCCTGAAGGGCCGAAAGAAACACAACTTTCGGTGTCCAACACATTCATGTCATCAATGATGAAACACAAGATGAAGCAGAAGACCCGGAAGAACTTCCTGAAGAATAGAAGATAAAGCAATCTGTAGAACAAGTGGCCCCTTTCGAACACACAAAGAGAATCCCATTGTGCGAAGATATCCCAGACGAAACAATCATCATTGGCAAAGAACTAGACAACACAGAAGAAACAAAACTTATCGAGTTCCTTCGGAACAACCAGGACATATTTGCCTGGTCATCAAATGATCTAACAGGAGTAAGCAGAAGTGTAATTGAGCATGAACTTCGTATAGATCCGAAAGCAAAGCCGAAAAAGTAGAAACTCCATATAATGTCTGAGGAACAAAAAAATGCCGCACAAGCCGAAGTGCAAAAGTTGCTGGACGCCTGTGTGATTCGACCAGTTCAGTTCTCTTTGTGGCTAGCTAATGTGTTTATGGTACTGAAGAAGAACAAACAATGGTGGATGTGTATAGATTTCACCTGTATGAATAAGGCATGCCTAAAGGTCAACTTCCCCATACCTCGGATTGATGTGCTCGTTGATCGGGCAGCGTGCTGCGAAATGCTAAGTTTCCTGGACTTCTATGGATGAAAGTGACAGATGAAGAAGCACCAAGTTTCACTACCCCCTTCGGAGTCTATTGTTTTGTCCGAATGCCGGAAGGACTCAGGAATGCAAGATGTAGTTTCAGCAGAATGATCCAGAAAATCTTGGGCTCCTAGCTTCAAAGAAATGTATCAGCATATGTCGACGACATCGTCGTGAAAAGCAAACAAAGAACTAACCATATACAAGACCTTCGGGAAACATTCTCCAATCTTCGGAAGAATGGACTAAAACTGAACCCAGCAAAGTGTGTATTTGGAATCACGAAGGGGAAGCTTCTGGGTTGTCTAATTTCCAAAACAAGAATGCAAGCAAACCCTAAAAAATCGAAGCAATCAGGCGAATGCAGCCACCAACATCCAAGAAAGACGTGCAGAAGTTAGCCAGGAAAATTGCAGCACTCAACAGATTCATCTCCAAATCAGCAGAACGAAGCCTGCCTTTCTTCAAGGCGCTTTGGAATACAGCAACTTTCCAATGGGGTCCAAAACAGCAAAAAGCATTCGAAGATCTAAACCAGTACATCGAAAACCTAGCTATTCTTTCTAGCCCAACTTCGGGAACCCAGTTAATGTTATATATCACAGCTTCGGATACAACATTGAGTGTAGCTCCAATGGAAGAAAGGGAAATCGAGGGGGTCTTGAAGCAAGTCCCAATCTATTTCTTTCCGAGACACTGTCAGGATCCAAATTGTTCTATTCAGAAATGGAGAAAATTGCATACACACTTATTATGGCAAAAAGAAAGCTTTGTCATTATTTTCTCAGTCACAAGATCCTAGTGCCAACATCGTATCCGTCATGAGACATGTTTGAAAACAGGGAGTCATTAGGCAGAGTTGGAAAATGGGCGGCAGAATTGCAGGAGCATGTTGTTGATTTCATTCCTCGAACAGCGATCAAGTCCCAGGTTTTGGCAGATTTTGTAGCAGACTGGGCGCCTTCCACTGAAGCGGCAACCAGACCAATTCTGGAGGCACTATGGGAAATACAGTGCGACGGTCCCTATTATGACCGAGGTTCAGGTGCATCGGCAATAATTCTGTCACCGTCTGGAATCAAGCTCAGATACGCCATACGGCTAGACTATGACTAATGTACAAACAACATTGCAGAATATGAAGGGCTATCGTTGGGACTTTGGAAAGCAAGAGCGCTTGGGGCTCATAGAGTCTTCGTGAACACCAATTCTGAGTTGATGTGGGGCACAAAGACAAATCATACAAAGCAAAACACCCTAAATTGATCAAGTATCTAGCAGTAGTAAGATCCATGGAGAAGTATTTCTTCGGATTCACTGTAAAGAATTACCCGAGGTCTAGGAACAATGAAGTTGATGACTTGGCAAAAGTAGCAGCAAACAAAGCCCCTTTACCCTCGGATGTCTTTTACGAGGTACTCAAGCACAAATCAGTGCTCAACGACGAAGCCCCGGTTGTGGGGACCCCTTATCCAGAGGTTCCCTGATTACCTGTATCAGGTCCTGGATCGACCGCTGATACAGATCTTATCATAGATTAGTATCAGAAGAGGTAAATATCGTATATTTTAAATAGATTTAAACACCGTTTTTAGCTAGCGGGGAGCGGGCAGGCACTTCATTCCTCCACCGGAATGGGCTGCAGCACCTTCTCGCCCTGAAGTCCTAAACCTGTAAGACAATGAAAGCAAGGGTGAGTATTCTGAAGAGAATACCCAGCAAATCCCACAAATTCAATAATATATATGAATTAAATAAAATATAAAGGTCGGCGGAGGGGCACTTCCTCCCTGCCAGTCCCGATGTGCAATCCCGAACCTGATCAACGGTACCTTCTCCGTCTCAAGTTCCCCGTACAGAAACAGTAAAGACTAATCATCGGGGGCTTTGACTAAGTGGACTCTTGCCGGAGTCACGGCTATCCAGATAGATTCTACACTCTGCAGAGGTCGTACTTATCTACCCCGCATTCGGTCGACCCATACCGTGTACCTTGGCGGTACCGACCTACGAGACTCGTACCCACCGGTGACCATCGCTGGTCAGTATTCCCTAGGTCCAGCCACGTGCATACTGGGGGCTAAGCAGGGGCTACTAATCATCCGCCTCGCGGATATTAACCCGGATTTTTGATGAGCTCATTGGGCCTCTGGCCCACAGGGTCTCTGACCCTGTATCCTAGTCAACCCGTGCCGCCCAGTACCAGCCCTCTGTCTGGGGCTGTCTCCAGTATACCCGTTTCCCGACTTGGCGCGTACTCGACCCGGCACCAGGCGCTACCCAGTTCGCCGGTCAGCACTCTGTGCCAATCATACGGCTCCTTGGGATGGATTACTAGGTTCAGCTGGTGGGGTGTGAATCAAGGCCCCACATAAATAGGCATTCCCGAAGGCTATGCCTTTTTGGCATGCGAGGTTGTACTGGGCACTAGAAAGACTCTCTCGTGAACCGGTCCTTAGCTGGGATCAAAGTGGCTCTTAGGACAGAATCCCCTTCCTTGGGATCTTCCTTCCACTCCCAATCAGCATCCTATAACTACAGCGGGGCCAGGCATGCACCCACGTGATGCCTCCTCATAGCTTATGCTGCAAGAACGGTAAACTTTAGTGATTAGAGTGATATTATTGGTGAGACTTGCCTTCATTGTCGTCCTTAGGCGTTTCTTACGCGGGCGTATACCATATGTTGACCGGGCTGGGCTTCGGGTCTTCTGGAGCTTCGACGTCTCGTCGGGCCCGGTCAGGCTATCGATAAAACACATAAAATAACAATCAGTATAACAGTACATCAATCAAATAGTAAAAGGAAAGAAGGCAGGGATTAGAAGGATTCTTCTAATGGTTGGGAGTTGGATTAATAACCCATTAATTATATAAAATAACTAATGGATTAAAGGATGAGAATAAGAGAATTATTAAATAATTCCCTGGACGGTGGCTGGAACGATGATTATCAATATTCCGGGATTTATATGGATTTCTAAGGAATAAACCCCGAATAACTGATATGGATTTCTAGAGAATCCTTATCTGTCTTTGGGCAGCATGACGGTTAGGGTTTCATCGGTATTTAGGGGTTTGCGGGCGGTTGGCATGGCGACGGGGTTTTAGGCGGGCGTAACGGCGGGGTTTGGGCATTAAAATGGATAGGCTAGGCTTGGGATATAAATATTAGGGAACAAGCACATGGAAGTGCTTGGGAATAATCTCTAATATTTATGGGAATTTTCTATGGATTTATCGAGCTAAGATATGGAAAGGGGAATTTTCTGGATACACTGGGGACGGCCTCTTATTGGCTAGAACTTAGCCTAATTGGATTTAGGCTCTAATGATGTGCTAAAAAGGATTGGGTGGCATCACTAGGCTTAGAAATATTTCTAATATTTTTGGGTATTTTTGGGGAATTTTTGGAGGTGAGGAAGGGCTCTAAATAAACTTGTGTGTGCACTTCCCCGGGTGTGCGTAGCGTTTTCCAGGCGGCTGACGCAGCAGGTGGGGTCCGCCAGCGGCACTGTTTCGTGGGCCGGAACCATGGGCCGGTGGACCGCGGCGTCCCCCGCTCAGGGTTCACGTGCGCCGGGTCTACGCGAGATGGCGCGGCTCGGCGCGGTGAGCCGATCGTGGACCGGGGGTGCGGCCGGGACCTCGGTCTACGTGGATCGAGCCTACCCACGGGGAGGAAGGGACGGGCCCGCCTGTCAGCCGCTGGCACGGTGGGTTAGAAGGACGACCCGCTGGGGCGTCTTCTCCCTGCGCTGGTCGCCATGGGGAAGGAAGAGGAAGCTCGGGGTTCTTCCCGATTTCCCAGTTCCGGCCACCACGGCTCGAGTGGAGGCGCGGAAAGGGGAAAGGAGCTCACAGGCGATTCGTGCCTGGCCTCAGTGGAAAAGGAGGGAGCTAGAGAGGCGGCCACGGCAAGGGATGCCGGAGCTCGGCTTGGCCTTGCGCTGTGCCGGGCAGGGGAGGGGCTTGCTCCCCCTTTTATTGGCGCGGGGAAGGCTGTGGAGCTCGCCACGTCGCTCCGGGTGGGCGAGGGCGGCCGCGGAGGTGAGGGCGCGTGGCGCTGGGGGTGGCGTCACGGCGGCGGAGGCGATCTCGGCTTCGGGCGTTCGGAGAGTGGACGGCGCCGTAGTCGCGCTGCGGTGGCGACTGGTGGTGGCGACACGTGTCGCGCGTGCCTCTCTGGGGCTCATCCTGGCCGGCGGTTGAGGATCGGGTGGCGGCGGTCTGATGCGGCGACGCGGGAGGAAGGCGAGGGAGGGAGGAACGGGATGGTGACATCATCCTACGTCACCCCGAGCGGGAATCGGCCGCGCCGCGTGGGCTGGGCGGGGCGTGCGGACGGGCCGTGGCCTGTTGGGCCAGGGGAGCAGAGGGGCGCGCAGGCTGGCAGGCGGCGGAAGGCGGCTGGGCCGTGGAGGAGTGTGGCCCAACAGAAGGAAAGGGGGGAAAGAGCTGGTGAGGCCGGGAAATAGGGGAGGGAAACCGGACTTTGGAGCTGGGTTTGAAGAGGAGTTGGGCCGGAAATGGAACTGTGGCCCGTTTAGCGTTTAAAAGAATTTTCTATTTATTTGAAGAGGTTTTTGAAGGGAATTCAAATTCAAACTTAAACTAAATCTTCTCTAATTTGATTCTAGGGTTTTGGAGACCCATCTTAGCACTCAAGTTGTGAAGCATCCCTCTTATTTTCCTATAGTTTATTAACCATATTTATTCCTTTTATATCTATAATTATCTTAATGAGTTGAGTGTTTATTTAAACAATCCTAAATTAATTCTATTTAAATTTGAGGGTGTCACACCGGTCAAGTACATTAACGCGATACAAAGTGAAGACTGGAGAGCGCCACTCATGGCGTTCATTCGTGGCCATTATGAACCCGAGGATGAAACAGAAAAGAAGAGACTGGAAGCAAAAGCTAGAAATTACTGTATAGTAGATTACAAATTATGCTGAAGGGGGATTTGTGCACCGCTGTTAAAATGTATATTTGTAGAAGAAGGGAAAGAATTGCTTCGGGAAATTCGCAGCGGCATGTGTTCATCACACATCAAAACGAGGGCCCTTATACAAAAGGCATTCGGACAAGGATACCATTGGCCTTTGACAGTATCAGATGCAAATGAAATTGTCCGAGCTTGCAACAACTGTCGCATGCATTCACCATACAACCACTACCCGGCAAACGAAGTGCAACTTATTCCTCCAATCTGGCCATTGTCTAGATGGGAAATTGACATAGTGGGTCCGCTTCTGAAGGCCCAGGGAAACTTGAATTATGCAATTGTCGCTATAGAATATTTTTCCAAATGGATAGAGGCCAAACCAGTCCAGCAAATAAAATCAGCATCGATTCAAAAGTTTTTCTGGTAGAACAAAGTATGCCGCTTCGGAGTCCCCAGAGAAGTGACAGTTGACAATGGCAAGCAATTCGACAGTGAAGCATTTCGCAGTTTCTGCCAGGGCCTCGGGACAAAATTGTGCTTTGCCTCGGTTTACTACCCACAGTCCAATGGGGCCGTTGTGAGAGCAAATGGAATCATTTTTTCCGGGATAAAGAAAAATATTACAGGACCTCCGAAGGGAAAATGGGTAGATGAGTTGCCAAGAGTAATCTGGTCCAACAACACCACAGAGTCCCGAACCACCAAATTTTCACCATTCAGACTCCTGTATGGAGAAGAAGCTATGACTCCGGAAGAGTTAAAGCACAAGTCTTGGAGAGTCGAAGAGGAAGCCCACTAGGACACAACTGTAATGGAGGTAACGCTAGACACGACGGAAATTCTAAGAGACAAGGCATCCAACAACCACGAAAACTAGCAAGAAGAAACTAAAAAATGGAGAGATAAGAAAGTAAAACTGAGGGGCATCCAGAGAGGAGACATGGTGCTCCAGAAAATTCCGAAGGGCAAATACAAGGGAAAATTGAATCCGAAGTGGGAAAGCCCCTTCTTGGTGTCAGAAACAACAAGACCATCCGCCTTCAGACTACAATCGCTGGACGGAGTCGATGACCCGTACCCGTGGAACGAAGACATACTACAAAGATACTACATTTAAGGAGCCAAGGGCTCAGAAATTGTATTCTATGAATTTCTTTAGATTTTCTCTTTATTATGTAATTTTCTTTTTCTACCTTTTGAACATGTAATGAGGGACCCGTACTCTTTTTTTCCTCACAGGGGAAGCCTTCGACTTGTGTTTCATAAGCAATTCGAGGCTGTGAGGTTTTTAATGAGGTGGGCCTCCAATGTAGCCCCTTGTGCAATATAAACAAGGTTTCCCCAGGAAAAAAACCGAAGCAATCAACCACTTCGTAAACTAAGCGGAGTTGTCTTCAGAAAATGGTCGATTCAACGACCAAGGTGAGTTAAGCCTCGGAGCGCACCATTGGCTCGAGCACTTAAGCCTTAACTCATACGCGAAAACTGCGATAAAACATCCCGCAGTGAATGTAGGGGAAACACGCCCCTAGGCCCGAATCTGATACCAAAAATAAACAAAATCTTCCGACGGGAAGGAATATGCACAAACCAAGCAATTTTAACCAAATGACCTGCCCCTCAGGGTTCGAGGTCTGGACCGAGGGGGGGAAGGAGTTCTTCAAACACGAGGATGATCTGAACCTCGAACCCCAGCGACGCACGTCCGAAAACGGCGAGGAGGGGGGAGGTGTTCTTTCAAAAACAAACACATAACGTAATCAATATTCATTACAATCATTTAAGGCTCAGCCATTGCAATATCACAGATTTTAGTGATCAAATTATAAACAATGTCAGAAATGATGCCTTCGGCTTTTTCCCTCAAGAATGCCTCGAAATCACCTGTGGGCGAAAGAATAGGATACAAAAGAAATTACAGGGGGGCTTCGTAATCAAAAGGCAAACCTAATTAGGAAATTTATATATAAATTCCGGAGGTTCATATACAACTTCATCACAACAAGGTTCTTGTGACATCTCTGATGTCTAATCACCTCATTAAGTCTTGATGGACAATTAAACTTGTAGTTATGACCAAAGTCAACACATGAAATGACGATTTAAATTTCCTGCACCGAACCTTTAGAGCTTGAATTAATTTGAATTCAAAATTTCACTTAATAACTTGAAAATCTGTCAATATAATAGTTGTCCCAAATTTCATAAGGAACAACTTTGTTAATTGGTGGTTTTCAAAATTTTGAGTGGAAGACTCTCTAAATCATGGTCAAACAGCAAGTCAACCGAAATTTCAGCCTACACTTAGAATTTTTTCCAACTCTGGAATGCTGAAGTTTTTCCCAAAAGTTGAAGCTTGCCATTTGAAATTTCGTGTATAACATTTCATGAACTTTGCCCTAACTTGAATATTTGATATGTGGACTTGCCCTTGGTTATGTTCTCCATCAAGTATTCACACTCTAAACATTTTAGATTTGCTTGGGAAGAGGGTTAAGTTGACTGAAATCTTGTGCAACTCGGTGAACTTGGACCTTTCCCGGATGGCATGGTTCAAATTCGAATTTTTACTTAAGAACTCAAAAATGCACCAATACAAAAGTTGTTCACATTTTCATGGGACATAACTTTGACAATTGGAGCTCAATGAGATTCTAAGTGATTCAAGCCTAAAAACGTAGTCGAAGTCAGGTCACCCCGCTGAGTTCGCCGCGTTCATGGCAGAAGTTCACCGGAAGTTCACGCAGTTGTCTCCTCAATTTTCCCATTGATCTAGGGACTTTTCATATGGTCGACCTTTGGGAAAGTTATAGAGGGTACTGTTGGACATGATTTTCGTATTTGGAGATTTTTGAGTTCGATTCAAGTTTTTGGAGATCTTTACCCGCAAAGTAGCGCCGCAAATGCGGGCACCCAAGAGCTCCGCTCACGCCCGCGCGTTCCGCCCCCTCCACGCCGCATCCCGCTCCTGAGCTTCGCCAGGCCCCGACGACCACGTGCCTCGGCGACCTCGCCGCGCTCAGCTCGACGCCCGCGCCACCGTCCTCGGCGCCCAATCACCGCTGCCGCCCGCCTCGGCCTCCACCCGCGCGATCAGGCCGCTTGCCCACTCCCGGCGCGGTCCCCCCCTGTCCCGTCTCGCCTGCCGCGCCCTACACCCGGTAGAGGAGTGACAACACCGCCAAGACAGCTCGCGTCCGCGTCAGCGCCGCGCCCGACAGCCGCCACGTGCACGCTCGCCGTCGGCCGAGCTCCACCGCGCGCAGCGCCCAATGTCGAGCCGCGCAGCCCACCCCCAAGCTTCGCCTCGACGCCAAGCCACTGTCTGTGCTTGTAAATAGGACCCCTAGCCCTCCACCTCGAGCCCTACCATTTTCCCCATCGCCGCCGTCAGGCTGCTCCGACGAGCACTCCCCTCCGCTCGCCCCCGTCGCCATCCAAGTGCACCAGAGCCTTAGACTAGTGCCGCTCCACCTCCCCAACCACTCGACCCTCGACCAGCGCCGCTCCCCTCGCCGGCACAGGAGCAGAACTGGTCGTCTCCGGTCCTCACCACGGCGCGCCCTTTCCCGGCCTCCTCCAACCCCGATCTCTACATCAAACCGACGCGTGGTGAGCTCCTCTTCATCCCCGAGCCATCTCCCCTTCGAATCGGCCTCTTCCCTAGCCGGGATCGAGCTCCCCAGATCCCGACCCGCACAAGGACCTCGCGGTTAGAATTAGACAGAGCTCAAGGTTGTTTGTGTAAGTTGCAGGGACCTGTTCGTGATTCTTCAGAAACTTCCAGGGGCCGATCTGAAAATCTGCGACTTCTAGTTTTGGATTCAATCAGTGAACTTTGAAAATCGTTTAAAAATCACAGAAAAATCATAAAAATACAAATCTGATTTTGTTGGACTCCTGGTGACGTGTTCTACCTTTTATAGAAAGCATGTATAGGTGTTTTCTGTCTAGATTTCAAACTAGGTTCAAATCGGTTCAAACACGAATTTGCGCACAGTTTGAGATCTAGAGCTTTGTTTGAGTTGATCTTTTAGTATGTTGTTTCTGGGTACATGTCTGAGCTGCTGTAAAAAGATGGCACCAAGTTGCACAATACATTTTGAGTTATTAATTAATCTTTCTGTCTGCACCTAGTTGGATCTATGACTTTTAGGAATTAATCTGTTCACCAAATTAATCTCAACTTTTTTCTGAAGCTTGTTAGCTTAATTATGTGCTTGTGGTGAATAGTAGAGCTTAGTTTGGCCTGGATAACATGCTTAACTTGAATTAACTTCTTGCTCAGCCAGTTTGAGCAGAGGAAAGCAAAGCTAATTTTATAGGAAGATCCTTTGATCTTTTTAAGCTAATGTTTGGCATGTTATCTTGGCTTAGCTAGTTGTAGCTTTGGTAATTTTGTTAGGGTTTAATTCTGTTAGTGTGATTTTATAGGATTTAATCTTGATGCTAGTGTGCTAAGCTTGTTTGATTTTTCATGGTAGATGTATAAATGCTTTTGAGTTAGTTTGCGGTCAGTAAATCTATGTTGATGTAAAAAACATGCTGTAATTTTCTTAATTGCAGAATATACACCTAACTACCAGAATAACTTAATCAAGGTTGCTAAGTTAAATAAGTCACATGAAATGATGAGGGTCAAATCTTGAGCTTGTTGCAAACTAAATGAACCAACCCCCAATCCTAACTTGTTTAGTGAATAAAATAAGTTAACAAATCTTAGATGTGTACACAATCACCATCACCAACCCAAGTTTCTTTTATGAGAAAATACAAACTTAATTAAAGAAAGGGAAGGTCAGACAAATATTGTCTAGGTGAATGTGCCATTCAATACACCCCGGGTTTATCGTGTGAAATGCGATGCTCGATATAACATCATTCTCTGATGCATTGCATCTCGTATAGGAACGACTCTCGACGACGGAAGCTGCAAGTCAAACCCGACGCAAGAAGAAGGACAGCCCGAGAAGAAGCTAAACACCGTCGTCGCTAGCAAGTCAAGACCCGAACCAAGTTCGGAAGAGTCAATACTAACCTAGCTCAGGATTAAGGCAAGCCCCGGAGCATGTCCTATGTTTCTAAACTATGCAACTATGTTTTGTTAAGTTATGCTTGTGCATTTACGTTCAGGAGTTGAATTGAAACCTTAGTTGCATGATCCTAGGTACCTATGCTTTGCAATACTAGTATGCTAGGTCGATAGTTGCTGTGCTATAAGGACCCGGTAAAAGTCGAGTGATTTCCTGTCACTCGCGAGATAATAGGAATCGCCTGCTTTACTTATGTTGGAATCATAAGGATGACGGGCGGGGGATTTTTGTCATGTAGATGCCCCGTCCGTGTAAGCTAAAATTTGGTTAAGGCAAGCCCCCCTATAGGCATACAATATTTAGAATTAGGCACACTTTATTTTATCTCTATAGCAACGTAGACATGCTTTCATAAAGTGTGTTAGAAGCGTCTTCGTATGGACCGTGTCAGGCTTTGTAGAGACAAATTTGTTAAGCGTATCTATGAACAATAAAGACGTTCCATAGATACGTTAGATACATGTCTTCAAATTTTGATACAATTTTGTAGACATATAAATAAAACATGTCTAGTTGTGTAGTTACATAGTGTAGTAACACTCAGTTGCATGTTAAGAAATGTAGAGATGATTACATAGATACATTTAGAGAACATGTCTACTAATATAGATACATTTTGTAATGACGCCTTGTAGCATATTAAGTATTATAGAAACAATTTGTTAGATACATTTGCAGGTGACGTGGCAGGTGGTGTGGCAGATGACGTGGCGAGTGACACGCTTTGTTGTGACACTTAATTACATGCTAATGAATGTAGAGACAATATCATGGACACGCTTTTATTATGTGTCTATAAATATAGATATATTGTATATTGTGTATCAAGAAAGGTAGAGACGAATTTATACATACACTTTATATCGTATCACAACACTGATATAGACGCTTTCTTAGATACCATTTTATAGTATATTGACACATTTGAAAATAAATAGGTGATTCCACAAATTTTTTTCAATCTTGTCGTGGACTAATATGCATGATTAAGAATCTAAACTAATTCATCCATCTCATTGCATTTGTAAAAAAGCACTGATCAACAATCTGAATAGTTCAACCAACAGGTCCATTTATAAAGTAAACTCAGGTGTTCACAAACAAACATAGACAAAGTAGCTATCATACAAATATTTCTAACGTTGTTTTTTGACAACTAAAAGATATCTTGTTGACTTTGACATGATTTTCATCTGCATCAATCTTCTCCTTACATGATTGATATCAACTTTAAGCTTCTTTCACCTGCAATGGACGGTTTTAGATGAGTAACACATTTTCAAGATATTAAAAACTGCAAAGTACTATTATAACAAAAAAAACTTACATGTGAACGTGGCCAAGCAATAACAAAGCTAGCAGCTTCTGCTAGTGTACGCATATCACGTAATGGTCTAGGTAACTCCTCATCTGCTCCATTTTCAAGAGATTCAAGATAAACACCCACAAATTCCTTTCCAAGCACGCTTTCTCCAATAACTCGTTTGTTGTCAGTAGTCACTAAGTTTCCTTTGGCAACAACTCTTCCTTTGTTTCTTAGTGAAGTAAGATAGACTTTCACTTGTTTCTACCATTTGAAAAACACAAAGATATAAGATTTTAACCTTACATTAACATTATTCTAATTGAAAATAAGGTAAACAGAAGCATACCTCTAAATGTTTCGAGGCTTTGACTCTTCGAGTTCTCTACAATAATAGTTTAATAATGAAAACTTAGCCTCGCTCAAGAAAGTTAGACATAATATGTATAAACAGTATCAACTTAGTCATACCATATTGGTCAGTATTGTATCAGTTGGCAAATTGGTGCGTGCATCACCCTTCTCTACATGAGTAGAACTCTGAATATGTGCTTCCTATAGCCATAGCATAGCTTAGATCACCTTAGAGTTAATAAGAAAATACTACTGCAAGTACGACATTTACATGAAAAAGTAAAGAGGACAACAGATCAGGTGCATTGGTAAGTCTAGGAGTACTTGTTTTTGCTATTCTCAATCACTATCTTCTGAATAACACGAGCATACCTTTGTAATTCTTTGCTCACTTTGTAAAGATGTTTGGTCTTCAGTGGCTCTATTAGTTATATGGACAGGTCGTAGCTGAAAATTTTTCACAACCGTATTTTATAAGACATTAGCAAGAACGTGGCCACGCGCGCGCTCCCGCTGCCTTGTTGACCCTCGTGCCATGTTTTTCCCCTGGGACCCGAGTTGTCGAACCCCAACGCCGGCCTACACGCGACCGTGCCAAGAGCTGCACCGCCGGCAACCCTAGACCAAGCAAGAAACCGCCTTTTTGGATGCCTGTGGTTTGGCCTTCGTGCCAAACATTTCCTTGTGCAGGAACCCGTCGGAACCAAACCCTCACCGAGCCTTGGACCCGCCGCGCACGACGAACGCTGCTCTGCGGCATTTCGTCGAGCGCTCCCCGTGCATCAAAACCCTAACCATGCCCGAGTCGTATCGAGCCCTAGAGAGCCAAGACCTGGCCTTGTTCATCTTGAACGTGTGTCTTGCCTTATTTGGCGCCGATCCATGGCCTCGTCGCCGGGATTGGGCGAGGTTGAGTTGCCGCCGGCGTGCCTCCGCCGCCGCGCGCTCGCGCTCTCCGTTCGACCTTACGTCGAACACCTCGCGGGCGGCCCTCCTCCGACGCCACGCGTTGTGTATAGAGGCGCCCACACGCGCAGCCACATGGGACGCGCCACATAGGATCGCTTCCGCGCCCCATCCGATCATGTGATCCCAGTCCACATGGACCGCTGGCTCGGCCCACGGTGGACGTTGTCCACCCTACCAACAGCCCCGAGCGCGCCACGCGTCGTCGCTCCGCCCGAGCCACACCGCTAGCCACCCCGTCGTGTGCCGGATTGGGATCGTTTGTGCCCGCTGACGTCAGCGATGATGTCAGCCGGCAGACGACCGTTTTTCAAACAAGCCCATGCAACTTTGCAGAAAACCCCTCGTGCTTTCTTGTTTTCACAGATCGCTCCTTCCACCTTTGGCCCTTTTTCAAAGAACCCCCTGGCTGGTTTATTTACGGTTAAACCCCTGGGATTCCTTTTAATTGTGTAAAAGACCTTCGGCCTGGATGTTGGGACCCACCGTGGTTGACCGTTGACCTGGTCAAAGTTGACCGGTCAATGTTGACGTCATCCGGGCCTATGATGACGTCAGCACAGGCCGGTCCCACTACACTTTTGCAGTTAGGCCCCTGAACTTTTATGAAATTACAAACAAGTCCCTAGACTTTTACGAGTAGGTCCCTCCACTTCTGACTTTTTACAGAAAGGTCCCTGGCTGCCCCTTTTACCTTTTAAACCACCGGTTCTTTTGCATCAAGGCCTCTAACCTTTTCCATATTAGCAACCAGGCCCTTCCACCTCGGCAATCTTGCAGGAAACCCCCTGTAGTTTTAAGAAAAGAGTTTATTCTTTAATAAATTCTTTTTCTTAATATCTATAAGGTGTTAAAGCTTGGAAAATCCATATCTTTTCCGTCTTAGCTCCGATCGACGCGAGACCAGTTGCGTTAGGTTCCAAAAATCGAGCCCGTCATTCCAGACCTAGCCAAGTGGCGTCCGTGTCTTAGTCACGCGACCGCCACGTGGCTGACTCGTTTGTGACCCGTCAGATAGTGGCTCCACTTGTGGGACCCACTAACTGATAGCCCGGACCCACCTGACCGATGAGGCCTGCATGTTGACATGTGGGACCCGATAGCCGTTAACCCGTCAGTCTTGCCCCGTAGACCCTAGTTTGACCCATGACCAAGGTCGTAACCCTCTGACCGTTGACTTAGTCAACTTTGACCAAGTCAACGATGACATCACCAGAGCTCGTGATGATGTCATCAACCCCAGACCGCTGCCCTTGCCTGCTCGACTCGCGGTTTAACCTCGAGCCGACGACCGACACTTCTCAGCTGCTAACTTGTGTTCTATCTTTTATTCCTTTTTCCAGAATGATTTATAAATCCCAAAAATGGATTTAAACTTCAAAAATTCATAATAAATCAACCGTAGCTTAGAAAAATATGAAACCAGTTTCAGTATTTTTCTAAAATCATGACGAACACGATAGAATAGAGTTTGCTGCCATTTGACTTTCTATTGATTCTCATTTGGAGTTCATTGCTATTAGTTATCGGTATTTATTTATATATCCGTATAATAGGATCCCCGGAGGACCCGGACTACTTCGACTACTACAACTACTTCGACGACGTCGACTACGCTGACGTGAAGAGATAAAGGACCTTGCTCCAGGTTCACGCTCATCCTGACTCTTTGACCTATTAGGCATTGCTGAGTAGAATGCTAGCGCTTTGCTTATTACATGATGATGATGATTGAGCCATGCATAGCCTGTTTATACATCCTGATTCCTTGATTGCCTACTACACCTATATATGATTGCTATGCTGCTGCTTGCATGTGTATGGGATATCGTGGATTAGGATTCTTGACGTGTGTGGGATAAAACCGGCAGGAGAAGGTGTTTTTGGGGAACTTGGCGGGGGCGAGCATTTTATAACAACTCGATATCTTGATCGAGGTGCCGGAGGACCCTGCTCTCGAGGGGATCCCACACCGTGCTTATGGCGGGCACATGGATGGATAGGAGCACAGGAGTTGGCGACGGTACCTATAGTGGGTATTGCGACTGCGTTCTTCTACGGGGATACGCCTATGGACGATGACGCTCGCCCCGGTCTGAATCCGAGTGGGGTAACTTTATTTGGGCCCCACGTACTTACCGCTTACCCATATGAACGGGTTCCAGCATTCCTATCTAGCGTGATGCCTGCACTGCGAGAAGATCAGGTGGATGGTGTACGGGAACGGGAGAGACCGTCTCCCCGAAGGACTATAGCCCCGACAGGCCCCCGAGGGAGAGTTCAACACAGCTTCTGAAGCATTGGATTGCGAGCCAATGGATCGAGACAGGAAGGACAGGCGGGCATCGTTGTGGTTAGGGTCTGTGCTGTGGGTTGCGTCTCGAGTTGGCGACGGCCATCTCGCAGCCCGAGTGGGTCCAGTTGTACAAGCTCTGCAGAGTCTAGAATCTATACGTATAGCCGTGTCCTCGGTATGGATATTGCCCATTTTCCCAGTTACGTCTCATATTTTGGGATCTTCTACCTCCCCCTATTTCTAGCCACTTTTGAGAGTGATTAAGGTTCGCAGCTACGGGCGGGGAGAAGGAGAGTCTGCTCCCTCTTCTTTCAGGATCCAGTCGTAGTTGGTGAGGTGCGAGGGGAGGGAGCTCTCGCATCGACTTAGACGAGTGTGAAGAAGGTGATGTAATGTGAGGTGGGATTTGGGAATGGTTTGTGGAGATGATACCTTGACTATTATTGCTGCTATTGTATAGGAAACCACAGCCTTTCCTTGAAATACTTTTATACCTTTAGATGTTAGGCCACTTAAAGCTTGCATACAGATGGTGACGTGAACCTATCCTGCTCCTTGGGGATAGTTTGTGAGCATGCAGGTTTGGACGCGTGGAAAAAGGGTTGTGTGCTTCGCTCGAGTTGCCTGTGGTGTTGATCGAAGATGAAGACTTGAGGCCTAGCTACCGCTATGCAAGATTTCCGCTTGTCGCTTAGCCCGACGGGCTTGTACTTTACCTGTATTTCCATAATGGTATGGATGTAAATCTCTTCTATGTAATCTAAATTCATTGTATGGATATGATATTATACTGAGATGAGTTCTGTACGTGATAGCTACTGATCCAGGGACTATCACAAGGGTACAGAGATTCGGATTCTTGATTATGAAAATCCGGGTCGTCACAGCCTCAGGGTTGGACCGTTGTCTGGGACGAGGATGCTTCTGAGTGATGTCACGATGGCTTCACATGACGTCACTACCTTTCCGAATAAATAGTTTATTTCTACTGCATTTTAAACTCTGAATTATCTCTACTTTGTGCAAGAGCTGAGTTTGTAATAAAGTACCGAAGTGGGACCTATTTAAATCTATCTATGGATTGTTGTAATCTCTGGTACTCTCATTCAAGTGAGTAAATGCATGACTCGTTTCGATCTCGGTAACTGTGCGTGGTTGCATCGGGCTTGACCCGACAGGCTGTCACTTTAGTTCGGCCAAGTGGCTAATCGCGTTTCATGCGATGTTTAGCTTGCTAAGCCGGATTTGTGGGCCCCACCACCTGGCGGGCCCACCTAGCATGAAATAATGTCATTTCCTGGTAAAGGAAAACATTAATTGCATAAGAGTTGGCAGCGGCTAACCAGAATTGAAAAGTAAAGATCGGAACTAGGACCTGATCAAGACGACTTGCAGGGCCGGTGAAGGGAGGGAAAACCTTCCGATGGAGCTGCAAGATTAAGCAAGTCTGAGTACCACCGCACTCAGCAAGTACATAACAATCGAAGGTATAAACATGCATTATTAGTTGACAAGTGATTAGTAAATCAGTGTTGGGTCCTGGAGGGGCAAGAACCTCCCTACCAGTCCCCCTGGTGATTCTAGCCCGGATCCTTCTGTCGATCCCGCAATCACCTTCATTTCGTTATCATCACTCCTATGGGTTATTCTTGGCTAATATGTGGGAGCTTTAACCAGACGGGCTCATAACCGAGAGCCACGGCTATCGATAGATTGGGTAACTCTGCAAAGGTTTGTACTCTTGAAACTATACGGTCAGGCGACCCTTCCGTGGCCAATTGTAGGGTCACCCTACGGGACTCGTATCCACTGGCGTCCATCTCTGGACAGCTTCCATCTGGGTCTACCCACGGATGCTACTGGGGTCTAAACAGGGATCGCATAAACGTCCACACAAGGACATCAACCCGGGTATGGATGCATCATATAAGTTAGGGCATGCATTGCCCGTGGGCCCTACCAGCCCTGTCACATGCGACCCGTGTCGACCAGTCCCAGCCCTCTGTCTGGGGCTGTCTCCAGCATTTCCGTTGCCCACCGTGGCCCCTGGGGTAGCTTTACCAGAGGTAGCTGGTGGAGTGTGAGTCGAGGCCTCACATTACAGGGCATTCCCGAAGGCTATGTACTTTTCATGTACGGGCGAAGGTCATCAAAATCTCGCTTGTGAGTCTGAGAAGCACATCGGATTGACAAGTAAGTAACCATGGCACCTGGGCCGGTCTGACCGGTTTGACCATCCGGTACCAGACCGCGGTGGAGGTGTTTGTCCAGCAAAATAGTTCAACGACATACCATATTGAGGCTCCCCTGTGGATGAACCTGATGCATTATGTAAAGGTCCTTTGGGTATTAAAATATCAGATATACCAGCATCATCATCTACTACTAGTTTACCATTGCTCTTATCTATCATGTCCTGCATACTCTTTTTTATTGATAAGCTCAAATCGTCTATTACAGTCGTAAGATCATCTACAGTAATAAAAGTTGGTGATGATGATGTGCTCACTTTAGTTTGTACCTCGGGAGGAGAAGTATCCAAGGTGACCTCCTTTTCCTTGATGATGTTGCCATGACGGTCTTGTACAAAGTGTGACAAAAATTTCTTCTTTGCATCGTTCTGTCTCTTGTGCTTGGGCTTCTTCGATCTTCTTCAATTCTTCTTCTAGAGCCTTTTGTTCATCGGCCCCAATATTATTCAGATCTGGCCTGATGACACTGGGTCCATCAATCTTGCCGTGTTTAGAATTAGAACCAGCGATGACAGCCGATTTAATTTCTTTCTTCCCCAGCGGAGTCGCCAAAATATGTCGGCGCTAAAACGGGGCCAACACACGATCGCGCTAGATCGCGGGGGAGGCAGAGGCACACCTTGCAGCGCCGCTGCACCAAACCTGGTCACATCTCTATGGAGAGGCGGTTGGACCAGGTTCACTGGACAGCCTAGCGGGTAGACCGACGAACGCTCGCCCGGGAGGGACCCTGTCAGGGCAAGCGCACGTAGGGGTGTTCTAGCATCGGCAGGCCACCTAGAACATCCTCAAGTGCCGTAGAGGTGAAGGAGAAACAACAGATGGGGTTGGAAAAGCTAGGGCAAAGAGAAAAGGTAAAAGATGCAAAATAAGAGATAAAAGTGTTTTTGATCGATCGGATACCCTCAAACGGCCATGACCCTTTATATTTATAGGGAGGGGAGGTCTTGCCCCACAAGGAGTTGAATCTCTAAAAAAACTTGTGCTAAAATACAACTCAACTCGGACTACACAGACCAATACCGGTTTAACCGGGTTAGGGACTTGGTCTAACCTCTATGCCTAGGTGCAGATCTTGTTGAAGTCATAACTCCTCTGTTCGAACTCTAAATCGGACGTTCTACATATGAATTTTAATCTTCTCGATGAGAGCTATGCAATGGTGAAGTCCAATTTGCCTTTTGAGCAACTTCAAAGTTCTGGTCTAACTGCCTTGGCAACCCGGTTAGACTGCCCTGCTCAGACCTCCCAATTTTGAGTGCGAACACGTTGACATACTTCAAGAGATTGCCAAGATCCACAACGTTTGGGATTTGCATGAAGAGTTCCAAACCTGTGGCGTCTATCCCATTTGTGTCGGCTTGGAGGTACGGTATTGGAAGGAGAACGCTACAGGGCCTATACCGGTTCTGGACTTCCAAGTGCTTCCGAGTTACCAACAAACGTACATGGCATCCCATTGTTTTATCCTTTCTAAATTATACATCGTTTGAACTATAACTGCTGAACACTTCGGTTTGCAAACCTGGAGGATCCAGTCACCATCGAGGAATGGGCTGATTTTATGCTCACCAAGGAATCTCCAAAGGAATATGCTGTGTGCATGAAAATGCTCGGGCCGAAACGAGGAAACCGCGTGTTTTCTTTCTTTGGTGTTACACCAGGACTTCTCCAGGCCACTCTTGAGAACAAGGAGTATGCCAAAAAGAAAGCTGAAGCCGAACGGCTGAATAAAGAAGAGGTCGACCGCTCAAAAGGAAAAAAGACTGCCGCCCCACCACCTCGTCGAAGACCACCGGCAGCACCAAACTTACGAAACAACTGGAGAAGCACAAGCATGGGAGGCAAGGGGGACGTGGGAAGAGTGTGAAGACTTCTTCGCCCGAAGACAAGCTGATCAGGGACGCTCCCTCGGAGCATCCACTGAAGATAAAGCCGGTTACAATGATTGACCCTTTTGATGATGAAGAGACCCACCTCATTGATGAGGGGCGACCGCCGATTGAGGATGGGGACGACGAGCTCTCAGTGCCTTACAGCCCTCCGGCAGCTGAAAGTGATGAGGAACTTCTTGTTGATGCTCCGAAGGAAAAATCTAAGAGCCCCGAGCCTTCCCTAGGCCCTCGAAAGTCTACGACTGCCAAGAGTGGTTCTATCTCTTCATCGGATTCCTCACGCGGATCGACCCCTTCGAGTAAGTTGAAGTCAGGCAAGGAAGAGTTCGGAGCCGCTGCCAAAGCATGATTCGAACGATGGGGACCAAGATGATAGCAGTAGCCATTTTGTTAGACCGTCAGATCCGAATGTCGTGGCTGTGAAGCTCGGAGCCAGCCCCTCTGCCAAACTTATTGGGGGTCGTGTTGTGAAGAAGGTATGCTTCGAGAGTGGTGGCCATGAGCGTGCCTTCCTGACCACGGCCAGTAAATCATTTTGCTTGCCGCTTGCCGAGGAGCAGGTGGATTCAGAAGGGACGGCTCGTATCCTGGGGCACACCGAAGATCTTATGCTGGTGAGCTATATTGCAGTCCAATGCGCCTCTCATGCGTTTAAGCGGGAAATGAAGGGAGGCCGTTACTGAAGAGCAGTGATGCTGACTCCGGCAAAGTGGCTGCGCTAGAGGCTAAGAAGGCTGCTTTGGCCGAATCGCTTCAGTTGGAGAAGAAGTGGTATTCGGACCTTGTTAAACAAATGGAGATTCTGCAGAATGACAATACCCGGCAGGGAAAGAAGTGGAGGATCTCAAAATCGAACTAGAGGTCGAATGTCATGTGAGCGCGAGATGCCAGGTCCTCACTTCAGATAATGAAAAGCTTCGGCAAGATCTTGGAGCCGAGCAAACCTATGCCCAGGAAATGAACGCTAAATTCGAGGCATACATGGCTTCTCATATCATGGGTTCCACTGAGCTGCAAACGAGCATGTCACGAGCCCTCGCAAGCTTCGGCCTCAGTTGCCCAGCCATTGACCATGATGCTTGCTCTGTGGACGAATTCAACGACTGGCTTGCTTCGTGCGTGGAAGTACTGGGAATTGGCAGCAATATTTGGGGCGAGCTCAATGCGATGGTCTCCGTTCGAGCACTTGTGCTGTCTGTCGCCGCTCTGCTTCCGGAAGGTGTGGCAACGGATGTTAAAGCCGTGAGTAAAAATGACCTTCGGAAACTGAAGGCCTACCCATGCTTGGCCTTCCGACGCTGAGCTGGACCCGAAAGCGTTGTCAGCGATGGTAAAGAATGTTTGCAAAAACTTTATGCAAATGTTCTACAAAGACCCAAGGGGCAGTGCTTGCCCGTGTCGAGGGCCGTCGAGTGGAAGAAGAGGTTGGCCCCTGTTCTTCTTTTTTCTGATGTCTACGATTCTCATTATAGTGGATCCATGTAACGTTGTTTGACTTTTGCAGCTGAAAAACCGCATTGAGAAGAAGATCCAGGCGTTCCTTGCAGCCCGTACTAAAAAGCGAAAACCAACGCTTGATGCCATTCCCAAGGCATCAGTGGAAGCCGAGGCTGTGGACGACGAAAGGACGGCTGCTATTGTGCCGGATGCCAGCCTTAACCAGGACGCCGACCTTTGCAAGTCTGACGCCTCGGCCCTGATTAGCGCCGAACCAGGGGCTCCTCCAAGGACTGAAGTAACTACGACAATCACTACGATCCTGGGTGCTGATGCCGGTGCTACGGAACCACCTGACAACCCTGGGGCTGGTGCGCCCTTTACAGATGTTGGAGAGGTGTGAGATGTTTCGAACAGTTGTGCTTATGTCGTGTTTTGGCTAACGTAATGACTTTGTAATGCTAACTTTTGCTCAGATCCTTCCACAGGTCCACGCTTTGGGACCTGTGGATGTGACCGAAGGTGTGCTTCCCTTAACTATGAACCGTGGGGATTTCTTTATGACCGGTGCTTGTTGGTCTAAATTTCAACTTTGTTATCCGAATGCTTCCTTTGACAAATTCTGGTCATTTAAACTTAATAAGTACAACCATCTGTGTCCGCCAGGTATGACTACGAGAACCCGGTCGCCTGGGGAATCACGGAGCTCAATGCCAGGCTGGACATGGTGAGCCTACAACAGAAGGAGATAAGTGATAACCTCTCTCATAACACTGACCTCACCCAGCAGAACTGGGGGATGACCACATCCCTCCAGACCGACCTTGACGGCTTCTTCAACTACATGCATTACGACCCCAACCAGCACTACCAGTGAGCTTTGTTGAAGCTTGGGGGAGTCCCTGGCAAGTTCGAAAGTACCCCTGTCAGTTTGACTTGCCTTGCCTTGTTTCGCCTTGCCTTGCCTTGCCTTGCCGTGATAATAATAATAATAATAAATTAGCCTAAATAAATGTTAAAGAAATGCTCCAAAAAAGTCTTTATGTATGGAAGTATGGTTGATAACCTTGGGAATGATGAATAGTTGCTCTGTTTGTGCCCTCTAAGTGCCTCGTTCTTAATCCTTCACTCTTTGAGTATTTAAGTTCGTTGGCATTTAAGGATCCATCATGATTAAACTGTGGGAGTAGAGCATATGTTCATTGTTTAAGTTGTTGTGAGTTTTGATATGGTTTGCTTCAAAGTATAACTGTATGCTTAGTAAGGAACCTTTCGGAAGTTTTTATAAAAATGTTACATGGTAAATCTTCCCTGATGGTTTAAATGTCCTATCCAGAGCCTAAACAGTTATATCTTATATATGAGCTACCATATGCTATCTTGAGTTGCTTTGAGTTTTGTCGAATGGTGAAGTCCGCTTGCAGAAGGCACTTGTCGTCTACCGGTCTTCCCATCATACATCCACCTCATTGCTAGCCTCAAAGATGTCCGACTAATCAATTTCCCGCTCCGGGGTTGATGTCCACCGTCGTCGACATACACCCACAACATCTCCATTACAAAGCTCATCCCAAAGGTCCTCATACTCCATACAAAGTTGAAATCCTCTCTGTTATCAAATGAAGAGAAGAGATGCATTAGAAAAAAAAGAAAGTTGGAGACAATTGCTCCAACAAAGAATGAAAAGCATCTCAAAATTATGAGAGAGAGAACAAGGAGTTCCAAGACCTTTGAGCATAAACATCTTCTCCCTCTCCACTTGAAAACCCATGAAATCCAAAGACCGGGATTTGACGAGTGCCATTGCTTGCGAACCACTCTTGGACTCGACAACAAAAGTAACTGAGGTATGCCACCTTTACCCTTCCTATAAACTCCACTTCAGCCATAGAGTAAGGAAGAGTTGGTCACTCTTGACCAAAAGTGAGGATTATACACCTTGAGTGACTCGAGAGTACCATCGAGGAATGATTCAAACCATCTTTTGAAAAAAAAATTCATATCTCCGAGATGGAACCTGAAAAGCTGCACGAACTACTTTGAAAATGACCGTTCAGGCTCTCAACAGCCCGAGACGTGAACTTATGCAGCCCCACGTTGAACCATGGTATGAGTTCTCTTTTATACCAACTTATTCAAATGATTCGTTAAGTTTTGGCTTGAGTACAATGTACCTAAAGGGTATACACATTGAAGCAACTCCTGACCCGCCGAACCTAGAGTTTTAGCCTTGCTTGAGGACGAGCAAGAGTTTAAGCTTGGGGGTGTGTTGACGGCCATTATAACCTTGTAGTGACCGTCAACATTTCGGTAAAATGAGGCTGATCATACCATATTCCATACATAAGTATGTTTTTACTGACAAATTCCACAAGTTTTGGATGAGTTGTGCTTGCAGGACAAATCAGGAGAAACCAGGGCCAAACTTGGCACAAAGCCAGGCCGGCCGGCCTAACCTAGGTCGACCGGCCTCCCCTGGCCACTTCTGGCCACGTCACTGATCCACAAGCTGAGTTAATCATCCAAGATGATCAGGAGACGTGCACTTGATGTCGGTTTGATCCAAGGACCTGAAAGGCCTAGAGTGGGAGACACATGGATTGAACGGCCCACCAACCTAGGATTCTTGGACAGCTTCAACTAAACGCAACTACTAACGACTTCAGGAGAGCATCAGGACCGTTCCTGCAAAGGTTGGTGCCAAGTGGCACCAGGACCAGGCCGGCCGGCCTAGATGAGGCCGACCGGCCTCCTTCTATGGCCGTAGGTCCTTAGCTTGCTACTGACGCTAGGATCCACCCCCTGGAGGCTATAAAAGGAAGGCTCATCTACCTTGGGAAACACACACTACATTTCTCAAGTTCATACTTGAAGGGAGCTCTTGTATCTTTTCCATTTCTTACATTAGGATTACAGTTGGGAGTAGAGTCGAGTTGAGCTTAGCTCGGATATTTGGAGTCTTCGGAGTTCTGGTAAAGCTTTTGTATCCTTTCCTTCTTTTGAAGAGTTTATCAATACAATTACTTTCTTATTTCAGAGCTTAAGTTTATCTTTTGTCTCTTTATTCTTGCTCTTTTAGAGTAAAGTCTTGCTCTCTTTAGAGTAAAGTTTTCCCTCTTTAGTCTTAGTGTAGAGTTTAGTTTAGCTTCTACTGGGTTTTATCTCGCGGGTTTGCTCATCTTGACTGGGCCGTAAGACGCCTTAGGGAAGACAGGGATTTCTCTTAACAGGCCTCAAGAGAAATCTTAATCATGAGTGCAGACGTGGTGTCTGGCTTGTTGATTAACTAGAATGTGTGTTGCACCCCACGGAACTGCAGTTGTAGGCGGCAGGTGGTGACAGTCCTGTCTGTCCTTCGTAGTCCACCACGTTCGGGTGTACTCATAACAGTAGTGCTGAGCCCGGAGAACCCCCTCTCTCACCCCGTTCTAAGGTTCTCCCGTTCTAACCGTCGAAGCGAGCTCTTTTCCCGGTATCTAAGCTAGAGTCTAGGTTAAGGTTAGAGTGCCTTTTGCTCTGAGTTAGGAAGTGTCTAGATCCGGTCTCTCCCAATGTGTTTCCTTTTCTTTAGAACTAGGTGCTCTTGTGTCGCTGGTCTTTTAGACCTTGTATCCAGTCATTTATCTGGCCATTATCCCCAAACCTTAGAGTTTGTGCCCCTGGGTTTAGTGGCTTTATATATCTGGCAAGATATATCATTTCATTCTTCAATACACTTTAACCATTCTACTTCCCTGCGGAAATATAAATACGATACCCTGGGATAACTTCCTAGGTGAAGTGCTACAATGAGATATATTCTATGCGCTTGCAGAATCCTTTTGCATACAACAATATATCTTCGCGCTCTTGAAGCATTGCTAAAACGTGACGCTAAGGAGTGCCAACAATGCCGAAGGGTGATTTCTTGGCAACTTTGTGACGAACATGTCCCCGTATGGAGCGAGTGGGCCTTGTTCGGAGATCGGCATCCGGCCGTATGAGGGCCTCTTCGTATACAATCTGAAATCACTCCCCCAACAGGAAGCTCGATCCCGGAGGGAGAGAAGAGGAGGGAGGCCACCGGCCACAGCGCGGAGCTTCGAGTGCCGCTGGCCATCGAGGGCAGCTTCGAGTGCCATCCGCCGAACCTTCCCCAGCTGTGTCCGCCACCGCCACCGCTTGGAGGACTTGCTGCCCGTGGCCCCGAGCACCGCTAGACATCGAGGGTAGCTTTGAGCGCCATCGACCGAACCTTTCCTAGACGTGTTCGTCGCCACCATCGCTTGGAGGGTTCCCCGCCGGTGGCCTCGAGCGCTGCTGGCCTTGTCCACCAGCGCTCTCGAGCGCCTGGGCCTGCCCACTGGCTGCCCCACAGGAAAGAGAGCAGAGGAAGAAAGAGGAAGGTTGGAGAGGAAGAGAGGAGGCGGAGAGAAGCAGGTGCGGGGGAAGAGAAACCAGAGATGGGGAGAGAAGCAACTAGAGTCAACGGGAGGGAGAAATATCATTGTTATTTTACATTATAAACCTTAACGGAGATTGAAATTATATAGAGATCCTCTAGACTTATGAGAAAACATAAAATGAAATACAAAATTACACTAGGGATGCCAGAAGAAGCATCATAGGTTTTTTAAGTAGTAAATAAGAATATAGGAATTAAATAGTATTACTAACAATTACTGTATCACTTAATTTAAAAGTTGTATTACTAATTATATTCAGATCCCATGAGAATAACAATTCAAAATGATTGTGATATTAACAAATGTGTTTGGTTAAATGTTATGGTAGTTGGCTCGAGATGGTTGAATAAAATATATGGCAATTGTTAACTCAGTATAGAGTACGAGATAGGTAATATAGGTGCGGGGGAAATTGATACAAAGAAAACAATTTCGATGACTACGATAGAATATTTCTTTTATAGGATAAAAATAAAGTATGACGAGTACAGACATGATGTTGTCGCAGTCATTTTTGAATGCAACATCACCCTTTTGTAGTCCTAGGACATCTGATGTCCTATGGTGGAGTCCATACAATTCAAAACATTAATACAAAGAATTTGTAAACCTGTAGCAACGCACGGACACGCTACCTAGACGCTATCAGAGGCCAACCATGTTAATTTTAAATTTATGATATTTGCTTTTTTGGATTATAATAAAATATCATTTCAACGATAGTGTTTAATTTCATATTATTGCTATCTTATTTTGTGATCAATGTGCTTTTAGTAAAAAAAATTGATGTCTGGTAGCAACGCACGGGCATGAACCTAGTTGCTACACATTTTTAAATAAAGTTTTTTAAAATTTATGTATAATGTGAATTTAATAATCTCCCAACCTATCACTAGTAACTCCCTGATAACCTATAAAATCAGACATTTTACACTCTAAACTACTAAAAACCGTTCATTTAACGCCTTAGTTGGTTTTACACCTTTGTTTTGACGACTTAGTGTCGGGTACAATACCAGGGGTACCTGCAGATTATTGGTGGCACAAAAGCACACTAAGGTTGAACCGCAAGCGTACGGAGTAGTTGTAGCTCTTCCCTCAAGAGAGGACTCCCTCAAGGTTATCAATCCATGGAACAAGTGGGTTATTACGCTTAACTAAGCGCTAATCGAGTTGGTAAAGACTTAGATATGTAATGGATCTAATCTAATATTGTTAATAAATCAATCTAATATGAGGAATGGATGCTCATAGGGTCTAGGATCACTTGTAGATGCATCGCATAACATGATGAAACCGATCTAATCTATCACAAGAACGAACATGAACCAAACCCAGCAGTTTCCCTCCCGCAAGCTGTCACCTAAAGGACTGATCAGGCGACCAGAGAGGGGGAGTGAATGGGAGCCGACAAAAAATTCTTTCCTGAATCTGGCTTTCATCCCAAAATCACTTTCGAACCTTGCAACACAATCTTTCCAAGATCACGTAGCAACTGAGATGCTATTGACCTTAGGAACAAGATACAAGCAGCAGAAAAACAGAAAGAACCTCGATCCACTAAAAACTAAAAAACTGCAAGTCTGGATCTAGGCAAACTCAGCACTGCCGGATTTGAAAACTCTGCACTGCCTGATTTGTGTGTGTTAACTCGACACTTCTGGGTTTGGGTGTCTATACTCGGCACTGCCGGATTTCCAAACTCGGCACTGCCGGTTATATATGAATCAGCCCAGCCCGAAAGTCAACACTTCAATCTCGTGAATGGATCTCCCAAACGGCTTAAGCTCTTGAGACGAAACTTTGGGGAGATGATCTACACCTCAGGTAGAGGCTATGCCTCAAAAATCTCGGCCTCTAACTCTCTAGAACTCCCGGAATCTCAAATCTCACGAAGAACACCTCCATCTCGAGTTCATCCGAAAAACTTCAAATCTAGAGTGATTCCCTATGTTTGGGGGCAAGGGATCACCAAGAAAAGAGGCACAAGGCACTCATGTGTCCCCCAAAGAAATCCGAGAGAAAACGCCCTAGAAATCAAAGAACAAAAATCCCTCAAAAATGGCTCCGAAAATAGCTCCAAAAAAGGGAAAAAGGAAAAGAGCTCGGGAATTCAAATCATGGTACAAACTTGAATAGATTAAACTCCATCAACAAACCATGAATTCACCTATACAAACTACAAAGGATTCAAGAAAATAGTTCTAGGTGGAGAGGATAAAAGGGAAGGGAAAAATGGATAACCAAAGAGATGAAATGAATAGATGACTACCACCTCCTATATGTAGTCCAATGGTGGAGTCCTAAGTACTACACTACCCCTAAGCGATACATACCCCTCAGGGGCAAATTTGACGTAGTCGCGAATATTCCTCTGGCCCGAACCACATCCACCGCAACCTTGCTTCCCTTCGACGCAAGCTTTGCGGCCACGCCAGGCTCCTTGACGCGCACGACTCCTCCCGATAGGCCGTTACCGCCACGACAAGTCCTCGAGCTTGGTTTTGAGGCCCAAACCAAGAAACCGTCCTCCTGATGATTTAGTGGCCAAATCACCAAACCCCGCGTACAAGCTTCGGTTGTTAGCCGCCACCTTGCACCGGCTTCACGTCCGCGTACAAGCTTCGGTTGTGAGCTGCTACCTCGCACCGTATCCACGCCGCCTTGCTCGTTCTTGCCACCATGTGAACCGCACTTGATCCATCTGGTCACCGGGTCCCTCGAACCAAGCCTACTTGTCTCTCCACTCCCTGGAGGCTGCCATGGCTAAGACCTTTCGCGCCTGTTCTTCACCTGCACCAATGCAATCAAGCCGCATTCTACACCTGCAATACTTAAGCCAAGGTAAACATCAGTCCACACCATGTTGTCAATCATTCATGACACTGGGAAGCGACCATCCACTCGGTCCCTCGGACACACCCGGTCCTCATCACCAAACAAGGGTAATATGCTACTAAGCTACTAGGATCATACTCATAGTTAAACGATCTAGGGAAAGCAGTGCAGGTGATGCAAACCGAATCAAAGCCTTGTAGGGGCATAGAATAGATGAAGAACATAGCCAGAAGAACATAATGGATCAATGATCAAAACAAGGATTCAACTATTACATCTCAAGATCACCTTACAACCCCATGAACATATGAAGGATTTACCCCATGTAGATCGATATTGAAGCGCTAATCATGGTGGTAAACTCCTTGTGAAGACGATCTCCTTGCTGTCCTTTAGGGTTCAGCGCCGCTGGTGCCTCCGCTAGGGTTTCCGGCTCTGCTTCCTCCTTGTGGATGGCTTCTAGATTGGATCTGGATCAATCCCTGGTGGTTGCTTGACATCTTCATCTCCTCTGGTGTGGCTCTCCTCGTCTCTGGCGAATGGCGACTCATATATAGGCTAGGGTTGCGGAATTCTTTGCCTCAAAGAAATGGGAGCACGATCGGGCCTGGGAACAGCCAGGCCGCGCGGCCAAGCCCTTTCTGGCCCTGGTCAGCCTCATCTTTCGCGTGTTAGTCCTTCTCCACGTCATTAGCCCATGTACGCTTTAAGCCCATCAACAAATCACCAAATATGTTGAGTTTTCCTACAAAATCACATTATGCTCCAAGACACATGTGGAAACGGGGTTATTTCAGTGCCAAGTGGCGGGGTTAGTATAAAAATAAGCATGAAATTGCAATGTAAACAACACCAAAAGCATGTCATTTAAGAGCGCCAACAATCCCCCCACGCTTAGCTCTTGCTTGTCCTCGAGCAAGTCAAGTCATTACCTTCTTCAACAGGGCTGCACATGACCATGAGTTAAACTTTTCACTTGATGCAAGCGAGATTATTCAAGTCCTTTAAACAAAATATCAGTGGAGCAGCAAAGATAGTCAAAGTATGGGCGTTCAATCATTTACTCAAGCCAAATTGATGAGGACATCAACTACAACACGAGCGCGTCTACATCAGCAGCAGCAGAAGACCAGGCGCCACATCCAGAAGCCCAGGCGCCACCTCCAGAAGCCCAGGTGCCACCTCCACTACAAGCCCAGGCGCCATCTCTTCCACTTGGGCCAATTATTCGAGCCCGTGCAAGAGAATTGAGTTTCGTCATGTTGCTAAAGAACGAAGGCCCAGAAGGATAGAAGCTGGCCCAACAGGAGTCCCAGGTGGGGGTGCCTGGACTAGTGGGGCCCACCTTGGGTGCGCCCCACCCCCCTTGGGCGTGGCTCCCCCCTCTCCACGCCGACCCTAGGGGCTGCGCCCCCTATTTAGATATACCCCTCTTTTATTTTCAGACTTGAGTTTTGTTTTACACCTAGCTTTTAGCTACATTCAACACGCACAAATACGTGTCGTCCTCGTGTGATTCAGGACTCCACCTTCGAGTGATATTAAGATTGCTTGCCTTCTTTTCTTGTTCGTTCTTCGATTACGTACAGGAAGTTGCTGATCTTAATTGCAACAGGTTCGGTAACCCAGGGAGTTGGTTCAGCGATTGCATTAGCGCTTCAGGTTCGCTCGTCGTAGTCGGATCGCGAGGGTCTACTTCCACCAAATCGAAATTACCTCCACTCACCGAAAGATCAGGCACTTCAGCTCTATCAAGTGGGATCAGCTTTCCAGGTTGATCGGTGAGTTTCATTGAGTATTGTTCCATTACCTACAGTCCACAAAAACCAAAAACAATTCAGGTTAGATCTTTGTCCCAGCACCATTCTTTGCCTTGTACTTTCTTTCAGTATTTGCATTGTTGAATTTGCGTGCTTTTGCGTCGATTGTTGCTGGTCACTTTGTGCTTCTGCCGCCTTTCGATTGCCACCACCGTCGCCGCCGCCGCCGCCCTACATCATCGCAGCCCCCGCCATTTTTTTTCCTCTCGTCGAGCCGCCACCAAAACCCCATACCCTACCCAAACCGAACCCCCCTGCCTAACGCCGCCACCACAACCCCACACCTTTCCCCCCAATCGAGGCCTACTCAGTGTTGGTATTTCTTATGACCTACAGATAAATCCGCAAGCGTAGGGATACTGATGTAGCTTTCACCTGGGAGTATTCCAGGGATCAATTTCCACGAGGAACGAGAAGTGTACTAATCCGTTAATTAATTCGTCCGAAAGGGTAATATGGGGGATATGGATGACAACAAAAAGAAACGAAGAGATAAAAAGGCTGAGGGTAGAGAGGGTACTTGTGTAGCAATACTGGATATTTTGATAAATCAAGCAAGGTAGACTTGTTCAAGAGAGTTCACTTCGGGCGCCTGAGACACCACCACTCACAGAAAAGGGATGAGAAGGGGAGTGGTACCGCCTACCCCTAAGTCCTACAGTCCAGAAATAACGTGGTGGATTACGTCGGCTGGACAGGGCTGTCACCACCTACCGTCTACCACAACTATTCCGTTGAACTGGGTGCAAACCAAGGTAACGACTAGTCTAGGCACCATGCCTATAGTAATAATTACTACTTCACTTGATATCAAAGCAAAGCACCCACTACTAAGTAGTGAACGAGGAACGAATGAACAAAAGCTAGCAAGTCTGAATGGTTAATAAATCAGAGGGAACCAGCATTACCAAACAAGACTCGGATGTTACTCGGAGTTGAGCCGCTTCCGCTAAGGTACAAAGTGGAAGAGAAACCGGCAGCTCCGACTTCTCTCCTGGACTCTCGCCTCACCTCTCTCCCTATTTTCTAAGTATGGGAGTGGTAGCGCTTCGTCGTAGAGCTTCTTCTCCTCTATCTTGTTGTGTCTTGAGTGGGGGTGGAGACTCCCTTTTATAGCCTCCTAAGGGCGGTTCTCAGCGTAGGAATGACGCCAAGTACCTGAGTAACCGCCACGCCAAAGGAGAAAAATGGAAGCCACGATTCTCGGCCATTCGGCCTCATTACGGCCGGCCGGCCTGGCCTTACGTCTGTTCTAGACCGCCTTTCTCGTGCACAGTCCAGATGTCCTGATGATGACGGTTATGGTGGCGTTGGTTCCACGCTCGACAGTTAGGGGCCGTTCGGCCTGGGGGAGGCCGACTAGCCTTGCTCTGGCTCCTCTCAGCCCTCCATTGCACCGACTCGCTCATCAACAATTGCATGTTGCCCTTTGATTCGGTTTTGCTCCAGAAGGTTGGTGTGAATTAGGTCAACCCTAAGTGGCAAGCCCATGTGAAGCCTTTCTGTCTTAACCTCATTCATGTTTGTCTCTTCCTTACTTAGGGGTCCATTGGTGACTCCTTAAGGCCACTGTGCAAAGCTTAGAGCCTTTCGGGGAGGTTGGATGGCCGACCGGCCCTGTCCAGGCCGATCGGCCTAAGTCAAGCCGCCCGGCCTAGCAGGGTTTTGCCGGCGATCTTCCCGGAGGCATAACTTTTCCGTCCGGACTCCGAATTGAGTCATCCAAGTGTCCATTTCGATCGTCTCAGAGAGCTCTTCAATATGGTGCTGTCAAATATGTGATTTGGGTAACTTTTTCTCCATGTCCATGTGTCCTTTGTCTCGAGATGTGTGCTACCTCACCAATAATGGCATTTCATGCACCATATTACCTATATTCTCTGCAAAACATATTGGTGCACAAAACTCATGGAACTCGTTAGTTAGAATATAATTTCATGTATGCATCACTTGAGTTCCCTCATTATTTGGAAAGGTTGACGGCCAAAAGTGGCATATAACGGCCGTCAACACACCCCCACACTTAGACACTTGCTCGTCCTCGAGCGAGGAGTAGGGACTAAGATAAGACATGACATCTAAGGAAGTTGAACAAGCATAAGAAAATTTCCAAGCCGTACCTTGTACTTGTGAATTTTGTAGTGTCTATCATGCCATCTTGAGTAGTTTAGGAGTGGAACGGTCATGAATCAAGTCACTTTAACTCTATGTGTTAAGTAGCTTGGGATTTTTCAAAAAGTTTTTGAAAACAAACCTTTGCATTGCTCCTCATTTGATTCTCTCAGATCTCTCAATGTGTATATATCCTCACCAAGGCATTAACTTGCCTTTCTTCATCCTACTTCTAATGATGGCTATATATGGAGCTCAAGGTAGGGTATGAAGATGAGGCATACTTGCATCACATGTATTGCAAAGTCAAAGAGCAGATCCAAGAAGAAATCAAATCATACAATCAGATCAAGATGTGCACGTGTATGGGTACGATGGATGATGGATGGAATAAACAACTCCTTTGTGTGTGGTTTCTCTCCTTTAAAAAATCTTTTGAGAACATGGCTATCAGATTTTTTTTCTTTCTTGGACCTTCATGTGTCCAACTTTTTCTTTTCTTTTTTTTTGCATGGACCTTCATGTGTCCATTTTTTTTTGGATAGCCATGTCTCTTTTGTAACAATAACTGAGGAGTGAGACTTACACATACATGATGGAGCATTTATTTTGTGGAATGGATGGATGAATGATACAATCCTAACTTCCAGTGTAGAAGTATAGCAAGGGGGATATATGGCGTGCACATGAATCTTGATCATGAAAGCATGAAAAGAATTTTCACAAGGGTCACAACAATTTGACAAAGCTCAATGCAATGACAAGTAGCATATGTGTACATGGTTTTCAAGATAACTCATCATATGGCTTTGGTAGTATAATGATATGACCACATTATTTGAATATGCTTGCAAAGCTGAACGTGAAGTGCAGGGACGCTGCTCGAAGACATATACTAACCCTTTTGCAGGAAGAAGCCCGGCGTCCAGCTCCGTTCCTTCCACTCCAGCGCCATCTACTAGCACTACACCCCGTGAGAAGACAATAAAACCTGCAGCACCCCCAGCACCAGGTGTTGTTCCCTCCTCAGGACGTACACGGGATGTTCGGTGTTTTCGTTGCCAAGCTTTGGGCACATGATTCGGGACTACCCCAACAAGTGTGCTTTGATCATATGTGACGATGGTGAGTACTCTTCCGCTAGTCATTCCGATGAACCTCGACATGCTATGATTGCCACTAACCATGCAGATAATGAGGCGGTCCAAGCTAATACCTCCGACACACATAGGTATGAAAGTCTTGTTGTGCAGCATGTTCTTTGTACACAGGTCGCCCCGTCGGAGAAAAATCAGCGACGCACTCTTTTCCATACAAAGGGAGTTGTGCAGGAGCGGTCGATTCGCATCATCATTGACAGCAGCAGCTGCAACAACTTGGCGAGTACTATGCTGCGAGAAAAGTTGTCATTACCCACTCGTAAGCATCCGCATCCCTATCATATTCAGTGGCTTAATGATGGTGGGAAGATTAGAGTCACACTAGTTGGTGCGTGTTTCGTTCTTCATAGGTGCTTATTCTGATTTTGTTGATTGTGATGTTATTCCTATGGAGGCATGTTCTTTGTTACTTGGTAGACCTTGGCAATTTGATACTGATAGCTTGCATCATGGTCGTTCGAATTATTATTCTCTCATGTTTAAAGGTCAGAAAAAAATTATACATCCCATGACACCTGAACAAATTGTTAAAGATGACCTTGCTCGAGCCGCTAAAAATGCTAAACAACTTGCACGATCACCATTGACTTCGGCACCTTATGAAATCAAGTTGAATGCGCTTGTTTTATTTGCTACACGTGCTGATTTTGATGATCCATGCGTTGATGAGCTACCTTGCTATGCACTTGTATGTTCTAGTGTGCTCGTTTCACTTGATGATTTACCATCTTTGGATATTCCCCCTGCGGTTGCTAACCTTTTGCAGGAGTACGCTGATGTTTTTCACAAAGATTTACCATTGGGACTACCCCCACTTCGTGGCATTGAGGACCAGATCGACTTCATTCCAGACGCACAACTTCCAAACCGTGCCCCGTACCGCACAAATCCCGACGAGACGAAAGAGATTCAGCACCAGGTATAGGCGTTGCTTGACAAGGGTTACATTTGTGAGTCTCTTAGCCCTTGCTCTGTTCCAGTATTGTTCCAAAGAAGGATGGATCGTGGAGTATGTGTGTAGATTGTCGTGCTATTAATAACATCACCGTTCGTTATCTATATCCTATACCACGCCTTGATGATATGCTAGATGAGCTTAGTGGTGCCATTATTTTTACTAAGATTGACTTGCGTAGTGGTTACCATCAGATTCGCATGAAATTAGAAGATGAATGGAAAACGGCTTTTAAAACTAAATTTGGCTTGTATGAATGGTTGGTTATGCCGTTTGGATTGACTAATGCCCCCAGCACTTTTATGCGTTTGATGAATGAAGTTCTAAGACCCTTCATAGGTTTGTTTGTTGTTGTATATTTTGATGATATCTTGATATACAACAAGTCTATGGAAGATCATTTAGAACATTTGAGTGTTGTTTTTAATGTGTTGCGTGCTGCTCACTTGTTTGCTAACAGGGAAAATGCATCTTTTGCACACAACGTGTTTCGTTTCTTGGTTATGTTGTTACTCCACAGGGCATTGAGGTGGATAGCAGCAAGATTGATGCAATTTGGGAATGGCCTACACCGGTGACGGTCACGCAGATTCAGAGTTTTCTTGGGCTTGCAAGTTTCTACCGTCGATTCGTTCTTCGTGCCTAATTTTAGTAAAATATTTGAGCTAGAATGTGATGTCAATGGTATTGGGTTAGGTGCTGTTTTGTTACAAGAAGGAAAACCGGTTGCTTATTTTAGTGAAAAATTAAGCGATGCTAGCTTGAAATATTCTACTTATGATAAAGAACTTTATGCTTTAGTGCGTACTTTGCAAACTTGGCAGCACTATCTCTAGCATCGTGAGCAATGTTATCCTAAACGCTAAACGGTAAACATTCGGTCACCCTTTGTTTAGAGTTTAGTCCATTTTAAATGGTGTTTAAACTGAGTTAAACGGCCTAAACGGTTTTGCATAGTAACACTAAATATACATATTTGTGTACATAAAAGTCAAACTTGCTAGAAATTCTATATATTTGCACATCTAAAAATTAAGTATTCTTCCAAATAATATTTTTGGGAGAAATCTATATCCTACAACACTTCGTATACTTATGATTTTAATTACTTCGAAGTTCATTATGGTAGTTGTAATCATCCTATTGACTAAATTATGAATTTAATGGTCATTTAACTTATGTAATCACGATTAACTCGAGTGTGTTTAGACGGTTTAGATGATTTTAAACGGTTTAAACGGGTGTAAACGGTCCAACCGTTTAATCTACAGTTTAGGGCCTAAACGACACAGTCGACCTCTGTTTACCGTTTAAACGGTGTTTAAACGGACTAAACGACCGTTTAGGCGAACAGAGATCGTGACTTTACAATCCATTCTGATCATGAGGCTTTAAAACATATTCGTACCTAAAATAATCTGAACCGTCGTCATGCTAATTGGGTAGAATTCATTGAGTCTTTTCCTTACATCATTAAACACAAGAACGGGATGGAAAATGTGATTGCTGATGCTTTATCTAGACGATATAATATGCTGTCCCAATTGGATTTTAAAATCTTTGGTTTACAAACTATGAAAGATCAATATGTCGATGATAATGATTTCAAAGATGCTTTTAGACATTGTATGACAGGTAAACCATGGGCAAATTTCACATGCAGGATGGGTTCCTGTTTCGCGCTAACAAGCTGTGTGTTCCAGCTAGCTTGGTTCGTCTTTTGTTATTACAGGAAGCGCATGGAGGCAGACTAATGGGACATTTTGGCGTTTACAAAATGCTTGAGGTGCTGGCCGCTCACTTCTTTTGGCCCTGGATGCGCCCTGATGTCGAGCGCTTGGTTGCACGCTGCACTACATGTCAAAAAAGCTAAATCTCGATTGAATAACCATGGTTTGTATATGCCTTTGCTCGTTCCTACTTCCTATTGGCTTGATATTTCCATGGATTTTGTTTTGGGATTGCCTAGAACTAAGAAGGGGAGGGATAGTATTTTTGTGGTTGTTGATCCTTTCTCCAAAATGGCTCATTTCATACCTTGTCATAAGACTGATGATGCTAGTAATGTTGCTGAATTGTTCTTTAGAGAGATTATTCGCTTGCATGGTATTCCAAATACAATAGTTTCTGATCGTGATACTAAGTTTCTTAGTCATTTTTGGAGATCTCTTTGGAATAAATTGGGAACTAAATTGCTGTTTAGCACAACTTGTCACCCTCAAACTGATGGACAAACTGCAGTGGTTAATAGAACTTTGTCAATTAGCACAATTTGAAACGTTGGGAGGATTGCTTGCCTCATGTTGAGTTTGCTTATAATCATGCTACGCATTCCTCTACAAAGATGTGCCCTTTTCAGATTGTTTATGGTTATATTCCTCGGGCACCTATTGATTTGTTTTCGATTGATGCTGATGGCGCTCCACACTTAGATGCGGTTGCACATGTTGAACATATGATTAATTTGCGTGAACAAACTCAACAAAACATTGCTGCTGCTAATGCTAAATATCAGGTTGCTGGTAGTAAAGGTAGAAAACTTGTTACTTTTGAACTGGGTGATATGGTTTGGTTGCATTTGTGAAAGGATCGTCTTCCCTGCTTTGCATCGTTCTAAATTAATGCCTCATGCTGCTGGTCCTTTTAAAGTGCTAACCAAGATTAATGATAATGCTTATGTCCTTGACCTGCCTGCGGAGTTTGGTGTTTCCACTAGTTTTAATGTTGCAGATTTGAAGCCATATGCAGGAGAAGATGAGGAGCTGCCGTCGAGGACGTCTTCAGTTGAAGAAGGGGAGTATGATTAGGACATTAACTACAACACAAGCGCATCTACATCATCAGCAGCAGACGACCAGGTGCCGCATCTAGAAGCCCATGCGCCACCTCCACTACAAGCCTAGGCGCCAAGTCACAACCGTAGACCAAGGGTCTATCTGCGGTTATGAGCAAGGAATGATGGAGGAAGCAGAAGCTAGTCGACCCTAGCTTTAATGCCCTCCATCTATTAAGGTGACTGACACACAAGAAGTTGCACATGATCTTTGTTTCGTAAGCACCTGAAAGGGATCAACGGCCAGATGTCGGAAAACAAAGGAATTATCCGAGTTGTGCCTGAGGGGCGTAGCAGAGTGATCCTGGATTCCCACATCTTGGATATCCTCGAAGGTGACAGAATCTTCTTGTTGGATTAGCCAATAGATCATCTTGTCAACTTAATCACGATTGAGCTATAGCTCAGAGTTGACAAAGAAAACATCCTGATCAACCTTGTATGATCAGTGAGTTTAGCCTTGCACGATCAGTATCGCAAAGGGCTAAACAGACCCCGTGAAGAAACAATGAGCATAAGATGCTCACCCAATCCCAGGGGCAAAACCGAGCAGTCAAGCTCGACATGGAGGAGAACCGCAACCTCCTCCACTAGAGTTGCAGATTGCTGCCACGACATGTTTCTCTTCCACCCAGAATAGAGATATGTGCCTCTTCACGACAATCGCAGCACGCCAGTCATCATCAGTGATAAACTGACAGAGAATGAGGCTCGTTAAGCTGCAACGGTCTTAGAGAAGTATCGGTCCGGTTTCAGGTATTCTCTACAGACTAGACGGGGATCAACCCCAACACCCATTGTATCGCTTTGAACCCGACAAACAGTCGTTTGGCACACCTGCATGTGGGTATTATTTACCCTATGCAAGCACCCACTTCAAATGGTGAAGCACTAGTCAATTTTCATCTACCTCCACCTGTCCTTATTGTTAGGTCTATGCAATGCACCAACAGAGGTGTATGATGTCAACCTTCCCTCCCATTATCAAGGACATCCTTTGTCCTTGTCAAGAACATCATGGAGGAATTCTTTGATGATTTCTCAGTCCATGGACAACCTTTTGGTTTATGCCTCGCGGATATGGATAGAGTTCATGAGAATCCCAAAGGATCCACCTTGTCCCAAATTGGAAAAAGTGTCAGCTGAGAAGGCTCCCATCATACAACCTCCTGATTGGATTTTTCCTATCAAGATCATGTGCAACGCTAGCAACCATATGATCAGGACAGTGCTGGATCAATGCAAGAAAACTTCATCATCCAAGGCATTGACCAGAGCTCAACAACAACGGAGAAGGAACTGTCGGTATTCACCCATGACAACTTCAGACCCTACTTGGTCGATGTCAAAGTGATAGCACATGGACCATGCTACACCAAGATATCACCTGACCAAGAAGCACGTCAAGCCACAACTCATCCGTTGGATGTTTGCCCCTTCATGAATTCGCTTCACGAATCAAAAGAAGAAGTGAGCAAATAAATACGTGGCATATCATCTCCCAAGGATATAAGTTCAATCACATGAGATGTTACTCTCTCAAGGGTAACTTTACAGACTTGGATTTATGCCCTTAGAGAGAATGGGATTCATATCATAATGGTTTACTCCATGGCTGCAACCCACAATGTGAGACCCGCAAGATTCTTTAACGTAGATTCCACTACGGAATTTATTTTCTTTTCTTCCATATAAACCTTGTGCTAAGGTCTGGCCAACCAAGCACACACACGCTAAGAGTCTTCGCGGGCCCATGATGCTATACTCATTGAGTCAACTTCAATAGAAAGACTGACAAGCATCTGGGTGATCGTGGACTAAACGTCCATAGTGGTTGAAGCACTTCATGTTGTGGATAAGGGGATGAAGACTCACACTCTACCCTTAGAAGTGCAATAGCGGGTTGGAAGTAAATCACCGGGTCACAACTCCATACCATCTTCAGGTAGTCAATCAGAAACATCGACAGAATATCATGAACAATCTGACATGGAGAAGGGATGGAAGGGCAATCACCCAAGACACTTTGTGCACTCTGAACATCATTCCCATTAGGAGATCAAAAAGGTGAAACATAGACCCCCAATCAGCCGAATTCAAAATGATGAAATTAAATGGCTGAATTGGACGATGGAAAAGGAAGGTTTTACTTTATGCTTCCCCTCTAGGACAATGACATGAATGCTTTCAGTTGAAAATATTCCTCGAGCCTGACATCCCGGAACTCGAAGTTATGAACTGCTACGAGTATCCGAGTTACAACCATAGTCCATGGTCATGGCCAGACCTGAAATGTGCCATTATTTTAGTATAGGTTTGAGTGCTGAAATTTCCCTTTTAATTTTTTTCCCAAAGTTTGTTTTTCTAGCAGCACCCCCATATTTCCCTTTTGAATAAAATGTTGCTTTGTTCTACCATGCCTTGAGTGGTTGGTGAAAACAGGATGAGCAACACATCAACGAGCAGTCTTCACCTGTGCCCAAATAATCACATCGCAGCCATATGCTGAGATTCAACTACACACTGAGGTTTGAAACCCTTTCTCCCGTTTCCTTTCTTGGTTTTAATTCAAATGCGAGCATGGGTTCATGACAATTAAAATTTGAATGGAACACCTAGAAAGAGATGGAATTCCTACATGTTTATCAAAGGTGCATAAGCTTTATTTTCTTTGCAAGTACCGATGTGCCTTTGGAACTTTATGATAGGATCACTTGATCTTTCGCTTATTGACCCTTATGATATAATGACATGAGAGACTTGTTCTTTTCTAATCAAAGTCTTGGAGAATTTCATTTTGAAAATGAAAAAAATGAGGCAACTCTCATTCATGCTCAATTTTGCCAAGTCCCATCCAGAGCCATATGATACATGACACAGTTTTGAATCTCCACATAGCTATCTTGTACATTTTGAGCTTGATCAAACATCGTGACTTCTTAGACATGCATGTTCTACCTAGTACTTTGGTCATTCACGAACACATGTCATCATAGAATCAAAGTCCATCAAAAGTGGTTCTCATGCAGCTCTTCATCCCCCTGAAAAAATGGTGAGTGGGAAGTCCTACTCAAGCAAAAAAAAGGGAAAGATGGAAGAAGCTAGAATAAAATACCACTCAAGGACATTAACTTACAAGTTATTTGATCTTGCAACATAGATGGAAGAGATAAGTATTTCTATCAATCCCTACCTTGAGCCCCACATATAACCTTGTAGAGGTAGGTAAGGCTACGTGAAAAGCCTGTGTGAGGATCAAACACTTTGAGCGACCGAGTGGCTTGAGAGAATGAGAGTGTGCCTCCATGTTTTGAAAATCGTATAAAATCTCCAAGTATTGAGAAGGAGGAATCATGCTCTCCATTGATTAATTCTGAGGTTCAATAGGTGAAAGAGAAGGTGTTAGCCACCTGGAATCCAAGATATAAGGAAAAGCTTTTAAATAATTCTTATGTATACTTTTGATTTCATGACCCTAGGCTTTGCTTGATCCTCTCAATCTAACACAACCCTTTGCTCGGGACGAGCAAAGTCTAGGTGTGGAGGCATGTTGGCGGTCGATATCCATGATTTTTACCGCCAACATTTCTCCGGATTTCATGCTCATATAGTGATAATCATACTAATAAGTTACACAAGTTTTGTAGAATTTGTGAGTGAAGGAGCAAACAGGAAAAACAGGAGGCCATTTGGGCTCAGGGCCAGACCGGCCGGCCTAGCCTAGGCCGACCGGCCCCCTTCTCCAACTTCTGGCCACGGCTTTGATCCACAAGCTGACTAACACATCAAGGATGATCATGAGCTATGAGTTTGATGTCGGTTTGATCCGAGGACCGGAAAGGCCTAGAGCATGGATTGGAGGGTCCACGTACCTAGGATTCTTGGACAACTTCAACTTAATGCAACCAAAACCGCCTCAAGGGACTACATGCAATCGTTGATGAGCGAGTCGGTGCAACGGAGGGCCAAGGGCAGCCAGGGCCCAGCCGAACGGCCTCCCCTAAGTCGGTCGGCCTCTGACTATTGCAACCGACACCAATCCAACAACTACCAACCTCAGGACATCATTAGGAGCGTCCATAAGAAAGATGGTGCCAGATGGCAACAATTCCAGGCCGAACGGCCTCCTTCAGGCCAGCCGGCCCACTTCCGTGGCGGTTACACCTCCTCTTTCATGTGCAAGCTAAGAAAGTAGTTGGCGTCACTCCTAAGCAGGATTTCACCCTTGGAGGGCAATAAAAGGTGCCCTTCACCTCCACACAAGACACACCATCCATTGGAGAGAAGAGAAGGCTCAAGATGTAGTCCACTATCTTAGAGTAGAGTAGGGATAGTAGTGGGTGAGTGCTTCGGTGACAACCAAGCGTGTAGAGGGAGTTCGGGAGTCATCTCGGCCTTCCCTCAACATTGTCCCACCCCCTCCCCGAGGAATAAAGCTTCAGAGATATCTTTAGTAAGTTCCTCGGTCTCTTGCCTTAGTATCTCGCTAGTTTACTCTTTACATTCAACAATTTATCTTATCTATCTATGATCCGCGGGATCCCAAGACTGCGCGAGTGACAGTGACTCTTGTTTGCGGTTTCCTCATAAGCCCTTCCAGTTGGGTGAAGATCAGTAGCTAAAAGCTTAGGCGTGGCGCCTATGCTGGCTAGCTACCTTGGGTTGTGTTGCACCACACGGAACTGCAGTGGTAGGCGGCATGTGGTGACAACTGTTGGCACCCTTAGTGTCACATTTTAGCAATGCTTCAAGAGCGCGAAGATATATCATTGTATGCAAATGGATTCTGCAAGCGCACTGAATATATCTCGTTGTAGCACTTCACCTAGGAAGTTATCCTAGGGTATCGTATTTATATTTTCGCAGGGAACCAGAGTGGTTAAAGTGTATTGAAGAATGAAATGATATATCTTGCCAGAAATATCAAGCCACTAAACCCAGGGGCACAAACTCTAAAGTTTGGGATAATAGTCAAATAAATGACCAGATAGAAGGTAGCACCTAGTTCTAAAGAAAGGGAAAGACGTTGGGAGAGACCAGACCTAGATAGTTTCTAACTCAGAGCGAAAGGCACTCTAACCTTAACCTAGACTCTAGCTTTGATACCGAGAACAGAGCTCGCTTCAACGGCTAGAACGAGAGAACCTCAGAACAGGCTGAGAGAGGGGGTTCTTCAGGCTCAGCACTACTGTTATGAGTACACCCGAACGTGGTGGACTACGTGTTGACAGTCAAAATTAGCACTTGTCGAGTCTGGCTGGGCATACCGGTCTAACCTTTATTCAAGGGCGGTTAGACCGGTATGGCATTGTAGCCGACCCGACAAGGCAGGGGTGGTCTAACCGCTATCTAGGGGCGGTTAGACCGGTCATGTACGCCAAGTTCGAGTAGGTTTAGGAATCCATGTGGATTACGAGTTCCCCTGAGATTTTCCTTCCGGGGCAAGACCTCCCCACCATATAAATATAAAGGGTCGTGGCCGATTGAGTCATAACACAACCAATCGAACATTTATCTTCTATTTTTATCTCTTAAACCCTAACTTTTCAAACCTCGTGATGTTCTTCCTTCGTCTCTACGACGGATGAAGGTGTTCTGAGTGGCCTGCCGATCTCAGAACAACCCTACGTGCAATAGCTCCGTCGGGGTCCCTCCCGAGCAGGCATTCTTAGGACTTTCGTGCTTCTTAGCCAGGACTGGTTAGACCGCCCCTTCAGGCCGGTTGGACCGCCCTTGGCAGGATCGCTGCGAGTTAATCGTTTCACGCGCGAACTAGCGTAATTCGGTGTGTTGACCTAATTCTGCATCAACATATTTTTTGCGACTCCGCTGGGGATTAGAAGGTCTGGTTAGATTAAAACTGGCCAATCCATTCTTTGTATGCAAGGTGCTTGGACTGAGATTGATCAAGACAACATCTTGATGGCATCCATTGAAGAGCTTAGCGAAGAGGAGCAGAGGAACTATGCTGCGCTTCAAGAGTACATCATAAAACAGTTCCTTGTGGGCATCAAGAAGGATCGACATGACAAGATCTCACGAGAAGGAGAGTTCAAGATGCCTTCCATCAAGATAAGTTACAACAAGGTTGAGGTACTTGACACTGTAAGTGAACCCCCTTTCTATATAGCTGCTGTTAATTTAAGAATTGAAAACATGCTCAAAAGTCAGCAAGAGATGTTTGATGTTATTCAAAATCGCTTTACTGCTATGGAGAAGGGTAAAAGTGCTAATGATCCTTTAGATGATAATACCACTATTCCTCAATCTGATTTACAAGAGACTAGTTTGTCAGGTGCACCAGGTGCTACGGTAGAAACTATGTATGGCATGCCAGCTAACTTTTATTCTAGATAAATTATTCCACCAAAAAGTGCTTTTAAGCCAACATCAGGAGGACCGGTCCAACCGCCCCTTGCGGCCGGTTCGACCGCCCCTGCTAGTCAGGCCGGGCAACTTGCACTTACTCCTGAACAACCAACACCGCTTGCTATTATTCCTAATAAAACTCCTGTTAGCAACGCAAACCCTGCATTTAGTACAATTGCACACACATCACCACCTTTGCCAAAAGCTAAAACTTCTTATGGTGTGCCTAATGATGTGTTTGATGATTTACATCATATGCAAAATCTTGGTTCATCTCATGTAAATAATGTGAATACTTTAGCTACAATGCAATCTCGGCCAACTTTTGATAGTGAGTTTGCTAGAATTAAAGAGGAGTTGGCTGGTATTATTAAAAATAGGCTCGGAATTGATATGGGTACTACTAGATTGTATCAAAAACCTTATAAAGCCGAGTTTGATAATGTTCCTTAACCTCAAGGTTGGCGCGTACCTAATTTTATTAAGTTTAGTGGTGAGGATAGCCGTACAACATGGGAACACATAAGTCAATACATTACTCAATTGGGTGAAGCAGGTTTCTATAAATCTTTGAGAGTTCATTTGTTTTCTTTATCTATCACTGGAACTGCTTTTGCCGGGTTTTCTTCATTAGCTCCTGGTTCTATTGATTCTTGGGATCAATTAGAGAAGAAATTTCATGATCACTTCTTTAGTGGGGGCTATGAATGTAAATTGGCAGATTTAACATCGGTTAAGCAAGTGAAGAAATTTTCTTGCACTATGCCAAAATGTTGCTTCTATGATGAAATGGTCTTGATGTTTCAAATTTTATCTTTGAAGCAACCACATCAATGACGAAATTTTAGGGTTCATCATAGAACTCCGGCGGACGTCAAACGCCCCTTTGCAACCATGACGCGAGGGGAAATTTCGTCATTGAAGCAAATTGCGTGTCGTCATTGAAGCAAAGAGCCCTCGGCCGTAGCACTGGTGACGAATGCTCTTCGTCATCTTTCACTTCGGGTCATACTTGTCAACGCGGGGTCCACTGGACGGATGGGTTTGACGGTCCGCGTCTTCCGGGTCCACCAGAGAGGCGTGACTTGGCGGTCCACGTGTCCGGGTCCACCGGTATTGTGGGACCTGGTTGCGGACGTGTGCGTTGGTCCCCCGGCCGTCCACCAGCAACCCAGGCCGGCCCGTCCGGCGCTCACACCCGCTCCGGCTGGCTGTCCGCTCGCACGCCGGCCCGGCCGGAAGTCCGCACCGGCGCACTACCCCAAGGATCCAGGCAAGCGACGAGGATTTAGGCTCTGTGGAGCAACCTCGGCCAGGCCGCGGCCGGCGCTCACGCTGACTCTGGCGGTCCCGCTCCTGCGCCAGACCGGCCGGAGATCCGCACTGCCGCAGTTGCGTCCATGGGGCCAGGTAAGCTACGAGGGTTCAGGCTCCCTGGCAGCATCTGTGGAGCTGAGGAGTGGGTCGAGACAGGGAGAGGGGCCATGGCCGAGCTCCGCCGGATTGATGAAGGTACCGGACGGTGGCGTGCGCGTCGGAGATCTATCCCCGGCCGGATAGATTTGAATTCGGATGAGCCGGAGATATGATAGCGAGGCAACATGTTTCATATAGCATCATGGCATGGGGGCGTCTCGTCCGTCCGGACGAGATGGTGAGGACCGGGTGTGTCCGAGGACCGGTGGATGGTCGCTTCCTGGTGTGATGAGTGATTGACAACGTGGTGTGGACTGACGTTTGCCTTGGCTTAAGTATTGCAGGTGTAGAATGTGGCTTGATTGCAAGGTGAAGAACAGGCGCGAAAGGTCTTAGCCATGGCGGCCTCCAGGGAGTGGAGAGACAAGTAGGCTTGGTTCGAGGGACCCGGTGGCCAGATGGATCAAGTGATGTTCACATGTGGCAAGAACGTGCAAGGCGGCGTGGATACGGTGCGAGGTAGCGGCCCACAACCGAAGCTCGTACGTGGACATGAAGCCGGTACAAGGTAGCGGCTTACAGCCGAAGCTTGTATGTAGGGTTTGGTGGTTTGGCCATAAGACCATCAGGTGGACGGTTTTCCTTGGTTTGGGCCACAAAACCAAGGGTGAGGAGTTGGCGTCAAACCGGGCCGGGTGGTTTAACCGCCCCAGGGTCAGTTTAACTGCCCCCCTGGGCTGGGTGGTTCTGCTGGTGTCAAGGAGCTTCGATCCGGAGGACACGCGGCGTGACTGCAAGGTTTGCGTCGGAGGAAAGCAAGCTTGCAGTTGAAGGTGTCCCAGCCAGAAAAGATTCTATTCAAATGACAAATTTGCCCCTAAGGGGTATGTATTATTTAGGGGTAGTTGAGTCATTAGAGCACCACCACTTGGACTATAAATAGACCCCCTAGGGGTTGGTGGCTGCCATCCAAGTAGTCTAGTTTACTTCCCTTGCACTTGAACTATTTTCCATTAGTTTTTCCTTTTTAGTTTTCCATAGGCTAGCCAAGCGCTTCACCGGAGAAATCTTCAAGAGGGTAGGATGAAGGGAGGATAGCTAGCCTCTTTGTAAAGAAGTTGACCTCGTGATGTATGGAAGATTTGGCGTTCTCTCATCCCTACTTGTGTGATTTCTTTGTTCATCTCGTGGCTCTTTTTGGTCCCTTTGCTAGATTTTCGATTCCTTGTGTTTGAGGTCGTTTCTTTGTGGGATTGCTTGGGGGATTCACATATGAGCTCGTGGAGACTCTTTTTCGTGGTGATTTGCCCCCTCAAAACGCAAAGAATTACTTCGAATTTGGGGATTTTTGGATGAACTCGAGGTGGATGTGTTCTTCGCAAGATCCTAGATTCCAGGAGTTCTAGTAAGTTAGAGGCCGAGATTTTTGGGGAATATCCTCTACTTGATGTGGACATCATCTCCCCAAAGTTTCGACTCAAGAGCTCAAGCCATTTGGGAGATCGGGTAATTCGATTCTGGGTGTTGACTTTCGGACCTCGTGTTCCCAGTTCAGGCTGGTTTAAACCACCCCCAGGAGGTTTAACCGCCCCCCCAAGGCAGTTTAACCACCCCTAGGGAGGTTTAACCGCCCCTGGCTGGGAAGAGGTGACTTGGTTTCGTTTTGTTTCGATTTCGATTCGATTGCTTGATTCGGTGAAGAACTCGATGGTCTTGGCTGTCGTGTGCTTTCTGACTGGTTTCACCTCGATCCACTTGGTGAACTTGTCAATAGCAACTAGGACATGATCAAAACCACCAGGAGCCTTCTTGAACGGACCAATCATATCCAAGCACCAACAAGCGAAGGCCAGGACGCTGGTATGGTTTGCAGCTGTTGTGCGGGTGCGTGTATTTGCCTTGCAAAATACTGACACCCTTTGCAGCGCCGTACGATGTTTTCTGAGTCTGCTACGGCAGTCGGCCAGTAGAAACCAGACCGGAAAGCTTTACCAACGATGGTTCTAGCCCCGGCGTGATTACCACAGATTCCTTTGTGTATGTCCGTCAAGAGCTCAATACCCTCTGTGCGACTTATGCATTTTTGGAGGATTTGGGAAGCTCCAGATCGACGATACAACTTGTCTCCGATGATGACGTAGCTTTTGCTGCGCCGCACGATTTGTTCGTGGAGCGAATTTAGATCTTTGCCTTCTGCGACCTCTGTGGGCAATATGCCGCTGTCAAGATAGTCGATGATCTGGGTCCTCCAGTCCAACGCTTCGTCTACCACTAATGTGGCTGACTCCGGGGATTCTCCGACTTGTTGCTCCGCGACAGTGCCATCCGGGTTTATCTTGATAGATGGTTTGACAAGATCTTGTATGAAAACTCCGGGTGGGACGTTTCATGGGTGGACCCCATCTTAGCGAGCTCGTCTGCTGCCTTGTTATGGTCGCGCACCACGTGATGGCACTCTAAGCCATAGAATTTCCCTTCCAGCTTCCTGATTTCCTCGCAGTAAGCGTCCATCTTCTCGTTGGTCCTGGACCAATCCTTGTTTACCTGGTTTATGACCAGGGCAGAGTCCCCGCGTACCATCAGGCGTTTGATACCCAAAGATACTGCAATGCGGAGACCGTGCAGGGCTGCTTCGTACTCGGCTGCGTTGTTGGATACTGGGAACATGATTTGAAGGACGTATTTTAATTCCTGTCCACTTGGAGAGATCAGGAGTACGCCTGCGCCGCCTCCTTTTATCTGGAGGGAGCCATCAAAGTACATCTCCCAGTACTCAACTACCTCGTCGTCAGCCGGAGCTTGGTTTTCTGTCCAGTCTGCTACGAAGTAGGCCAAGACCTGAGACTTGATAGCAGTACGTGGAACGAAGGTTATGTGGTGGGCAGCCAATTCTATTGACCACTTGACGATTCGGCCGCTGGCGTCTCGGTTATGGAGGATTTCCCCTAAAGGATTTTCGCTCACAACCGAGATTGGATGGGCCTCAAAGTAGTGCTTCAGCTTTCTTGCTGAAATGAGAACTCCGTAGAGTAATTTCTGCACATGGGGGTAGCGTACCTTAGATACGGTCAGGACCTCGCTGACGAAGTAGACTGGTCGCTGAACTCCATATGCGTGTCCTTCTTCAGGACGCTCGACCACTAGTACCGTGCTAACCGCTCGGGGAGTAGCAGAGATGTAGAGGTAGAGTTGTTCTCTTGGTTGAGGTGGGACGAGGATGGGAGGACTCTGCAGGTAATCTTTGAGTTCCTGGAAAGATCGCTTCGCCTCGTCATCCCACACGAACTTGTCCTGCTTCTTGAGCAGTTTTAAAAACGGCAATCCGCGAACGCCGAGTCGTGATATGAAACGACCGAGCGCTGCCATGCATCCAGTAAGCTTCTGCACATCCTTTTGACAGGTTGGTGGTAGCATCTTGGTGATGGCCGTGATCTTCTCGCGATTTGCCTCGATCCTGCGGTTGCTGACCATGAAGCCGAGTAGTTTACCTGAGGGTACTCCGAAGACACACTTTTCCGGGTTGAGCTTCCACCGGAATACATGTAGGCGTTCGAAGACCTTTGTCAGATTCCCTATCATGTCCTCGGGGTTCATGATCTTGACCACGATGTCGTCGATGTAGGCTTCTACTATGTCTGGGATCAATTGATCCAGACATGCTTGAATCGTCCTCTAATAGGTTGCGCCTGCGTTCTTCAGACCGAAGGCCATTGTGTTGTAACAAAAGGCACCGAACGGCGTGATGAACGCAGTCTTTATCTGGTCTTCCAGCTTCAGGCCTATCTGGTGATAGCCTGAGTAGCAATCGAGAAAGCAGAGCAGGGCGGAGCCTGCCGTGGAGTCAACGACTTGATCGATGCGGGGGGGAACGAAGGGGTCTTTAGGGCAAGCTTTGTTGAGATCTGTATAATCGACGCACATTCTCCAATCATTATTATTCTTTTTTCTTACAAGAACTGGATTAGCCAACCAGTCGGGGTGGAACACCTCCTGAATAAAACCAGCCGCTAACAGCTTTGTAATTTCTGCCCTAATCGCCTCCTTGCGGTCCTGCGCGAATCGACGAAGCCTCTGCTTGATCGGTTTGGCAGTCGGATTGACCTTCAAGGAGTGCTCGGCAAGTTCCCTTGGGACACCTGGCATATCGGATGGTTTCCACGCGAATATGTCGACGTTTTCCCTTAGGAATATGACGAGCACTTCTTCCTATTTGGGGTCTAATTCTGCCCCGATGATGGCCGTCTTCTTCGGGTCATCCAGGTCCAGAGAGATCCTCTTCAGCTCCGTCTCCTTGCTTAGCGCGATGGCTTCTCTTGCTGGCTTCTTGGTAGGGATCTCTAGAGAGTCCTTGTCCACCTCCTGTGACGCAGCCAGTACTTGCTCCATGCGCTTGGACATGTCCAGGGCAGCTGCCGCGTTGAGGGTTTCCTGTTCGCATGTGTAAGCGACTCGGATGTCCCCCAAGACGGTAATTACGCCTTTAGGTCCTGGCATCTTGACCTGCAAGTAGACGTAGTTAGGAATCGCCATGAACTTGGCGAGCGCCGGCCTCCCAAGGATGGCGTGGGATGCAGTTTCAAAGTTCGCCACCGTGAACTGCATGTGCTCGGTCCGGTAGTTGTTCCGGTCTCCGAAGGTAACGGGCAATGTGATGTGCCCGAGTGGTTCCGCCCCCTCTCCCGGTATCAAACCGTAGAATGCGGATTGGGGGGGACTTAGGTCGAGAGTAGTCAGGCCGAGCTCCTTCAATGTGTTAGCAAAGAGGATGTTCAGGCCGCTGCCACCGTCGACTAGTACCTTGGTGAGCCGAACGTTGCGGATCGTCGGGGCTACTACCAAGGCGTGGGACCCGGGCTTCGGTATGAAGTTTGGGTGGTCCTCCCGGGTGAAGGTGATCGGAACTTCCGACCACTTAAGGTACTCAGGTACCGGTGGTTCCCTTGCGTGCATGACCTGGCGATGGGTGAGCTTCTGCTGGCGCTTCGACTCGAACTCTGGTCCGCCATAGATCATGCGAACCACTCGGTCGGCTTCCTGGAAGTCGTCGCCGGGCTCGTCGTTTCGCCTGTCGTTTCGCGGGGAACCATCGTTCCTCTTTCTGTATGGAGGGCCTCTGTTGCCTCCAGTGAAGGCCCGCTTGAGCCCGTAGCACTCTCGTGCCGAGTGCTTGTGCTTGTGGTAAGGACATTGCTCATCGAGCATGCGCTAGAAGTCCTCTGGAGTTACCCGGCCTCTGGACCGGTCCAGGGCGGCGACCATATCTCCCTCGCTCTTCTTCTTACGAGGGTGGCTGTCGGTGCGCCGATGGTCGTCGTGTCAGTCTTCGTCCTCGCGGCGGTCGTGCTTGTGGGTTGTCTTGTTCTCTTCTTCCCAGCGGCTCCTGATCTCGCTGAGTTGTTCCTTTTATGCGATCTCTGCGTCCGCCCACGTGCTAGCGATCCGGAACATGTCATTGACAGTCGCGGGTGGCTTCCGAGTCCACTTGTGAATCAGTCTCCCATCGGAGATGCCGTGCTGGAAGGCTGACATAACCTCCTGATCCGTCACGTCCGTGATGGAGTTGCACTTCTCTGAGAACCTGCGCACGAAGTCGTGCAGGGTCTCGTTCTTGCGCTGCCTGATCTGACCGAGGAGCCGCTTGCTCCCGGGCCTTTCCCAGGTACCAAGATAGTTACCGACAAAGAGTTCGGTAAGCTGCTCCCAGTTGTCGATGGTGTCCTGCGGGAGTCCTGCCAGCCAGTTGCGGCAGTCCTTGGTGAGCATGATGGGAAGGTAATTCGCCATCACGTCCTCGTCGCCGCCGGCCGCTTGTACGGCGATGTAGTAGATCTGAAGCCATTGAGATGGATCAGATTTCCCGTCGTACTTGTCGATGTCCGACAGCTTAAAGCCTCTGGGCCATGTCACGCTTCTCGAGCGCTCGGTGAACGACTGGAATCCGCCGATCCGACCTCTAGGGCGGGAACCGCTCGGACCCGATCCGTCTGTTGTTCTTGGGGGAGTGCTATCCCTCCTGCGATCCCGGTCCCTGGGCGAGGAACGGGTCCTCCGATAGTTCCTAGTCCTGGGTGGAGTTCGGTCCCGTCGGTAGGTTCTGCTGCGCGGTGGAGTTCACTCCCTTGGCGGAGTCGGTCGCCTGGGTGGTGGAAGCGCTCGTCCTCGTGGCGGAGTGCGACCGCCGTTGTTGCCGCGCCTTGGACTACCGGAAGGGTCAGAGTAGTCTGACTCCGTCGAGTAGCCGCTCCTGTTGGAGTTACGACGGGGATTTCCATGATCCCGATCGTACTCTTCGCGCCGTCGGATTTCCTCACGATGGCGCTCTTCGGTGCTGTTGCGGATGACGTTCCTCGCGTCTTGATCTCTGTTGATCATGGTGCGAAGGTCTTCATCTTGATCCGATCCGCCGCTGGCCCGGTGTCGAGACGGACCGGGCTCAGGAGCGTCCGTGGTTGCTCTGCCCTGCATCTGGTGAACCTGGACGGAGGCGGCCTGCACGAGAGCCCTTACCTTTTCCAGGCCTGAAGTGGTGGGTGGCAGCCGACTGATCTCCTCGTTGATGGTGACGAGGTTCTGGACTGGCGTCTCGTAGACGTCGTATCCGTTGAACTCGAACATGCCGTCGCGCATCAAGTTCCGGGTGCTCCTCCTTTCTTGCCGATCCCGTTGGCGACGATGATCTTCAGAGTGTGGTTCCTGGAGTCGAGCAGTGCCAGATCCTGACGCGGTGGCTCCGTGCGGTCGTGCGGCTCTGCGAGTCGCCCGACTGGCGTTGCGTCCTCGACGCTGGTCCCTGGCTTCAGTCGTCTCCTCGGCCGGAGTGACCTCGTCTTCTGAGACAGGGTTAGTTGGCGTTGCTGGCGCCACCATATAGCAGTATGACCCGACTCCTTCTTGCGCAAGGTAGTCTTCCTCGGACTCGGAGAAGTCAGATGTGGGCGTATAACGCTCCAAACTACTCGGAGTTAGTTCATCCGCCTGGACGATGTCCTTCATCTTCTGCTTCTGAGCAAGCGCGCAAAAGCCAGGGGTCTGGACAGTAATGACCTCAGGGCTCTGGATGCAAGTTGGTTGAGCGTTTACGCTCTGCGATGACTCGGCGACGCGACTCTCAGGAGCCGGATCAGAACCGAGTGATTGTAGATCTGTTCCCGACTGGTTGGGCCTCGCGTTCTGCGATGGACTCAGCGGGGTAGAACCGGCACGATCAGATGCGATCGGACCGGATTGGGCCGTGATGGCCGAAGTTGGCGCCAGAGAGGAGATCTCCGTGGCGATCGTAGCTCCTGCCGCTTGGGCATCCAAGGCGGCAGTGATGACGTCCCCGAACTGGATCTCGACTTCGTCGACGTCCGGGAGGTTGCAGCTGTCCAAGATCTTGACGCGATCCATCGAGCTTACCAGATTGATCTCGGCGATATCCCCTACCTGGCGCGCCACTGTCGGTGATATTATCTCCGGCAGTCTTCCACGGGGTAGCCCACGGAAGTGATTTGTAATGCAGGGAAGATCGCAAAGATCGGAAGCAAGATGGTTAGGATGGACAGACACAGGGGTTTATACAGGTTAGGGCCGTCGACTCGACGTAATACCCTACGTCCTGTTTTGGGGTGTTGTATTGCGTAGATTTCGCTATGAGTTGAGATGTGGTGAGTTTCGATGGGTTGAGTTGGCTTGGAGGGGGTCCCTGCCCGCCTTATATATCGGGGGACAGGGTTACAAGTCGGCTTGTAGCCGATCCTATCTCTAAGAATCCTTTCCTTCTTTACAATAATTTCTAATCCAACTATAACTTCTCCTTCCAGATCCTTCCTCCGTGCGCCGACTTGTCCCGCACGTCTTCAGGTCCAGAACGGTGGGCTGGGCCGCCCCCTTTTGGTGGGCTGCCAGTCTTGCTCGTAAGGTACCCGGGTACTATATCCCCCACATGTTCCTAGGGTCAGTAGCTTCTCAGTAGCTACATGATCTTGGCTAGATCGTGTTGCAAGGATTTGGAGTTGAGTTGGGAGAAAAGCCAGATTCATTGAGAAGAATTTTTTATCGGCTCCCATTCACACCCCCCCTCTCTGGTCGCCTAATCGGTCCTTCAATTGGTATCAGAGCCGGTTACGGGTCTTTGCGACTCTAACCAGTCTAAGATCCAAAGATGGCGTACCAAGATCGGGGTTCGGGTCCTCCGCACTTTGATGGGACGAATTATCCGAACTGGGTTGCGCGTATGGGCACTTTCTTACGAGGCAAAGGGAAGTTGTTGTGGGATGTGACGGAAGATGAAAATTATGTCAATCCTACCAACTTAGATGCCCAGGATGCAAGAGATAAATTCGAGACCAACACTAGGGCTGTGGACTACTTGTTTTGTGCTTTGTCGACTGAGGAGTTTGAGCAGGTTTTGGGCGAGGACCTAGCTAGCCAGATCTGGCTAAAGCTCAAGGTAGCCCATGGTGGTGATAGTCATGTCAAGGCTAGACTTTTCTCGGTCTATCGTAGAGAGTACGTGAACTTTGAGCAGTTGGTTGGTGAGTCGGTTGATGCTATGTTTCAGCGCTTTACTACCATAGTCAACAACATGAAAGCCAACATTGCCACACTCCCATACACGAATCATGATAGAGCTTTGAAGCTCTTGCTTTCCCTTGATCGGTCCATGTGGGGTGCCAAGGTTGAGGCAATCATGGAGTCGGCTAACTATGAAACTTTGAAAGTTGATGAGCTTTTCTCTAAGTTGAAGTCTTCAGAGGTTGATAGACAGCTGATTGCCAAGGCTAAGAGTCCGACTGATTCCCATAGTCTGGCTCTAGTCGGTGGATCTGGTTATGGACAAGCTAATACTTCCAAACACTTTGCCTTGTCTTCTCTTGTGTCTCTTCCAGATGAGGAATATGAGGTGCTGAGCGAGGAGGATCTCGCGTTGCTGACCAGGAGGTTCGAGCGCATGTACCAGAACTGCAAGGGCTCGAGGCGTGCGGGAAGTACGTGCTACAGGTGCAGCAAGATGGGCCACCTCATCGCCGAATGCCCGGAGGAGATCAAGAACGACTACAACCGCAAGCATCGACCGCGAGTCAAGCACAAGCACCGCTCCAAGGATGAGTACCACTCCAAGCACAAGAACAAGTAGGAGAACACCAACACTTCGTCGAGCTCGAGCAGCAAGGATGAAGACCGCGGCCACCGCAAGGAGAAGAAGCACATGAACTGCAACTTCAACGGGCTCTCCTGCACCGCCATGAACTTCTGCACCATGGCGCATGACTCCAACAAGAACGACTCCGACTCTTACTCCGACTCTGAGGACGAGGTAATGACCGATCCCAGCTCTTTGCGTAAGGAGATTGCTAGGCTAGAGGAGTTGGTCGATAATTATGATGATGTGCTTAGGAAGACCAACAAGGAGAAGAGAGAGTTTAGATCTTTGCTTGGAGAGTCTAAGAATAGAGTTGTGGAGCTTGAGGCCTTACTTTCTGAGACTGGAAAGAAGGCGATGGATTTTGAGTCTTTGCTTGGTGAGTCTAGAAAGAGAATAGCTGAGCTTGAGTCTGAGATTGGTGTGCTGAAAGATGCTCCTGTTGTGTGTGATGAAATTGAATGCTCGTTTTGTGATGTGCATCTAGCTGATCTGGTAGCTCTTAAGGACAAACACATGACATGCCTTGATGAACTAGAAAGTACTAGGGTTGTGCTTGCTGAGTTGAAGTCTAGATCTTCTTTGCTAGGTGCTTGTACTTCTTGTCCTACTTTGCATGATCAGTTGCTTGAATCTCGTACCATGATTAGCTCGCTTGAAGCTGAATTGAAATCTCCTATTGCAAACTCTTGTTCTGCTTGCGATGTTGTTGCTTTGAAGAATGTTGAGCATGCACAATATGTTGATCATTTGCAAGATGAGAATGATGAGTTGCGACAGTGTTTGGGTTGGTTGTCGGGTCGCGAGCCACAGCTTAAGATGTTGATCGCTGGGTTCTAGAGAGCTGATGGTCGTGGTCTGGGTTCTGAGAAAGCTGGTGAGTGTAGTGGTGAGAAAGAGAGGGAACAAGACAACTCCACCACAAACATTCCAACACCACTACAGAAAGCCATCCTCAAGAACAACTTCACACCAAAACCCAATCACCAGCTAAACAAGCTTGACACCACTCCTAATCCTCCCAAGTTTCCCCCAAAGACAAACAACTTCCAGAAAAGAGTGACTTTCGTGAGGAGTGGGGTTTACCAGAAGAAAGAGAAGCCTGAGCCGAGAGAAACCCTAAAGCCAAAGCCAGTCTACTTCCATTGTGATCATTGTGGAAGGGATATGAGTTTTGTTGGAGGAAGAAGAGAGAAGTTAGACGAGAGAAGGAGTTTGGGAACAGGGACATGTACTACTCTTCCCGTAGTGTGCCTGTGTCTCGTTCACCCTTGCCTAGGAGAGAGGGCTTTGTTCGTACGGTTCCTTCTTTGAGTAGTCGTGGTGTTACAGCTCGTGGTGAGTTCGCTAGGTGACCTCCTGCTCGTGGTCATTTTGGTACAGGGAGTTTCGACCGTAGCTTTGAGACGAGGAGAGAGTCTAGGCTGCGTTTTCCCCCGCGTGGTGCTAGAGGTCCGACGGTGAGATACGAGAGGGTTCCACAGAGTAACGTTGATTTTGCTAACCCCTCTTTTGAGCAGATGGCCCGACACTGGTTTAACTTTTTTTGTGCTAACCCCAGTGTCGAGTCATTCGCCCATTCTCGTTCTCGCTTTTAATTGTGCAGATGGGAGGCATGGAGAACTTTTGGTTGATGGTTCTCCACACTTTTTGGATGACCTCGATGTGGCCTTTGTACACTTTGTATTGTGAGTATATCTTTTGTACACTCTTGTACTCACTTGTTATCTTTAGCATGATTTGATTTTTATCTTGCCTTTTGGGTTTGCTATGTCTTTGGGTTGCATTTTGCTCGTTTGAGATTTCTCTTTCTTTTTGTTTTGAGATGGAGCTTTCCATTTGCTTATGTACACCGTTTTCTAGTTTTCTTTTACTAGGTGTCTTTGGTTGAGGGGGAGCTTGGCTTTATTTAAGGAGGAGAAATTGCACAAGTTGATTTGAAAAGGAGAAGACCTTGCTTATAGCTTTTGGATTGCATGAGTTTTTGAGCTTGCTGTGTTGGCACTTCGGTTGTGCATATCATGGGGAGTTTGATGTTTGAACTTGAACATTGGATTTGCATTTTGGTTGCACATTCCAGGGGGAGCTTTATATTTGTACTTTGATCACACGTGTATTGGCTTTTGAGAGATGCCTAGAACCTTCAAACTCTTTGGATTCGAGTCCCTTCCTTTGTCGTGATCCTTTTCTGAGCTGAGTTTTGGAGGCTTCTGTTGTAGCATATGTATACTATTGTATTTGATTTGGTTTTATCCATCTTTGTATCTTGATGTATAATTTCCATTTTTGTATCTTGATGTATAGTTTTCATCTTTGCATCTTGTGATATATATCATGCGGCATTTGTATCATATCTTAGGATGAGCTTCTTCTATATGCAGTGATTGCTACAACTTACTACTTCTTAGAGTTTAGGCAGGCTTGCTAGGGATTGATGATTGGCTATGCTCTTGATGGTTTTGATATATATTCTATTGAGATGGTCAATATTTTAACTAAAATGACAAATTGAAGTTAAAACTCTTTTCACCCATGAGTAAATGCCTTTGCATGTCTTGTTTGAGCCGAAATGGCTATATCTTGCTCAAGATCATGAAAGGATGTGATGTTCTTTCCAATTGGGTCAATGACCTTTGTCATTGTGAATGTTTAGCCCATGTTTTACCTTGTGGAGGGGCATAAGCTTCTTTTTATCGCAAAGACATTTTATGTACCATGCTTAATTTGCAAAACTTGAAAAATGAGATGTCTATGCATGAAAGAAGAAATATAAGAAAAAGATACATTTGAAGAATTTTTATGCTCATGTGTCTATGCTTTCACGATTGCACACACTTGCACACATGGGTGCTAAGCGATTGCATGATGTTTGCCGGACAAGTCTCCCTTGAGAAGTGAACACATGGCTCCGTGCTTTGATATGACATGAGATAAAACTTGGGCGTTTGTAATGATCTTTTGTTGAGAACTGTTGTTCCTTCATAATCTTGATGAGATGAAGTCTATATTTGCTTGAACAATCCATGGTTAGGACTTTGCTCATGTGGTGACATTTTTGATAAAACTAAACAAATTGTTCATGGCTTTGTCAATTGGCTATATGTCTTTACCTTCTCGATGGCAATGCCCGTGTGACACGATGAACTATCTAGCTTGCCCTTTCTCTAATTTGTGGCATTTTGTAGTGCTCATTGTATATTTGAGAAGCTTGTAGTTGCATCGTTTGCATTTTTTGCCTTGATTTGTGCATTGTCAACAAGGGGGAGAGTTTCTGGAGAATTTCAGAAAAGGGAGAGTTTCTGGAAGGAAAATATTGTTGGACGCTTTTGAAAGTTTTGCGAGCTTTTGTGTGAAGTTTTTGTTTCTTTTGTGCTGGAACTGCCTAGGGCGGTTTAACCGCCCCTGTGCAGTGAGCACAAGGTCCGTGGTGATTTGAGCCATTTTCGACACATTTTCACACGCACAAGTTCACTTGTTCAGGGAGAGTTTGCATCTATGCAGGGGGAGTGCTTTGTGTTTCCTGAAAAGTGTTTTGGAGATTTGTGGGTTGTGCTTTGTGATTTGCTCTTTTGCCGATGGTGTTGAGCCATTTCGCTTCTACTTGAAGGGTCAGTGTTTTCTGGAGTTTTCTCTTGTGAGTGACTTTGTTCTCAGCTTGTTCTTGCTTTTAGTCACTTGCTTGAGCTTTGTTTTCGATTTCTTTTCTGTTTTCCTTTGATACTTCTTGAGATTATGTGTGTTGTCAATGCACTCATCAAGGGGAGATTGATGACCGGGTGTGTTCGAGGACCGGTGGATGGTCGCTTCCTGGTGTGATGAGTGATTGACAACGTGGTGTGGACTGACGTTTGCCTTGGCTTAAGTATTGCAGGTGTAGAATGCGGCTTGATTGCATTGGTGCAGGTGAAGAACATGCGCGAAAGGTCTTAGCCATGGCGGCCTCCAGGGAGTGGAGAGACAATTAGGCTTGGTTCGAGGGACTCGGTGGCCAGATGGATCAAGTGCGGTTCACATGGTGGCAAGAACTACAAGAAATATGGCATTTTGTGACAAATTCTAAATGACGTTAAGTCGATTTGTCGCTATGGTGTTAAGTTTTATGACGTTTTATATGAATTCATATAGCTTAATGACAAAAACGCGGTGTTCGTCATTACGAGTAATTAAAAATCGTCATAATGTACTTCATTTTGTCATTAAGCCCAGCATTTAAACGTCACAAATTTTGCAAAGAAAAAGGATAGGGATAGGGTGGGTCGCACTGCCACTTGTACAAGTGAGGCCCACTATTAACCTGGGTCTCGCATGACTTGTTTTATTTTCTTTTTCTTATTTTTTGCCTTCCAAGTCTAGGATGTCATTTTTTAGACCGTTAGCGGTCCAGCAAAAAATTTTCACCCATGGGCCTTAGCTTCTATTCGCCTGAGTTAGCATGCTTAATAGGACAAAAGCAAAGAGAATAAACTGGAAAAGGAAAAAAATAATTGAAAATTGATAAAAATATCCAAGACCTGAGTTTTAATGGAACATATGAGCACCATAAACATCATTTTGGCATAATTGAGCATTATTGCATCAACATTCATTTAAGTTCATGCATTTTTATTTATTCAACATTCATTATCGTTTGATGTAAGTTCAATTTTTGTTACACAACCTTGACTAATATTATTTTATTTAAATACTACATATCAAATGATGAATTGTTGATACTTTTTCTCATTTTTTATGTTCTGATTTCTAGGCTCTTAAATTAGTGGAACATTCAATTTGGGTCGTTTTTCTTTTAGAGTTGTGATCAAACCACAGAAGCTCCAATGGTGATCCATATTTTAGATTGTTACTCGTGTTTTTATCTTTTTAGAAACATTTTTTGTTAAATTTTTGGACTTGAGTAGCTTAGGCATTTGAGGGAGGCTAGTTTAATTTCAAAAAATTGATGGCGGGCCCATGCATCAATCTCGTTGGCCTTCTAGAAGCTTCTAAAAATCAACAGCAGCTTGGGCGCCATCACACAAACCGTGCAGCGCCGGACCATAATTTCCCACCGAAATTGACTATATTGCCCATATATTTCGACTTCCACCAGCCATCCGTTCAAGGCTACGCTGGTAATTTCACCATAGCTCCCCACCATCGCGCGTCTTATCCCCACCTCTTCGTTTCGCAGCCGCACCCTGGCCTCCACCACGCTCCTCACCACAGCACCACCAGTCTACCACGCCTCCGGCTCGGCGGTCACCAGATCCGCCCGCCGGCGGCCACCCTTGCCTCCACCTCGCTCTCCCGCCTCTTCCCCGACGAGCCTATGGCGCAGCAGCGACCGGCCATGGGTTCGAGCCGGTGCCAGATCCACCCGCGGCAGCTCGGTGCGGCGTCCATCGCGGCGGCGATGGGTCCTGGAGAACCTCCCCTGCGCGCCGCTCCCATCCCCTCCCCGCGCGCCCGCTCCCCTCCCCTCCCCGCGCGCCACTCACGTCCCCGCGCGTCGCTCCGCCGCCGCTACCCCCTGCTGCGAAACCCTAATATGCTAATCCTCCGTATCCATCTCTCCCTTCCGGATGCGCCCCCGTCCTCAGCGGTGGCTCACGACGGCGGAGCGGCAGCTCGCCTGCGACGGCGACGCCTCTCCTTCTCCTCAGATCGGTGCGCCTCTCTTTCTCCTCAGATCGGCGTGCCTCTCTTTCTCCTCAGTTTCGCGTGTTCTTCTACGGCTTGGGGGCTGTGGGCGTTGGCGATTTGGCTGTGTCCTAATATAGTCTTATTGTTTTTGGATTTGGCGATGCGCAGATGAAGGAAGGCGAAGGGGAAGATTGGATCCCGGGTACTATTGACGAGAAGAACAGTGAGCCAGAGAGGGTAAGCTGCAATTCTCTATATTGCCTCTCTCTTTCTGTCTGTCGGCTGCGTGCATATTGCTGCTGCTAGTGCGTGTAAGTTTCATTGCTAGTTTGGTAGAGACATTGTAGCCCAAAATAACAGATTAGTGCATATCTGTTGAAATTTTAGTTGAACAGCTGTTAAGTTCAATCTGCATGCTTTTGCTGCAGATTCTAGTAGTGGACTGGTTGAAAATTGCCATGGTTTGACTATTGTTTCATGCTGGATAAAACTTGTGCTATTGTATGCATGCTGGATAATGAACCTCATTTCAAGAAGCTATTCTGAATTAATTCTTAGGCTAACACTGCCTGGTATCGAAGGTAATAAAGAACATTTTAGTTAACACTACCTTGAGTAGCAGTTCATGTAGCACTAGTTGTTGCCGTGTTTGCAGTTGGTTCCATAGTTGCCTTGCTCAAATACCAGATAGGAGACATGGCGGACGTGCCTTGCTCGATAACCTGATGTATAGTTACGTTCGTTCATATCCATGTGTTCTTGAGGATAACGAGGAACAGACCAGATAGGTTTCATGACCTGGCTTCTCTGTTCCATGTGAGTTTTTTGTGCCTGTCTTGGTTTTCATGCATGAGTGCTTTGCAACGGATCTCTTGTTAAACCATGCTTAGACATATTATCTCTGTACATATTTTCTTTCATCACGGTTATCCACACTTTCAGTATGCATACCTCTAACTGAGTCACCTTATGGTTTTTAATTTCTTCTATGCATGTACAGAGGAGCAGCCACTAACTGAATATGAAAGGCTATACTGGTAAGTTGAAGTCACTTAATTTGCCTACACTCGATTCAAGTATGAAACTATGCTATAAAACTGTAAGTTGAAGTCCTGTTTTTGGTAGAATTTTGTTGTATATAGTTTGAAAATACTCTGGACAGTTGTGATAATCCATTAGCGATGACTGAAATGAAGTTATCTCCCTCTCTCATGCAGCAAGGCAATGGATGCATAAAACAATTCATTCCCCATTGCACAGATTGTTCAGATATTTTATTCTACCTATAACATGTGCTTTGAGTGTACCAAAGTCTAATGTGTAAAATAAACAGAACTGGTGCTCTAATCTAGGTTAATATACATGGAGCTGTTTCTGGTAACTTATGCCATCCTGTTACTTTGTTAGTCCTTGCATCTTTAATCAAGATCTAGATTTGCTCATCCCCCTTAAGCTTGGCCTCATGTTCAATGGTGTTTTTTATTGGCCTGATGCGATTAGATAAGTATAAGATGCTTGGCTTTGGCCCTCGGCCAAAAGAGGTGGTTAGCTTATTGATGATTATTCCTAGTCTGTTTGTCAGTTTTTCTGAATGCAAGTGTGGGTGCTAACTCCATGATGAAACTGTACTGATTATTGACAGATATACTAGTGTGTTTGTCAGTTTTTTCTGAATGCAAGTGTCTAACTTGTCAGGTCTGCAATTATGCATGTTCATTCTGGAAGAGAAAACGACTGGTCTTGATAACTTAGCATTTGTTTGATAATACCACCGCCCCATGTGTAGGAAACTTGGTTGCTGGGAAAAGAAATAACAATCAGGTGTCGAATTGGTTTAGGATTCCTAGTTAATTAATTTATGCAAGCAGCAGTCATCATCTAGAAAAGCAAGAGGAAGCAGCTTAAGGACACGACGATCTTGACACAGTTTGCTGCTACTAGTATTCTAATATATCTTGCAGTGTGCTGCAGTCCAACAATATTGTATCTGCAGGCTTGTGGCTGCAATGAGATATATAGCACTGAAAATAGCATACCTATTGACTTAGGCGTCGTCGCCGTCGGCACCTGATAGGTTCATTAGAGTTAAGACAGTGGGTTTTTTTGTGGCTGCATTTTGAGACAGTGTGGATTCTCCCTTAGGTATTTTGAGACAGTGTGTAAATGGATATTCTATTCTGCAGGCTAGGATCTTAGCCCTTAATGCTTCATACTTCTTGAAGAATGGTGGCCATTTTGTGATTTCAATCAAGGTACTGTCCATCTTCTGAATCCGGAGTTAATTCGTTGTCCAATAAATAAAATGTTATAGCTGCTGCCTTAGCTATAACTAGTGGTTTGCCTTGATCTGACATGAATTTTTTCCCTTTGCTATCAGGCGAAATGTATTGACTCCACCATGCATCGTGAGGCTGTGTTTGCTACTGAAGTGGAGAAGCTGAAGGCTGACCAGTTCAAGCCATCGGAGCAGGTGACCTTGGAGCCCTTTGAGCGTGACCAGCGTTGTTGGTGGCTACAGGATGCCCAAGAAGCAGAAGGGCTTGATAAGGTTTACCTTAATGTCTCGATATGAAATGAGTGGTCCCTGTTCAGCATGTACACGTGCGAATCTGATATATATGGAAATATGTACGTGGAAACTGTCTGTTTGGCAATTTTGAATTTTGAATTTGGGTTACATGTGTAGCAAACTGAGTTATGGGCAGACTTGGGCTTGGGCCACAATGCAAATGAAATAGTGGGCTCGATAAAAATAGTTAAGCATAAAATAAATGGCCTTCAACCCAAACTAAAATGGGTTCAGCCCAAATCCAAATCACTTGCCACATCAGCTCTAAGTCATTGCCACATCATCCGTGGCTTTGTGACGTTTCATAGGTATTTAAGTTGTCATAAAGGTGTTGCCACGTCAGCTCCAAGTCACTGCCACATGTTTCGCGTACAAGGTTTTGTGACCTTTTGTAGACGTTTAAATCGTCATAAATGTGTTGCCACGTCAGCTTCAAGTCATTGCCATGTCATCCGCATGAAATGTTTGTGACGTTTTACAGATGCGAAAATCGTCATAAGCGTGCTGCCACATCACTGCCACGTCACCGCATACAAGGTTTTGTGACGTTTTATAGATGTTTAATAACGAAACAATGTCGTCCTTAATTAGTGACGACACAAGAATCGTCAAAAAATTCATGACGAAAAAAGCGTTTTCGTCATCTAATACTTATTATGAGGAATAGGTGACGAACGAGTTTTCGTCACGCAAATGTCACAAATTGCAATATGTGACATAAATTCTACTTTCTATGACATAAATGAAACGTTATGAAAGCTCACATTTCTTGTAGTAAAGCAAGGCGGCATGGATCTGGTGCGAGGTAGAGGCTCACAACCGAAGCTCGTACGCGGACATGAAGCCGGTGCAAGGTAGCGGCTCACAACCGAAGCTTGTACGCGAGGTTTGGTGGTTTGGCCAAAAGACCATCAGGTGGACGATTTTCCTTGGTTTGGGCCACAAAACCAAGGGTGAGGACTTGGCGTCGAACCGGGCCGAGGGGGCTGGTCAGCCACCCTGGGCGGTTTAACCGCACCAGGGGCGGTTTAACCGCCCCCCTGGGCTGGGTGGTTCCGGTGGCGTCGAGGGGCTTCGATCCGGAGGACACGCGGCATGACTGCAAGGTTTGCGTCGGAGGAAAGCAAGCTTGCAGTGGAAGGTGTCCCAGCCGAAAAAGCTTCGATTCAAATGACAAATTTGCCCCTGAGGGGTATGTATCATTTAGGGGTAGTTGAGTCATTAGAGCACCACCACTTGGACTATAAATAGACCCCCTAGGGGTTGGTGGCTGCCATCCAAGTAGTCTAGTTTATTTCCCTTGCACTTGAACTATTTTCCTTTAGTTTTTCCTTTCTAGTTTTCCATAGGCTAGCCAAGTGCTTCACCGGAGAAATCTTCAAGAGGGTAGGATGAAGGGAGTATCGCTAGCCTCTTTGTAAAGAAGTTGACCTCGTGATGTATGGAAGATTTGGCGTTCTCTCATCCCTACTTGTGTGATTTCTTTGTTCATCCCGTGGCTCTTTTTGGTCCCTTTGCTAGATTTTTGATTCCTTGTGTTTGAGGCCGTTTCTTTATGGGATTGCTTGGGGCATTCACATATGAGCTCGTGGAGACTCCTTTTCTGGTGATTTGCCCCCTCAAAACGCAAAGAATCGCTTCAGATTTGGCGATTTTTGGATGAACTCGAGGTAGATGTGTTCTTCGCGAGATCTGAGATTCTGGGAGTTCTAGTGAGTTAGAGACTAAGATTTTTGGGGAATATACTCTACTTGAGGTGTACATCATCTCCCCAAAGTTTTGTCTCAGGAGCTCAAGCCGTTTAGGAGATCGGGTAATTCGATTTTGGGTGTTGACTTTTGACCCCGTGTTCCCAGGTCAGGCCGGTTTAAACCGCCCCCAGGGGGTTTAACCACTCCCCCAAGCGGTTTAACCGCCCCCAGGAGGTTTCGTTTCGGTTCGATTTTGGTTCGATTTGCTTGATTTGGTTTCCGCTGCTGTGATCGTGTTCCTAGGGTCAGTAGCTTCTCAGTAGCTACGTGATCTTGCCTAGATCGTGTTGCGAGGATTAGGAGTTGAGTTGGGAGAAAAGCCGGATTCGTTGAGAAGAATTTTTTATCGGCTCCCATTTGCTCCCCCCCCCTCTCTGGTCGCCTAATCGGTCCTTCAGACGGCAGCGGCCGTGGCCTTCACCGGCGGCAGGAAGAAGAGGACGCGAAGAAGGGGATGAAGTTGACAGGTGGTCCCCACATGGCAGTGACACAGCCTAAGTCCGTGGACTGGGCTGATCATATTGAACCGAGTGGGCCAAGTGAATGAGCCCATCAGCGTGGAGCGGGTCAGAGCCTGAACTAGGCCTCCGTCTTTGCCTCACACAGCCCGTTGCTGCGTGTCAGCTGTTGGCCCTTTGAGCCGCCAGTGTGGCAACTAAAGCTTGCGCCCATGCTGGCGCACGGTTGGTACGGATACGGTCACGAGACGAAATGTTGTGTGACAAATGTTTTAAGGTTGACAAAATTTGCAACTGTTCCAGCCCGCTCATGGCTGGCCGGTCGGTGCACGCTGAGCAGCCGGTTACTGTTGCCACCCATGGCCGCCGCTCAAGGTTAGCTTCGCAGAGAAGCCTCCGAGGCATTCTAGATCGCATTCCATCCGAGATTGGGGATCAATTTTTTTCAAGAAAACCTAATCCCCAGCGTCCGCGCCGCCGCCGCCGCTCCGCAACACCCATCCGCCTCATCCCCAGCCCGCCTGCCCCTTCCCAAGAGGCGCATTGAGGAGACGCCTCACTTCCCTGAGAAGGCGCCAGCGTCCTAAAACTTCCCATCCCCCATTGGGATCGATTTTTCAAGAAGTTCCCGAAAAATCCTTTGCTCCGCCTCTGCACTGCCTCTCGCCGTCGTAGCTTCCGCTTCCACTTCCGCTCGATGGAGCCCTCTTCGTTGCGGAGAAGAATGTCTACTGCTGCGATGATCTGCGTCCTGACGGAAATGATGCACCCGGATATTGTCGCCGAGATCATCGTTCGCTACATCAAGGATGCAAGCGACGAAACAAAGGTCTTCCGTGTGTACCTCGGCTTACGGTATATCTGCAGCTCCTGTCTTACCGTGCGGTTCATGAGTATTTCCGCTATGACCGCCGGCGGGTTGATGGGTGGCGTGGTTGGCCCGAAAGGATATCTCGCCACGAGGAGCGCCTCCGTAAGTTTCGTCATTCGGAGGCAATTTGTTGCGCGGGGATGAAGATGATGGTCGACCAGCCGTATTCTGCCGTTGGGCTACAGCTCCTCCAATAGGCCGCTGCCGCGGGGGATTCCTAGGCTTGCTACTTCTTGGTGATGCTACGGTACCGTAAGGACCCTGCAGACCCCCAAGCGCTGGAGTGGATCCATGGAATCAGCGGCGGCCCATCGCCCATTGACGAAAGGTGGGAGGTGGCGTGCGGATGCGGTCTATGCACATTGGATTTCAACAGGAACTCTACGACCTTGCGTACCGTACTATGGTTAGGCATCACCTGCCGGAACTACTCGTCCCCTGATCCTCACATCTGCACATGGGAGGAATGCAGGCGCTGGGGGGAGGGGACCTTCATTATCCGGTACTGCAGCGCACGGTGCCGCATCCGGCATGAGTTTGAACTGTGGATTCGGAACTTCCATGAAAGGGTGAAGTTGGCCATCGGCAGGATGTGAGACGCCCCACCAGTGTTCTCGATCGAAGGATAGCATCATTCGATCCCCTATCGATCGAATGATATGTATCTATGTATCGTAGTAATTGTGTTTGTAAGCAGTAGTGTTTATGAAGCAGAACTTCTGGTAGAATGGTGTTTGTAATATATCTATTTATGTTTGTAGTAATGCACAAAAATGTGCTTCAAGTATCAGATTTCGATGTGTATCTTCAGTCAGTTTTCTGCCATCTACATGAATCTTACATCGCCATGGACAAAAATGACATATTCATACGATCTGTGCATACTATGTCAGACCGTATCATCCTGTCATACATTGCAGACTCGGCCTCAAAGGAGCGACTTGCCGAGCAGAGGGGTCTGACTGGGCCAAGCGGATGGGCCGAGCCGTGTGAGGAGATAAAAAGTCCAATGTGGGCCCCTGCTTCCCCGGCGTATTAACTGTTCAGTTCCCAGCCAGCATGTCAATGTGCGCGCCACTTAGCACACGGTTACACGGGTGAGCGTGACGAACTGTTGGCTGACGAATGTTTCTACCGCGACGAAAATTCAATGGTCCTCTATTCTGGCGCACGCTCAAGCTCGCTGATGAGCCTGTTACTGTTGCCACCAATGTCCGGCCGCACAAGTGTACGTTCCAGGAGAACGCACAGGGGAATCTATCCGAGATTCGAGATCTGTTTCAAGGTAACCCTAACCTTCCTGCAACCACGGTGGTGGCACCGCCACCGCTGCCCCCACTCTGCTACTCCAGAACCCACACGCGCCTTCCCACCACCGCGCCTAAATGGCGATTCAGGTGCTCCCCGACGAGTTGGCCATTTTGGTCGCCGCCCACCTCACTGCATCCTCACCAGATCCAATGTAGGACCTCCGCAGCCTACGGAGGTCTTGCAAGTGGGTGTACCAGGTTTGTACAAAGAAGCACGTCGCCAAGTTCATTCAAATGCAGCGGGTGCTGGAGCCGGAATTGTTCGTGGTGGAACACTACGACAGAGATTAACACGACGGCCTCATCGGCAAGCTGGCCGATGCGGGCAACAAGGAGGCCTGCTTCCGCGATGGCCTACGCATCGTCTTCGATGTGAACCGGACTGTGCTCGACTGGCCCCTCGACAAACTCGCGAGTACCGCCGACGAGGGGCATAATCTTGTCGCGTAGACGCTTGCAATGTGCCTGTACAGGCGCAATGGTGGCGTCGTCGATGACGAGAAAGCGAAGGAGCTGATAAGGAAGCTCGAGGGTGAGGATGGACTAGGGGCGGCGGCTGCCAGGGCGGGGGCGGCGGCTGCCCAGGATGGACCAGGGGCGGCGGCTGCCAGGGCCGTCCCCGTTCGCCGGCGGTGGATGAACCGCGCGTGTGTGGTTTGCCGCCTTCAGAGTGCTGCAGCGGCCGATACCTATGAGCCACCCTACATTAACAATTGGGTGCCCATTGCCAAACCGGAGCGCGTCTACACTCACATCAGCGGTGGCAACTGGGGCTAGATGGTTGGAATGGTGAGTTTGGTCGAGTTTTCTGAGTTTTGCAGTGAGGACTATAGGATTCGCTTCAACTGCGAATCTTTCATCAACAAATATTTCTGGTAGATCAGATGGGATGTTGTTTTGCTGATGTTGCCCGTCATCAGTTTAGGTAGTGCTTATGTTCTTTTGTTGATGTGGCCCGTCATTAGTTTAGCTGGTGCTGATGTTCTTTTGCAGCTGTGGCCCATCATCAGTTTATAATTTGTGATGCTCATCCTCGTCTCGAATATATATCATATGGTCGCCTAGTTCTTTAGTCGACCGGATGATGTGGACGCATGTGTCCTCACTACCAAAGATGAAGCATTCATATGATCCGAACATACTGCTACTCACCGAATCATTCGGTCAAACATTGTAGTTTGATAAGGATATGATGCTTTTCGAATGGCCAGCTATATGTAAGTTTATGATGACATCGCATTAACAATTCTGCTATGTCCAGTAGCAGGCATTGTCATTATAATGTAGAGTATAAATTTATTTACAATCAAGATCCAGACAACATCATTAACAAACATAAATAATTACTAGTCTGTCTAATTACACATAACAGTAGCTACTTATAGGTCATCCTCGTCTTCCTAATCACCATAAGTGCACATTCCATTGTCACTGTCACGACAGTAATGATCATCTGTTTCATCTTCATCCTCACTGCTATGTTGGGACATGTTACCTTGCTTCTTGTTGCTTATAAGCTCTGTTAAATTACCTTCAATGACGAGGTCTTCATCTTCCACCAGCTGCTCCTGGTGCACATCATCATCAGCAGCACCTTCATGCACTGCACGCTCTGTATCAGAACAGTAGTCATCTTGGTGTACAACAGCATCAGCATCCCTTTCAGCCACGTTATACATGTCCCTATGTTCAAATTTTTGCACAACTCGCCAATCTTTGCCCATTAGATTGTCCTGCAAGTAAAATATCTTCCTTGACTGTGTGGCCAAAATAAAAGGGTCAGCCTTGTACCAAACTGAGTTAATGTTGATGGACTTAAAATGGCCGTCATATCTAAGGCCTATAGTTTTTCCTTCTTGATTGTACCAGTCGCAGCTAAAGAGAACCACTGACCGACGGAATTGCTGATTAGAATTATATTGCTACTCAATTACCTGCTTTAGCAAGCCATAAAATTCAATAGTTTCTCCTTTATGTGTCCCTTCGGTGATGACACCACTATTCTGTGTCTTTAGTTTTTTCTCGCGTTCAGCAGTGCTATATCGGACTCCATTGACAATGCAAGCTGTAGAGTACTTGACTCGAAGATCAGGACCACATGAGAGTGCAAACAAGCCTTCGCTCACCTCATTAGGTTTCTCTATACGCAGGTTAGCGATCTGCAGGAAAACATTTAAACTTCAGTAGTGTTATGTCACTGACTTGCATAAATGAAAATACGCATTGGCTTACATGTTTCTTAAACCAATCAGCGAATTGTTTTTCCTGCCTTTTGTCAACATCACCTAACCCATCTTTCTCCAACAACTCTCTGTGCAAGCTGCATGACAAATGTTTTAACATTAGGAATAAACAGAGGTCAAGAATAATTATTCTGAGCACATAGAAGTACAAATATGCAGAGAGATATGATACGTACTCCAAATACGGCTCAACTCCAAAGTATAGATAATAAAAGAGCAATGATAAAGTAAAATCTATACGACCATTCTATCTAGGCTGCAATCCTACAGTCAGCACGACTCTGATACCAATCTGTCACACCCAGATTTACACAAAACCTGAATGCAGCCGTATGTGTGCCCAGGACGTCCACAGAACACATACAGCTTACAAATATGGATCTCGAAGAACACAATGCTCGAATAAAAGTAGTTTACATCCAGAGTTTAACACAAAGACATAGTCTTACATAAATAACACAGCGGAAGTCTATTTATTAATGTTCTCAAACTAAAGATGAATGGCGCCTCAATCCCACAGGGACGCCGACTGGTTGATCAAAGCTCGGAAGTAGGGGAGATCCTCCGGAAAGTCCGCGATCGGATCCTCATTCACTGCTCCATCTGTTACCTGTCCGGGATTTTGTTGATTGTTGGCAAGTGTAAGTAACTCATTTACTTAGCAAGTATAACAGGAGTTTATGCAAGGCTAAAAAGGCTGACTTGGGTTGACTGCTTTAGCACTTTTAGTTGGTTCGTTTTATTAATCGCCTATTTACTACAAGTGCAAGGGAACTCCCTGTTATAACCCCATTAAAGGTGTATGAATATTAGAACCATCGATCATCATCATTAACATCATCTTCTAATAAAAAAGGATCCAGGCCGCTCGTCACCGTGAGCACGGCTATCATGATAGATGTACACTCTGCAGAGGTTTCGCCCTTTCCCCAACCGTTAGCGTAAAAGCTCAAAGGAGCTTTCAACCCAACCACGCACGTACCACACTTCCAAGGTGTGAGTGCATAGGGATGCTATAAGGCTTTTCACTAGATACCCTAACAAACAGAGTAGCCGTTGTGGTACAACATAGGCAGCATGACCCAAGGCATCGAGATTGATCTAGGCCCAAGGATATTACGCACCAAGGGGGAATCAATGGCATCCAGAGCGCGACATCCAACAAGCGCAACGTGTGGAGCTCCCATACCCTAGGGGCTCCCAACACGGGACAGAGCCTAACGAGACATAGCCGACGAATCCCATAGCGCAGATGAGACCGCCCTCGATGGATCTAACCATACTCTCACCCATGCTCCCCACATACGCCTTCCGGTAACCACTGGTAAGCTAGAGACGTACAAGCTACTTGTCCAAGACTAGAGCCATAATAGTTACGGCGGCGGCGATAGGTTCCTGGGTTGCCGCTTAATGAACCGGACCTTAAGGAGAGACACTAGAGCATACACGAAGCAAAGCTCTAGCTCCCTGAACCATGTTGCTAAAAAGCCAGTTTTACCATTAAGTTAAAGTGAACCATTAAGTCATGATTAACAGTTAAATAAAGTGATGTAGCTGCGCTTAGCAAAAAGAACTACCCATATGCATAAACCCGGGATATATCAAGGACAGGACAAAAGTACTAAGAATAGCCTTAAGGTAAACAATTTAAGACACATGCATATGTATAAATGATTACGATAGTGTATAGGTATCAAGGATGTTCCATGCTATACTTGCCTTCCTCAAAGCCCGGCTGCCGATGCAAGTCTTGCTCCTCGAACTCCTAGTCGCCCACGAACTCGAACGGCTCACCGGCTGCTCACGCAATCACCACACAATCACCACACAGGCTAATACAAGCAAGCAAAGTTACTCTATTAGAACAGTATACCAAACAGTAACAAAAGAGCAAGAAAAGGCTATAAAACTATTCTACGCTTTGCTACGACTAAAAACGGAGCTAAAACGTGAAAACTACGCTAAAAACAAGATCCAGGGGCTTAAACGTAAAGAAAAGGACTAAACTGAAATAAATCTTAAACTGTGCTGGACTGATTTGCAAATAAAAGAAAGATCAGGGGCCTCTGCGCATATGCAGAAGACGGTGGCTGACGGCCGCGTCTGCTGACGTCGGCGTGACGCAGGGCGGCGGCGCAGTGGACCGGCGGTCCACGGGTCCACGGTGGACCGGCGGCCATACGCCTTCGGGGGTCTTGATCCTGGCCGTCTAGGTCGGATCCGACGGCGGGTGGCACTCCGGCGCACCGGGGCGGCGGCGGACGTCGGGTGGCGCGGCGGCGCCATTGCCGTCGCGGCGGCGGCGACACGTCTGGGCGCCGCGGTGCACGGGGAAGGGCGCGGGAACCACGGGACGACGCAGGGGCTCACCGGGAACATGAAGAGGGCGACGGCGATGGCGACGACGAAGCGAGGTGGCGGCGCGGCGACCTCTAGGGTTAGGGTTTGCGGCGGCGTGTCGGGGGCTCGAGCGCTAGGGTTGTGGTGCTAGGGGTCTATGGCGGCGCACTTTATACAGGCCGGGGGTGGCCTAGGCATGCGCGCCAAGCCACGCGGGCGCGGAAGCGGCGTCGAGCCGGACTCGAGCTCGTGCTCGAGTCGGACACGGCGGCGGCGGCGGAAGGTGGGGGCTGACAGGTGGGCCCCACCTGTCGGCAAGCGCGGCGAGCGGGCTACGGGGCACGGCTGGCGCGAGGGGGAGGCGGGCCGCGGCTGCGCGCTGGTGGGCTGGCGGCCCACTAGGCCGGAGCGGAAGCTGGGCCAGGAGCGCTGGCGGCGCTGGGCTGCAGCGGCCGAGCTGGGCCGAGGGTTGGGGAGCAAAAGGAGGAAGGGGGAAAAGAGGAAAAAGGGGAAAGTTGTAGGGGGCTTTCTGGACTCCGAAAAAAAGGAGAAAAAAGAAAGAAAAGAGAGCAACCAAAACATTCAAGCAAAAATATATGCACCAGCATGAATGCAACAGAGATGTTCCTAAGCCTTATATTTTCTTTTAATTTCTCAAAAAGTTTTATTTTCCCTTATACTAATTCTGTCACTTAAATAGAAAGGGCAATTTATTTACTAATTCAGAAAAGGCATTTTTAGGGTGTTACAACAGCCGCAGCGCATCCGCTTCCCCTGCGATGACTACAGCCGCACCGTATCCACTACTCCGTCGACAACTGTAGCCGCACCTCATCTGCTGCCCCGGTGACGACTACACCCGGAAGCATCTGCTTCCCGTCGACGGCTACTGCACCACCGGATCTGTAATCGGGGCGACGACTACAGCCGCACCGGATCTGCTTTCCTCGGCGATGACTTTAGCCGCACCGCATCTGCTTCCCCGTCGTCGACTACTGTTGCACCAGATTGAAAATGGGCAGACACTGGCGGCCGGTTGGAAGAGGTACACAAAATCCATCCTACGTTCCGTGCTTCTAGGTCAGTACTCATTCATGCATGGTTAGGGTTTGGGGGATGTAATACTAGTGTCACATGTATCTGCTAGGTCACTAATACTAAAACGTTGAACCTCCACAAAATGAATACGAAAGAGAACGGGATGCCATTGTGAGGGAGAATGTTAGGAGAATGGAAGAGCTTGGAATTAGAGATTCATCAGCAGCCCTTGAGTCCACCATAAAAAGTTTTGGCAAGTGTAAGAGGTCAGTCAGGAAGGGTAATCGGTGTCGAGGTGAAGGTACTGATATGTCAGACTACAACCCTGGAGAGGATGAATAGACTGCTGACAGAGATAACGAGACTGATTTACAAGAGGAGCCCATACCCCTAACTATTGAGGTAGGACAATTCCAAAACTTAGAAGGGTTCCAAATACCCTATAAATACACAATGCTTAGAAGTATGACTACATATTTGCAATGGTTCGAATTTATTCACATGATTAAAACTTTTGCCTTCTCACCACTGCAGGCACCAGTGCGGACTGGACGTAGGAAGGCTTGTGCAAAGAAAAAGGTGGTGCCATGGCTCATGGTGGCAGGCAATCCAAGAGAGTGAGGTCGCAGCCACCAACAGAGGATGAGTTTGTTGCTGCTTCATCAAGAAGGATATTGAGAAGGTGCAGCCCTCAGAACTGCGTCTAGACCCTGTGCAGGAAGAGTTGCCATCACCCACAGAAAACATCAGTGGTGATGACAATGTGAACAATAGTCATCCAAGTCCGGTGAGGGCTTGGTCATATCCAGATGATGATCATGCAGATGATGCTCATCCAGCTGATACTCATCGTGATGACGGTAATAACCACAGCCAAAATGAGGCCGGTCAAAATACCCACTCTAGGCAGCCAGAGTCCACAACTCAAGGTTGGATAGTTGAACATGTACCTTGTTCGCATTCATAGTTTCATATTAGACGACTAATGAAAATTTTGATGAATTTATGTCGTACATAGACAAAAAGGTGGCGCAAGGCGTGCAAGGCCACCAACCAGGGGAGTTTTGCTTGACAAGATGACTAAAGCCTTTGGGAGAAGGATGCCCATCGAGGTTGCTGCGAGGAGGTCAAGGTCGCATGAACCGGTGCAAGCTGCCAAGTTGGCGCAGAGGCTGGCATTATTCTTAGGTCTCAAGTCCCTATCTTCACCCGTTGGAAAGAATATGAAAGCACACCATATTTTGAAAGATTCCTAGGAAGGCTAGCCGTGAGTCCGTCTCTGCAATCCCTGACCCCTGTGTTACATTCCACTCTAATATATCCCATGGCTAATCCTGAATTCAATCCTAATATCCAGGGGAGGTTAGCAGTTGACAAAGAAGACAATGCAACAAAAAGTGCTTGTGAAAGTGTATTCAAGACAGGGATACGACAGATGCGGTATAAGTTGAAGCAGCAATACTTTGTTGGCATCCTTGCTGATGAGATCAGGACAACCTCTCCTGTATCTTACATGACAGATGAAGAGTGGTGCAAACTTGTTGAGAAGTGGTCAAATGCAAGGAGCAAGGTATTTTCTATCGAACAAAGCCACATCTCCTGGTGTGTTTTCGGACCGGCACTTGTGATCCAGACTAACACATACATCTCAATCAGTAAATTGTTGAGCAGAACTAGAAAAACTGGGCTAAGGTGAAGATGCATCATGCAACAGGATCTTGATGTTATATTGCACAATTGCATGATTATGTAAGTGTCCACTATCTTCTAATGTACCCTTTTTAATCTCTGTTTGTCAGTTCTGTCTGCTTGATTGTCATGGTTGTTAAGTGTTATTTCTATCCATTATTCGAAATTGCCTTTGAATTGTCAGTTCTGTCTGCTTGATTATCATGGTTCGACCGCTATTTCTGCTGATAATTCTGTTTTGGTTAAAATTAATCCTAATGCAGCGGAAAAAGAAGTAGATGATTGGAGGAGGCCTCTTATTGATTATTTGCAGGATCCTGGGCGTGTTGTTGATAGGAAAGTCCGACGATGGGCATTTAAATTTATTTTAGTTGATGGTGAGCTATATCGTCGGACGGCTGAAGATTTATTGTTGAAGTGCCTGGATTCTAATCAAGCTAGATTGCTATGGCAGAGGTGCATGAAGGTATTTGTGGTACTCATCAGTCGGCTCCTAAGATGAAGTGGCTTCTTAGGCGGGCTTGTTTTTATTGGCCTAGCATGATAGCCGATTGTTATAGATACTACAAAGGGTGTGAAGAATGTCAGAGATTTGGTGATATTCAGCTGGTTCCAGCAGCGTTGATGCATCCTATTATTAAGCCATGGCCGTTTCGAGGATGGGCGTTGGACTTTGTTGGAAAAATTCATCCTTCATCGTCAAAGGGACATTGCTTTGTGTTGGTGGTCACTGATTATTTTACTAAATGGTCTAAAGCTATTCCTCTCAAGAATATGACACATCGGGAGGTAATTGAGTTTATTGCGGAGCATATTATACATAGATTTGGGATTCCTCAAACTTTAACTACGGATCAAGGAACATCATTTATTTCTAAAGAGGTGTGTGAGTTTGTTGAATCTTATGGTATTAAGTTGCTCAATTCATCTCTATATTATGCTCAAGCTAATGGTCAAGCCGAGTCTAGCAACAAAATACTAATCAAGATGAAGATAGATGGTAATCCTAGAAGATGGCATGAAGTATTGTCTGAAGCTTTATGGGATCATCGTATCTCTAGACATGGTGCTACTAAAGTTACTCCTTTTGAGCTTGTCTATTGTCAAGAAGTTGTTTTGCCAGTTGAAGTGAATCTTGGGGCATATAGATTGGCAAGACAAAATGATCTTAATGCTGTTGATTATCATAATTTAATGATGGACAACATTGATGAAGTGATCGACAAGCGATTGGAGGCTTTGAGGGAAATAGAGAAGGACAAGATTCGGGTTGCTAGAGCTTAAACAAGAAAGTAAAGGGTAAGTCTTTTGAAGTTGGCGACATGGTTTGGAAGACAACTCTACCTATAGGGATGAAGAGCAATAAGTTTGGCAAATGGTGCCCAAGTTGGGAAGGTCCACACAAAGTTGCAAAGGTATGCTAGGGGAATTCTTATATGGTTGAGACGATGCAGGGGTACATGCTGCCAAGAGCGCTTAATGGAAGGTATCTGAAGACATGTTACCCAAGTGTATGGCAAGAAGCTTGAGTCAAAGAAGCCAGTACGGTTGAGCATCGCCTTTAGTCTAAATGGCCAGTGAATTTATGGATTTCATCGCCCTTAGTCTTGTTTCTGCTAGATATATGTTTTCTAATACGCAAGCTTTACTAGAAAACAGGGGGGCATATGTTGACAGTCAAAATTGGCACTTGTCGAGTCTGGCTGGGCATACCGGCCTAACCATTATTCAAGGGCAGTTAGACCGGTATGGCCCTGTAGCCGGCCCGACAAGGCAGGGGCGGTCTACCCGCTATCCAAGGGCAGTTAGACCGGTCATGTACGCCAAGTCCGAGTAGGTTTAGGAATCCATGTGGATTACGAGTACCCCTGAGATTTTTCTTCTGGGGCAAGACCTCCCCACCCTATAAATATAAAGGGTCGTGGCCGATTGATTCATAACACAACCAATCGAACATTTATCTTCTATTTTTATCTCTCAAACCCTAACTTTTCCAACCTCGTGCTGTTCTTCCTTCGTCTCTACGGCGGTTGAAGGCGTTCTGAGTGGCCTACCGATCTCAGAACAACCCTACGTGCACTAGCTCCGTCGGGGTCCCTCCTGAGCAGGCGTTCTTAGGACTTTCGTGCTTCTCAGCCAGGACCGGTTAGACTGCCCCTTCAAGCCGGTCGGACCGCCCTTGGCAGGATAGCTGCGAGTTAATCGTCTCACGCGCGATTTAGCGCAATTCAGTGTGTTGACCTAATTCTGCGTCAACACTATGAAGGACGGACATGACTGTCACCACCTGCCACCAACCACTGCAGTTCCGTGGGGTGCAACACACTTCCTTGTTGATCAACAAGCCAGACACCACGTTTGCACTCGATGATTAAGATTTCTCTTGAGGCCTGTCAAGAGAAATCTCTGTCTTCCCTAAGGCATCTTACGGCCCGGTCAAGGCAAGCAAACCCGCGAGATAAAACCTGGTAGAGCTAAACTAAACTCTACACTAAGACTAGAGGGAGAGAACTTTACTCTAAAGAGAGCAAGATCTTTACTCTAAAAGAGCAAGAATAAAAAGAGAAAAGATAAACTTAAGCTCTGAAATAAGAAAGTAATTGTATTGATAAACTCTTCAAATGAAGGAAAGGATACAAGAGCTTTACCAGAACTCCGAAGACTCCGAAGATCTCAGCTAAGCTCAACTCAACTCTACTCCCAACTCTAATCCTAATCTAAGAAATGGAAAAGATGCAAGAGCTCCCTTCAAGTATGAACTTGAGAAGTGTAGTATGTCTCTCCCAAGGTGGATGAGCTCTTGTATATGTTGTTGTATACAAATGGATTTTGCAAGCGCACAGAATATATCTCGTGGGGTGCAACACACTTCTTAGTTAATCAACAAGCCAGACACCACGTGCCGCCTACCACTGCAGTTCCGTGGGGTGCAACACACTTCTTAGTTAATCAACAAGCCAGACACCACGTCTGCACTCGAAGATTAAGATTTCTCTTGAGGCCTGTCAAGAGAAATCCCCGTCTTCCCTAAGGCGTCTTACGGCCCGGTCAAGGCGAGCAAACCCGCGAGATAAAACCCGGTAGAGCTAAAACTAAACTCTACACTAAAACTAAAGGGAGACAAAACTTAACTCTGAAAAGAGCTAAGAACTTTACTCTAAGCAAGAGCAAGAAATAAATATGAAAAAATAACTTAAGCTCTGAATAAGATAGTATTGTTATGATAAACTCTTCAAAAAGAAGAAAAGGATACAAGAGCTTTACCAGAACTCCGAAGATCCGAGCGAAGCTCGACTCGACTCTACTCCCAACTCTAATCCTAATCTAAGAAATGGAAAAGACACAAGAGCTCCCTTCAAGTAAAGACTTGAGAAGTGTGGTGTGTGTCTTGGATGGAAGAGAGGGCAGCCTTTTATAGCCTCCCAAGGTTGGTAGCACTCGTAACCGTCACGCCACCAGCCTGCTTAACCTCTACGCGAAAGATGGTCGCGTGAAGAGGCAGCAGCAGGCCGGCCGGCCTGGTGTAGGCCGATCGGCCTACACCTGGCGCCCCTTCCCAGCGCCTTTGTCGTGGACGCTCCAGATTGCTTCCTGAGGTCGGCAACGGTTGCGTTCAGTTGAGGTTGTCCAAGAATCCGATGTTGTAGGGCCTCTAATCCATGTGTCTTGTACTCTAGGCCTTTCGGGTCCTTGGATCAAACCGACGTTGATTGCACGGTGCTTGATCATCCTGGGCATTTGCTTGAGCTTGTGGATCAGAGACATGGCCAAACCTGGCCAGGGGAGGCCGGTCGGCCTGGGCTAGGCCGGCCGGCCTGGCCTTGTGCCAGGTTTGGCCCCTGTTTCACCTGTTTTATCTTGCAACCATAACTCATCCAAAAGTTATGGAATTTGTTAGTATAAACACTTTTATGCATGGAACATGGTATGATCATCCTCATTTCACCGAATTGTTAACGGTCAAAACTGGGTTGTAATGGCCGTCAACAGCCACAAGGGGAGGTCGATCGGCCTCCGTCAGGACGGCTGGCCCGGCTCTGGTGCCAAGTGGCACCGCCTTTCGCAGGGACGGTCCTGATGCTCTCCTGAGTTCGGTAACGGTTGCATTCGGTTGAGGCTGTCCGAGAATCCTAGGTTGTGGACCCTTCAATCCTTGTGCCTCCCACTCTAGGCCTTTTGGGTCCTTGGATCAAACCGACATCAAATGCACGTCTCTTGAATCTAGGATACTTGGCTCATCTTGTGGATCAATGACGTGGCCAGAGGTGGCCAGGGGAGGCCGGTCGACCTGAGGTAGGCCGGCCGGCCTGGCTCTATGCCAGGTTTGGCCCTTATTTTGCCTGATTTGTCCTGCAAGCATACCTCATCCAAAACTTGTGGAATTTGTCAGTGAAAACATATTTACGTATGGAATATGGTATGATCATCCTCATTTTACCAAAATGTTGACGGACACTACAAGGTTACAATGGCCGTCGACAACAGCCCTGTCCATCCTTTGTACTCCACCACGTTCGGGTGTACTCATAACAGTAGTGCTGAGCCCGGAAGAACCCCTCTCTCACCCCGTTCAGAGTTCTTCCTGTTCTAGCCATCGAAGCAGATTATGTTAGATTAAGATAGGTTGTCTGGGGTAATGAGAGGCTAACTATGGTTAAGCTCTCTACACCCTTTATCCTTTTCTCCCCTGGTGGGTCCGGTTAAGAGATTTCTAGGCTATTCGCGTCTACCGTTCCTTGGATTTGACATCCAGGTTTTTACTCCCCTGGTGAAAGGTTATAGCGGTCTCCGTGCGCTTGCGGATTCGTTAGGATGAGGAGTGCCAACAATGGCTAGGCCACTTTTTGGCCCGGTTGCATCTCATCTTTTACGTACGTCTTCAAAATATTCTCCAGGGTCTGTGTTCCTTCGATCTTGCCCAGAAACAGAACATATCCTCGTATATTAGGTTGTGTTCAATGGATAGATATAAAATAAAGAATTTTTGTTGGGTTTTTGGAATCCGGTAGATCATATGAGCGTTCCAATGAAGAACTCTCATTACCGAACATTGTCGAGGCTAGCATGAAGAGTTGAGAACAAGAACTTGATCATTGCTCGAAATTAAAACTCCCAAGAGAGAAAGATCCTAACTTAATGCATCGCAACTTCTTGACTTATGGTGGAACGAATAATATTGAAATTAGAGACTTTCTTGGGTGCCGTCGGCATAGAGTCCCGTAAAGTTTCGCGGAACGAATCGGGTGGCGACACATGGCTCCTGTTTTTTCCAAGGTGCGTAAAATTTCTAAGCGACCATCGAGGGTAGCAAGGTAATTTTCCAGCGGAGGTTATAATAGGACGGGAGGGAGGCATGGTGTTATTCACCGGCGGAACTCCGGCGAGAATTGTAACACCCACGGTGTTAGCATAGGCAATTAGTGTTAGTTATGTGCTTAACATGAGCATTAACATTTTTTTTTCTCCCGTGGCTGCTGAGTACATATTCATTTAGCTATGTTTTGTGGTTAATTAAAAATCATTTTGGCTAAACACTTTGTTTTTTCCACTATGATAATTTCAGTTTGATGTCTGGACTCTCACATGGACACGTTGTGTTTAGGCCACGTTTAAACCTTCAAAATTTTGGGTCAAACGTTGGTTTTTCTCCTACCTGCTCCCGTCCTTCACCCGTGCACGCGCGACGCGCGGCCGGCATCGAGCCGCCGGCGTGCTGTGCTGCGCCACGCGCCGACCTCCACAGCCATCACTCCATGTCCGTGCCCACTTGCTCTGCCGCGCCATGCCGCTGACGCTGCGCCAGTGTCGCCTCGCCTCGTCCCCTCACTGCACCGCTGTGCGATGACATAGGCCGGCCGTCCTCGTCGTCCTCTCGCCGCTGTGCGGCCGTCCTCACCCACTGCACCTCCAGCGCGTGGCCAACCACTCCGCCACGGCCTTATCCCCTCCCGAGCCCGGCCTTGCTTCCTTAGGTCTTCTCTAGTGGGGAAAACAAAGCAGATCATAGAACGAGCTGGCAGCTCATGAGCCGATTCCTTCCACTAGCACTACAGGAAAAATGACTTTCAGTACCGGTCATAAAGGCCGCGTTAGTACTGGTTCTGGAACCGGTACTAACGTTTCGAGACTAAATTGGCAGTCGTTTAGTACCGGTTCCAAATCGCGCACGTTAGTAAACTGTTTTTTTTCTTTTCTCTTTTATTTTATTTTATTTCTAATGCGTATTACGTATCGTTTCCGTTCTAATGCATAATCGTATCCGTTCTAATGCATATTCGTATCATATCCGTTCTAATGCGTATTCGTATCGTATCCGTTCTAATGCGCTTGAGTATAAAGTAATATTACGTTAGAATCATATATAATCTACATATACTTAGTTAGCTGACTAAAAAGTATTACATATATATACAACGTTTCTAGTGTTTCGATTAAAGAAAAACTAATTAAGCTTATCTTTCTTCTTCTTTTGGAACTCCTCTTCCACCTCGTCCTTTTCTCGATTAAGATCCATTGCACCAATGCTTATTCTCTGATCCGCATAAAATTCACCGTTTGGATTCACGACCTCATCGAGCAGGAATCCCATAAGTTGTTCTTGAACTGCCTTGACTCGTTCCGGTTCTATGAGGTCTTCTGACATTTTCATAATCTGTCAAGAAAAATATTTGTTAGTTTTAGTAAACAGATTTGCATAACAAAAATTTAGTAAAATGGTAGGAAGTTTACGTACGTCAAATTCTCTTTCCGTCATCTGCTTCGGACCTACAAATCCGTGGATGAAATCGCATACGTAGTACCCACACAGGTTGTTTCTCTGTTCCTGTCTCATACACTATATATACACGTATATGAACAATAGGTTAGGTAATACTCTCTCGATGTTTGACTAAATAAAATAAGACTAATATGAAATTTTGAATGTACCGGAAAGTTAGGCCTCCATACAAGCTCGTCCGTATTTGATACTCCAACTTGGTGTTTAACAAAGCGTTAATATCAACGAGGCTTTGATAATCTGTCATCGGCTTTCTCAATGAGTCGAACACCGTAATCCGGCCTCGATTAATCTCGAGTACAAGGAGGATCCAGTGAAACCTATACATATAAAGATGTAATTCAGAACCATAACATGAATGAATATAGAAATAGTAAAATATGTTCTACGACTAACCCGAAGAGGTACGGAAAAGGTATCAATGAACATGTATGTTGCGCCCTCAAGGCATTGAAGATATTTGTTGTGGTTCGATTGGGATATTTTGTAATATTGTCCATGTGTAAGATATCCGGATTCAATAAGCCAACGCCATAGTATCCCTTCTTCCGGCAATGTTGATACTCCATCCTACATGATACACAATAACATATAGTTAGATAGGCTTGACAACTAGAGGTACAATATAAACATTTCATTAAATATTTACAGAATCCATGCACTCATGAGAGACTTAGAAAGGGCATCACGATGGTATAAAAAATGGATATCTCCAAAATAAATCCACATATCACATGGTGGCCGATAGGGTGAATTTCTGATCCATGGTGCGAACATGACCAATCCATTTCCAGATTCTCGCATGTACCAATTATGGAACTCATACTTTCTGGTCCCTAGGTGTGGTAGCAGCACTTGCCATACCAGTGATTGCCCCAATTCGAACGGTTTTCGATTGCATCCGTCGTGCAGTGGAATATCATCTTCACCTCGCAGTTGAGCTTTTGTGAGGTTGGTTTGCTTCATAATCTCAACCAATTGTTGTTCTTCCTCTGATAGGACAACAAGCGGAGGAATCGATTACTTGGATCGTTGTCCCAGCTGTGCAGTGCCTTTCGACACACTGATTTTGGACTGAGAGCTTTTCGATGACGATGCACATTTTCTATTATCGACTTTCTTGTACGACTTCATGATTGTGCGGTCGTAGTCCAATACCATTTCTTTCACCACAGGTGTGGCCTGTTTAACAAAGAGTCTTACGACTGCCGGGTCAACCGATTCCTTCGGCTTTGGCTTTCTCTTGTCCAGTTGTCCTTAACCTTCTGAAAAAATCTGCAACCTCTTGGTTGACGGCCGCATCGAGGTCCTCAGCTGTTTCCTCGTACGCGAGCTTCGGAGGCGGAGCCTTCTCTTTCTTCTGCTTCTACCGCTTAGGAGCCGGCGGCATTGGAGCCTTGGCGTACCTCTTCTTCGACTGAGGCTGAGGTGGACTCATGCTGGGGTCCCTTGTACCAGCTAGTGAGGGCAGTTGCATGTCGTTATCAAGTCTCTGTGGAGATGGTGGATCCATGCTGGGGTCCCTCGTAGTCGATGCTGCAGCCGAATCTATTCTTCCTGGCTTCAATCTGATGTCTCCCTTAGGCCAACAGATCCATGTATGCAACCCATCTCGCAGTTCCTCTCCACCCTCACCTGTAGGGATCGGGATCGCAAGGTCTTCAGCCCAAACACCAGCCACTCGGCCAACCAAAACTCTAGCATACCCTTCCGGAAGTGGCACATTGTGAAGTGTCTCGCCCGGGATCGGTACTTCAGCAACACCTTTAGCACATACCTTGAACTTCTTCTCGACAAGATAAAGAAGCTCACAGTCCGTCCTCGTAGTGATGTCATCCACGGGATATCTTTCAGCGGCCTTGGTGGAAGCAATGCTGCTACGACGCTGAGATGCAGGGCTGATATCCAAAATCTCGCCGCCTGCAGGAGCACTAGGTTGTCCCTGCTGTTGGCTAAGTACTTCTGCCAGGCGCTGGTCGACTCGTTCATTTATTTCTTGGGCTGTTCTATTTTCAACCTGAGCTAGCCTGTCATGGAGCTCACGCATTTGTTCTTGGATGGCTTTCTTGCTTCTGAAACAGCTTCGGTACGTCTGTACATCCTGACTGAAGCCATGTTTCCATGATACTATGCCCATGCCTCGAGTCTGACCAGTGTATTCCAGATTTCCAATAGCGTAGGTCAGCTCATTCTTCTCTCGATCAGGCATGAAAGATCCATCTTGCACTTTCTTCAGTGCTTCGTCTAGCCTGTCGATCGCTTCGGCTATGGCATCGCTAGTGATAAATGCACCATTTTCCATGTTTAGTCTGCCTCCATGAGCATAGAAGTACCACCTCACTCGTAACGGCCACGAGAGTGTCCGCGGTACAATTCCTCGTTGCATCAATTCATCTTCCATCTCCTTCCATTTCAGAATTGCCTTCTCATAACCTCCTGGTCCTAGATGGTGGAACTGACTTTTCTTCGAGGTGTTTTTTGTGTTAGTTTTAACTCGCTTCAGGTAGTCTGCCGACAACTGATTCTACAAGAATTCATCCCAAAATGGCCTTTGGTTCTAGTACTGCTTCTCAAAATCTAGTGTGAGATTATTCTTGACGAAATTGGCTTTCAACTTCTTCTTAAATGACTGAAACTGGTTAGCCATCTTCCTCATCGTCCAATCCTTGACTTTCCCTAATTTGCCTTCTGGAAATGTGAAGTGTGTAGTGATCTGCTTCCATAACATTTCCTTCTCTGACTCCGGGACTATTTGTCGAACTTGAATATTTGGATCGTTGTTTTTAGATATCCTCCAAAGCTCGTACTTGATGGGGATGTTTTCCCTAACAAGATATCCACATTGATTCACATAAGTTGTCTTAATCCCAGGCGGTTCCGTTGGTTCACCATCATCTGTAACTGCTGTCACCAGGGTATGCCCGGTCATCTTTCTCTTGCAGCCTCGCTTCCATTTTGGAGGCTGCGATCCAGATGCCTGAAAATAATTAAACTATTAATTAATACAAAATTAATCCATATGTCCGCTCAAAATCTTCCAAATTAATTAATACAAAATTATACCTCGGTATCATTGCCTTCGTCAAGACCAGCTTCTTGTTCTTGGTCGTCTCCATCATCATCTTCCACATCATCTCCATTCCCCCGTCCCCTCCATGTCCAGATAAATCAAGAAATTGACTGTCGTCAAACTCTACGACGTCTGTACCCTCTCGAATCATATTATGAAGCAACTCCTCCCCCTCGATACGTCTGGTCATTTTTCCTAATATATGATAGGACTAAGTTATGTGACAATTTTCTAGTACATATGATTTTTTCTAACACATATGAAAATTTTCTAACACATATAACATTTTTCTAACACATATGAATTTTTTCTAACACATATAAATTTTTTCTAACAAATATGAATTTTTCTAACACATATGAATTTTTCTAACGCATATGAATTTTTCTAACACATATGAAATTTTTCTAACACATCTAAATTTTTCTAACACATGAATTTTTTTCTAACACATAAAATTTTACTAACACATATGAAATTTTTCTAACACCTCTAATTTTTTCTAACACATATGAATTTTTTCTAACACGTATGAAATTTTTCTAACACGTATGAATTTTTCTAACACATCTAAATTTTTCTAACACATATGAAATTTTTCTAACACATATGAATTTTTTCTAACACATATGAAATTTTTCTAACACATCTAAATTTTTCTAACACATATGAAATTTTCTAACACATCTAAATTTTTCTAACACATATGAATTTTTTCTAACACATATGAAAATTTTCTAACACATCTAAATTTTTCTAACACATGAATTTTTTCTAACACATAAAATTTTTCTAAGACATATGAAATTTTTCTAACACATCTAAATTTTTCTAACACATGAATTTTTCCTAACACATATGAAATTTTTCTAACACATCTAAATTTTTCTAACACCATATGAATTTTTTCTAACACATATGATTTTTTCTAAATCTATTAAAAAAAGTGTGCACCCAGATGGGCCGACGTCAGCACAGCACGTACACGGCGATAGAGCGGGTGGCGGCGTCGGGGGCGCAGTGATGGCGGCGGCGTCGAGGGCGCAGTGCGGGCGGCGGCGGCGGCGGTGCGACGCAGGGCGCGAGGAAGCCGGGGCGGAGGCGGGCCGTCGGCGCGATGGAGCCGGCGGAGATGGAGGCGGGGCCGGCCGCCGGCGTGGAGGACGACCACGGCGAGGAGGCGTCGGTGCGGGCCGGAGGAGGAGAGGAATGGGCGCGGCTCGGTGCGGACGGAGTGTGGACCACGAGGGAGGCGCCGCCGCGGTACGAGGTCGACGGACATGTGCCGGTCGGTGATGGAGGCAGGGACGGCCACCGGCGTGGAGGATGACCACGGCGAGGAGGCGCCGGCGCGGGCCGAAGCAGGAGAGGAACGGGCGTGGCTCGGCGAGGACGGAGTGCAAACTACGAGGGAGGCGCCAGCGCGGTACGAGGTCGACGGATGCGTGCCACCGGTGATGGCGACGGCGGCGGCGGCGGCGCGTCGGTGTTCCAAAGTGGGGAGGGCCCGCGGAGAGCGCACGGCGGCATCGCGGACGTCATGGAACCGCGGCCGGACGACGGGAAGGCGCTGGACGGCGGCGACGCGCGCGGACGACGACGGGAGGGGGGCGGGCGGGCGGAGGGGGATAGGGAATTTGGTTAAGTGTTGAGGAAGAAGAAGAGTGGGGTTTTATACCCCACGCAGGTTAGTACCAGGCCGTGTTACAAACCGGTACTAACCTGCCACCCCAGGCACGTTAGTACCGGTTTGTAACATGGCCCGGTACTAGCCTGCCATAACCGGCGGGAATTGAAAATGTGAGGCAGGTTAGTAACGGGCCGTGTTACAAACCGGTACTAACCTGCTTCCCCTGTAAATGTTTTAGTTTTTGCTTATTTTTCTTTTCTATTCATGTATATTACTTTTATTTCTGTTTAACACTTATTATAAATCGTAAAGGCACAACGTATACTTTCAAATTACCTAGTATCACATTGATGATTACATGTTTAATTTCAAATTTGAATATACACACACTTATAGTAATTTGTAAAATATCTCATTAAATATCTTACATTGTCAGTGTTCTACCATCGATCCTACCGAGGGGTATCCCGAGGTAGTAGAGTTCAGGTGGGGTTTCGCCGAGATTAGAAACGCAAAGGCCAAGAGTCTCAGGATTTTAGACATGTTCGGGCCACCGAGATAGCGTAATACCCTACGTCCTGTATGGTGGTTTGTATTCAATGATACCTATTCTATGGAGGGGGTCCCTACCCAGCCTTATATACACAGAGGGTAGGGTTACAAGGTCGGTTCTGAGTAGAATCCTAACCTAATACAACTCATAGAGTGCTTTACAAGTCAATCCGAGTAGTTTACACGTCATACGACTGGTTTCCATAACAAGGAGAGTCCTTGCAGTACTCTACTCGTAGTCTTCACGCTTGGTATGACTCCTTTAGAGATTATCCATGCGTCCTTGTAGGCCCATGGTCGTACCTCCAACAGGCCCCCAAATGCTTCACCGTCAAGCTTTTTTATCAACCGAGTACTTGCCAAGTCCATCGAGTACATTTTCGAGTTCTTCGAGTACTTGCTCAGTCTTGGAAAGTCCTTGGTTGTCACGAGGCCATGAGGTGCTTATGCCCCGTTGATCTTGATCAAATTCGTAGTCTTGAATCTTTTATATGGGGTGCGGCGAAAGTCGCACTCCATATGGAGTAGCCCCCGAGCCTTAAGTTGAATCGAAGAATCAGTTTGAGGGTCTACAGGATCTTGAATCTTCATCTGGCCTTGAAAGGTGCAATTTGAAAAATTGCACTTGATATCAAGTAGCCCCCGAGCCTTGGTTTGAATCATAGAATCGAGCTGAGGGTCTTGACTAAGTCTTCATTCTTCAGAAAAAAAATCCCAATTCCTTTACTACCCTGCAGCCCCCGAGCCTTGAACTATATGTACATATAGAAAAGGATCAAGTCTCAAGACTGACAGAGTACTTTGAGAGTAGAAAGAGATAGATCCAAAAATTTTAGAGTAAAGGAAAATAAAAATAATTGTATTCCCAGGTTACCCCCTGGAATTATCAATTAGTTTTAAATCCATTCCTAAAAAATGGAAATAAACTTTAACTGTAGCTGTGAATGCCAAACGGCGTGCCCACTAGTTCTTAGCCAAACCGTCAGGGCAAACAAAACCCTAACCGCCACCAAAGCAAACGCTGTCAATTCCTAGTGAGCGAAGTATACCGCGAGCCCCCGAGCGAAAGCCATCCATTCTCAGATCTAGCCATCGGGGTCGCCTCCAATCACCAACCAAGATGACATCCAAGAAGGAGAAAAGGACATGCCGTGGTGAATCCCGTGGAAAAGAAGTGAAGCTACCGTCGCCAAAGCGTGGCAAGTTGCAGAAAAGATCCCATCCGATGCCCAACACCTATATGAAAGCATACAAGGTAACCGAGGATCATCTCCAGAAGTTGGTTGCTGACAGATTTCTTAAGCAACAACAAGTATTGTTGTGGGAGATCCCAGATCCAAATGAGAATGCCCCAATGGTTCCTGTGGATAAGACATTGATGTTTAGCCACTTTATCTTGATGGGATTAGGCCTCCCGACTTGTGATTTCCTTCGAGGTCTTTTGTTTTTCTATGGACTGGAACTGCCAAATCTGACACCAAATAGAATTCTCCAGATTTCCATTTATGTGTTTTTCTGTGAGGAATTATTGGGGATCAGGCCGCACTTCTAGCTATTCAGGAGGCTCTTTCAGTGCAAGCCCCAACCCAAGAAAGATGCCACAAGCCCTGTTGGCGGAGTTGGCTTCCAGTTGCGTCAAGATGTGAAGGACATTTATGTCGAGTACAATATGTTCAGCAGCAACTCGGGATGGAAAGAGCAGTGGTGGTATGTTGGAGACTATTAGCCCAAGCTTCCTGAGTGGACCGGAGTTGCTCCAGTGGGCTTCCCCGAGTGGAAGAGTCTACCCACCATTGCAGAGAACATTCAAATCCCAGAACTACTCTCCCGCATCGCCAAGCTGAAACAAGAAGGTGTGACCGGAGCTTCCGTGGTGTATGCATGGATTAAATGCCGAGTGCAACCACTCGCGCAAAAAGACCACTGGGGCTTCGAGAACAAAGGACAAGAAAATCCGTCTAGAATGAGTCGCGAAGAACTCAATGAAGAGGAGATCATGGAGCGAGTGCAGATGCTGATGCCAAAGGTTGATGCTATACCATATCTCCCCAAACTTTTTGATGCCACAAATCCACCCAAACCTGTAAGTATAGTACTCGTGGTATATCACATACACTACTGTACCTATAAAATTACCACTCTGATAGTAAAAATTTCTGTTTGCGCAGGAAGATGTGGACTTGTATTTCTCATGGCCCATCATGCCTGATCAGATTCCAACAGGTGCAGATCCCAAATTCTCGATTCCATCTCACTTGTGGAAACACCTATGCAAGGCTCTGGTGAATCAGAGTCAGCACTCCACTCGAGTGATTTTGAAGACTTCCGAGTTATGCCTCATGCAAAGGATGGTGATCAAGGCACTTCTAATGCAGATCTGCTGGATAGAGGCAAGGACATATCCTTTCCAGCAGATGCTCGAAAGAAGAGAGTTGCCCGCAAGAGAAAAACCATTGCTGCGAAGACAGCTTCCTCCGAGTCGACTGTTAGCGACAACCCCCGGTAAGTGTACCAGTGAGTATACTAGTTGCAACGCAAGAGTAGTTTGAATTACCACTCGTTGATGTGTATAAATTCTTGTAAAATTTAGGGATGGCAATGATGAGGGTCCGGAGAATCAGCCTGAAGTGAGCTCGAAGCCCCCGAGCCCATTGAAGGACACGGCACAAGAAGTCGGAGCCCCCAGCATATCACCAGTCCCAGAGATCCAGAGCGCTGAGGCCATGGGTGATTCATCACCCGCGAGCCTGAAGAAAATTCTGGAGTCAGGTGCCAGTGAGAACATTATGCCTTCAATGGTATTTGGCGAGCCACAAATGCCAGACAAGAAGTCCAAAAGGTAATCAATTATACTCATAATCCAGTCATTAGCCATATTTAGAGTAGTAATTTGAAGTAGTATCCACTTGTCAATGTAGAAAATCCGCTCGCTTGCCGCCGAGGAAGAAAGCCAAGGTGTCGGCTAAAGAACCACGACCAGAACCAGAGCAATCCACTCCTGGTGAGCAAGAATAGAACATATCAATAATGAAGAAGCCCACTCTGCCGGCAGATAATCCACTCATAACATCAGGGCATATGCCAGAAAAGTCTACCACGGAAGAAAACCAAGCCACTCCCATCATGACAGAGTCAATTGGTCAAGACATGGACATCGTCCCTGACTTGCCATTGCTCACCAACAAGGAGGGTGAGAGCGCAAAGCAGATCAACCGAGTGCTCAACCCGTGCTGGCGAAAACCATTGGACTTCAATTCCTTTCAACTTCCAGTCGGGTTGGGACAACTGAAGAAATCATCGAGTCAGATGTAAGTGCCGCCATGCCAGGAGCCGCCGAGTTGTTTGAAGATCCTCTGCTGGACGCCGACACGATTGTGGCCTTCGTCGAATCGCAGAGGAGCTCGCCAAATGCCTTCAATGGTATTTGGCGAGCCACAGATGCCAGACAAGAAGTCCAAAAGGTAATCAATTATACTCATAATCCAGTCATTAGCCATATTCAGAGTAGTAGTTTGAAGTAGTATCCACTTGTCAATGTAGAAAATCCGCTCGCTTGCCGCCGAGGAAGAAAGCCAAGGTGTCGGCTAAAGAACCACGACCAGAACCAGAGCAATCCACTCCTGGTGAGCAAGAACAAAACATATCAATAATGAAGAAGCCCACTCTGTCGGCAGATAATCCACTCATATCATCAGGGCATATGCCAGAAAAGTCTACCACGGAAGAAAACCAAGCCACTCCCATCATGACAGAGTCAATTGGTCAAGACATGGACATCGTCCCTGACTTGCCATTGCTCACCAAAAAGGAGGGTGAGAGCGCAAAGCGGGCTGGCGAAAACCATTGGACTTCAATTCCTTCCAACTTCCAGTCGGGTTGGGACAACTGAAGAAATCATCGAGTCAGATGTAAGTGCCGTCGTGCCAGGAGCCGCCGAGTTGTTTGAAGATCCTCTGCTGGACGCCGACACGATTGCGGCCTTCGTCGAGTCGCAGAGGAGAATTGCAACCGTGGCATAGGGCTCAATCAAATCTGTAGAGGTAATGAGTCTACCCACAGCTGTTCAATCAGTAGTCGATGCCAAATTAACTTTTGTAGGACTTGGCCGCTCGCTCCAAGAAGAAGTCTCAAGCCTTGTATGCGATGTCAGACGCATCAATACGGGCTCAACAATTGGAAGTCGAGCTACCCAAGAGCAAGGAGCAATTGGCAAAATTGTCTCTACAGTTTGATTTAGTCCAGGCGGAGAAGCTATCCACTCAACAAGAGTTGGAAGAAGTGCAGAAAGAATATGCTACCCGCCAGGAACAATGGAAAGCCGAAGAAGAACGGCTGAAGAAAAGAAATCAGACGTTGACGAAGAGCAATTCTGGTAAGTCTCCTTGTTCAAAAATCTCTTCCACGACTTGTGATTTTGTTGCTTTATACTGAGACCATATCCTTGCGCAGAGCATATGACGGCATATATGAAGCTCAGAGATGAATGCACTTCATGGCAAAATGGTATGTATCGAGCCACAGAAGAAAAGGAAAAACTCTTCCGTGATTATACTGCGCTGTATGAGACTCATAACGAGTTTATGACAGAGTATGATCAAGCCATGAAGATGTTGGAGCAATCAGATGCCACCCTCAAGGACGCTTTGGAAAAAGGCAAAGTAGTCGGAGAGGAGTACCAGGCTTTGAAGGCCGAACATGCTGAACTTGTCAAGGCAGCGACTACGCTGGTGAACTCCATTGATCATGATGCTCCTGAAGAGTCTGGGAAATCACTCTTACAGCGCATCCAAGAAGCCCCTAGCAAGTTCGCAGCATACTTGAAGAAGACCTGCTGCTATGTGGCGGATCATGTGCTGGCAGTCATCTAGTCATTTTACCCAGAAGCGGAGATTGATGATGTCCCAACGGGTAGGGCTGATGGCTGCGAGAAGTCCAAGTTCGAAGAGCATCTGAAGCACTTCGAGCCCATAGCAGCAGAAGTTGTAGAGAACTTGAAATTGCAGTAAACATGTAGCCCTGTAAGAACAGAGTCGTTTGCCATAGTTGTGTAATATAAGAATACTTAGTTTTTGTAACATATTTTGTTAATATGCACAGTTTATGTGAATGATGACTGCTTTGTGCAGTTCTGACATCCATGTGCCTCGAAAATCACTACTCTTCCTAGAGTAGAGACTCTGACTGATTCAAAAGAAGAACTCTAAGTTGTGATGTACTCGTGAGTAAAAATCAACAAACTTGGAAAAATTTTAATGTACCCGTAGGTAGATGCTTTGTAAGGCTAGCTGGCCTCTATAGGTGCTCAGCCTGGTCTTAGTTAAAACTAAGTACTCAGGGATCCTGGTAAAGTACCCGTAGGTAGATGCTTTCTAAGGCTAACTGGCCTCTACAGGTGCTCAACCTGGTCTTAGTTAAAACTAAGTACTCAGGGATCCTGGTAGTCGTAATAGTGACTCTTTGGATTTTAGCTCTTGTATACTGTTGTATCAACAAGTATCAAAAGGAACTCCGGAATTTAAATGAGCTAGAGTAGTCTTATAAGACAATAAAAGCATGTACTTCAATAATAGGCGAGAGATCAGATGCTGGGAACACGAAATCCACTTTATTCAATCCTGATGACTCAATCATGAATCCCAAAAATATTTACAGACTCTGACTGATTCAAAAGAAGAACTCTAAGCATAAAACTTGTGTAAGTGTTCGATGTTCCAAGAATCTCTCTCTTCTACTCCTTCGCTATTCTTCAGACGATACAACCTGGGTCCTATCACCTTGTGGACGATGAAAGGTCCTTCCCAGCGAGACATAAGCTTGTGCAAACCCGTAGTCTTCTGAATTCTGCGCAATACCAAGTCACTGACATTGAACGATCTTTCTTGGACGTTTCTGTCATGGTAGCGCCGTATCCCTTGGAGATATCGAGCAGAGTTCAACAATGTTGTGCAGCGTTCCTCCTCGATTAAATCAATCTCCAGTCGTCTCGTGTCATCAGCGATGCCTTCATCATATTGCTCCACTCGTGATGATTTGTACATCAGATCGACTGGTAAGATAGCTTCCGAACCGTAGACCAGAAGTATGGCGAGTGGCCGGTGGGCTTGCAAGGCTGAGTACGAAGCCCCCAGACTTACATGGCCCAACTCGTAGATCCACTTTCCACCATATTTCTTGTCGTGTTCAAACAATCACTTCATCAAATCGTCCAGAATCGTACCGTTGGCTCTCTTGACTTGCCCATTGGCCTTGGGATGAGCTACTGATGCGTGAACAACTTCGATGTCGTGCCTCTCACAGTGGTCTTTAAACTCGTAGCTGTTGAAATTAGAACCCAAATCTGTGATGATGCGATGAGTACAGCCATACCTGATCATTAAATCAGTAATAAACCCCGTGGCCTTGGCTGTTGATATATCTGTGACTGGTTTGACTTCGATCCACTTGGTAAACTTGTCGATGGCGACCAACACGTCCAGGCCCCAACATGCAAATGGCCATGATGGAGGAATAGCAATCAGATTGTGTGCAGGCACATGTTGTTGTCTGGAAAAGAATTGGCACCCAGGGCACTTGCGAACAATCTCCTCTGCGTCTTACAGAGCTGTAGGCCAGTAGAAAGCTGCTCTGAATGCCTTCCCGACCATTGTACGTGATCCTGCATGATTCCCGCACGCGCCGTCGTGTATGTTTTGTAGAATTCCTTTACCTCTTGCTCTTAGGACACACCGCATAGCTACATTGGTGTATAGTCCTCTTCTGTATAGCTGATCTACAATCAATAGATAGTTGTTTGACCGTCGCAGGACTTACTCAACTTCTGTCTTGTTTACTGGGAGAGCCTTGTTCTTGATGTACTCGATGAAAGGGATACGTCAGTCTTTCTCGATGACTAGGACTTCCCGATCTGGTCCTTGGTCACCATTGTTGGCAGGAGTTGACTTCTCGAAGTCGATCGTCCTCTTGTGGAGTTCTTGAACAAAAACTCCCGCTGGGACTTCTACACGAGTGGATCCTAGCTTGGATAACACGTCAGCAGCGACGTTGTCGTCACGGGCTACCCAATGATACTTGAGTCCTGCGAACTTGTTCTCCAACTTGCGTACTTCATCGCAGTAAGCATCCATATTTTCCTTCTGGCAGTCCCAATCTTTGTTGCAGTGGTTGATGACGACAGATGAGTCGCCGTATACCATCAATCGTTTGATTCCCAGGGAAATCGCTAGTCGTAACCCATGCAGCAACGCCTCGTACTCTGCTTCATTGTTGGACACCTTCCAGAAGATTTGTAGAACGTACTTGTGTTGGTCGCCCTTGGGTGAAATAAAAAGTACGCCCGCACTGGCGCCTTCGAGCTTTAGAGAGCCGTCGAAGTACATGATCCAGTGTTCTGGTCTGCCGACCGGGATATCCACTTGATTCTCGTTCCACTCGGCCATGAAGTCTGCCAAGACTTGCGACTTAATGGCTTTCTTGGACTTGAACTCGATGCTGAGTGCTCCGAGCTCGACTGCCCACTTTCAAATAAGCCCGGTGGCGTCCGGGTTGTGTAAGATTTCTCCCAGGCCAAACTCCGTGACCACTGAGATGGTGTATGTGTCGAAGTAGTGACACAGCTTCCTTGACGTGATGAGTAGTGCGTAGAGTTGTGTCTGCACCGCCGGGTATCGGGCATTGGACTCTTTGAGTACTTCACCAACGAAGTACACCGGTCTCTGCATGGGATATGCGTGATTGTCCTCAATCCTCTCAATGACCAGTGCTGTGCTCACCAAATGAGTGGTTGCTGTGATGTAGAGTAGCAGCTCTTTGTCATCATCGTGCAGGGCAGTCAGTATTGGCGGTTTTTGCAGATGCTGCTGAAGATCCTTCAATGCTGCTGCCGCTTCCTCCGTCCATTGGAACTTGTCTCCTTTGTTCAAGAGTTTGAAGAAGGGCAAGCCTCTTTCTCCGAGTCGTGAGATGAAACGATGCAGTGCCGCCATGCACCCAGTAAGCTTCTGGATGTCCTTGATCGTCTTTGGAGCTTCCATAGCAGTGATAGCGTTGATCTTCTCCGGGTTGGCCTCAATGCCTCGGTGACTGATGATGAAACCGAATAGTTTCCTAGAGGGTACTCCAAAGATGCACTTCATTGGGTTAAGCTTCCAATGCCACTTCCGCAGAGATGTGAAAGTATCTTCCAGGTCAGCAATGAGATCATCGGGATTGATGGTCTTCACGACCACGTCATCCACATATGCTTCCACGTTGCGGTGTAGTTGCTTCTCAAGGCAGAGCTGGATAGCACGCTGATAAGTCGCTCCAGCATTTTTCAACCCGAAGGACATCGTAGTGTAGGCGTAGGCCCCGTAGGGAGTGATGAACGCTGTCTTGATTTGATCCTCCTCTTTCAGAGATATCTGGTGATAACACGAGTAGTAATCATGAAAGCAAAGCAAAGCACAGCCAGCAGTAGAGTCGATAACCTGGTCGATACGCGGGAGCCCAAAAGGGTCCTTGGGGGCAGTGCTTGTTCAGGTCGGTGTAGTCGACGCATATCTGCCACTCGTTGTTGTTCTTCTTCCTCACCAAGACTGGATTTGCTAGCCAATCAGGGTGAAAGACTTCCTTGATGCGTCCCGCAGCGAGTAGTTTTGCCAGCTCCTTCTTGATTGCATCGCGTTTGTCGGATGCGAATCGTCGTAGTCGTTGCATCTTCGGAGTTGCTTTTGGGTCGACATTCAGGCTGTGCTCGATCAGGTCCCTTGGCACCCCTGGCATATCCGCGGGTTTCCACGCAAAGATATCGCGGTTAGCCTGCAGGAACCTGATGAGCGCGTCTTCCTATTTGGGAGTCAGGCCAGCCCCAATCTTGGTGGTCTTGGACTGGTCGCCTTCCATCAGTTCTGCGTCCTTCGTTGCCACGTCGTCGGGGGTGGTCGCCTTGAGTGGCCCTAACTCCTTTGTAGGAATCCTGAGCTCTGTCTTCCTGAGCTTTTGAGCGGCTGCAAAGATTTGAGCCATAGTGTTCGGCACCTGAGTGGTGGCTGCGAACTCTACGGCCTCTGTGGGGAATATGGTCCCCGGGTACCTCAGCGATAGGGGGCGACCCGGCCCACCGTTCTGGACCTGATGACATGCAGGACAAGCCGGCACATGAAGGAAGGACTCGGAAGGAGAAGTTCTAATTAGAATAGGAGTTTTTGTAAAGAAGGAAAGGATCCTTAGAGATAGGATCGGCTACAAACCGACTTGTAACCCTGCCTCCCCGATATATAAGGCGGGCAGGGACCCCCTCCAAAGGGGAGAGGCACAAAGAAGAAGGACGAAGTCTCTCAACGGAGAACAATCCAATCTACAATCCACGCAATACAACACCCCCAAAAAACAGGACGTAGGGTATTACGTCGAGTTGACGGCCCGAACCTGTCTAAATCCTTGCATCTGTCCACCCTAACCATCTAGCTTCCGATCTTTGCGATCTTCCCTCCATACAAATCACTTCCGTGGGCTACCCCGTGGAAAACTGCCGGAGATCATATCACCGACAGTGGTGCGCCAGGTAGATGGTATCGCCGAGATCAATTTGGTGAGCCCGATGGACCACGTCAAGATCTTGGACAGCTGCAACCTCCCGGATGTCGACGGAGTCGAGATCTAGTTCGGGAGCACCACCGCCGCCTCGGATCCCCAAGCGGCAGAAGCTACAACCGCCACGGAGGACTCCTCTCTGGCGCCGACTTCGTCCGTCACGGCCCAATCTGGTCCGATCGCATCTGATCGCGCCGAATCTGCCCCGCCGAGTCCATCGCAAAACGCGGGGACGAACCAATCGGGAGTGGGTCAGCAACCACTCGGTTCCGATCCGGTTCTTGAGAATCGCATCGCCGAGTCATCTCATAGCGTAAACGCTTAGCAGACGCGCGTTCCAAGCCTTGAGGTCATCACCATCCAGACCCCCGGCTTCCGCGCGCTTACCCGTTAGCAGAAGATGAAAGAGATCGTTCAGGTGGATGGTTCCCCCCCTGAGAGCGACTCCTACGAGTCAAACCCACGGAGACCATCGATCCTGGACGACTTGCAAGAGGGTTACACTGCGTCCGACTCCTCTACGGAGCCGGAGCAATTTGGATCACCTGGAGGGTCAACTCCGAGTAGTTCGGGATGTGGCACGCCCATAACCGATCCTTCCGAGTCCGAGGAAGATTACCTCGCACAAGGAAGACTCGGAGCCGGGTCATACTGCTACATGGTGGCACCATCGACGCCACCTAACCCCGTGTCGGAGGATGAACTCACCCCGGCCGACGAGGCACCTGAAGCCAGAGATCAGCGCCGCGACGCAACGCCAATCGGGCGACTCGCAGAGCCGTCCGACCACAAGGGGCCAACGCATCAGGATCTGGCGCCGCTTAACCTCGAGAACCATCCTCGAAGGACCATCGTCGTCGTCGGGACCGACGCGACAGGAGAAGCCAGTGCAACCTGATGCGTGACGACACGTTCGAGTACAATGGATTCAACGTGTACGAGACACCAGTCCAGAACCTCGTCACCATCGACGAAGAGATCAGTCGGCTACCGCCTAGTACTCCATGCCTGGATAAGGTAAGGGCTTTCGTGCAGGCCGCCTCCGTCCATGTTCACCAGATGCAGAACAGAGCGCGTATGGCCGCTCCTGAGCCCGGGTCGACTCGACACCGGACCAGCGGCAGCTCAAACCGTGATGAAGATCTTCGTGACACGATCAACCGAGACCGAGACACGAGGAACATCATCCGCAGCAGCGCTGAGGAACGTGGCCGCGAAGAGGCTCGACGTCGCGAGGAATACGATCGGGAGCATGGGAATCCCCGTCGTAACTCTAACCGGAGCGGCTACTCGACGGAGTCAGAGTATACTGATTACTCCGATCTCTCCGGTAGCCCAGGGCGCGGCAATGACGGTGGTCGTACTCCGCCTCGACGGCCGACTCCGTCGCGAAGACGAGCAACTCCCTCACGGAGGTAGCCGACCCCGCGAAGGGAGCAGACTCCACCGCGCGACAGAACCTACCGACGGGACCGATCTCCTCCCAGGACTCGGACCTTTCGGAGGACCCGTTCTCCACCCAGGGATCGAGATCGCAGAAGGGAGCGCACTCCCCCAAGGACAACGGGTGGCTCGGATTCGAGTAGTTCCCGCCCCAGAGGTCGGATCGGCGGATTCCAGTCATTCACTGAGCGCTTGAGAAGCGTGACCTGGCCTAGGAGCTTCAAGCTATCGGACATCGACATACGACGGAAAATCTGATCCATCCCAGTGGCTTCAGATCTACTACACCGCCGTACAAGCCGCTGGCGGTGATGAGGACGTGATGACAAACTACCTCCCCATCAAGCTGACCAAAGATTGTCGCAACTGGCTAGCAGGACTCCCTCAGAACTCCATCGACAACTGGGACCAACTCACCGAGTTCTTCATCGGTAATTACCTCGAAACTTGGGAGAGGCCCAGGAGCAAGCGGCTCCTCGGTCAAGTACGACAGCGCAAGAACGAGTCCCTGCACGACTTCGTACGTAGGTTCTCGGAGAAGCGCAACTCCATCACGGACGTGACGGACCTTGAGGTGATGACCGCTTTCCAAAACGGCATCTCTGATGGAAGACTGATCCACAAGTGGACACGAAAGCCGCCCGCGAATGTCAATGACATGTTCCGGGTCGCTAGTACGTGGGCGGACGCAGAGATCACGGAGAGGGAACAACTCAGTGAGATAAAGAACCGTTGGGAGAAAGAGAATAAGTCGACCCGCAAGCGCGACCGCCGCGAGGACGAAGAACGACGTGATGATCATCGTCGCAGTGACAGTCACCCCCGCAAGAAGCAGAGCGAGGGCGACGTTGTCGCCACTCTGGATCGGCCCAGAGGCTGGATAACACCAGAAGATTTCCAGCGCATGCTCGATGAGCAATGTCCGTACCACAAACACAAGCACTCGGCACGACAGTGCTACGGGTTGAAGCGAGCCTTCACAGGGGGCAACAGAGGCCCTCCCTATAAGAGGAGGAACGATCGTTCCCCAAGAAACGACAGGCGAGATGACGAGCGAAATGATGAAGCTGCCGACGATTTTCAGGAGGCCGACCGAGTGGTCCGTATGATCTACGGAGGACCGGAAGGTTTCGAGATGAAGCATCAGCAGAAGCTTATCAACTGACAGGTCATGCACGCCAGGGAGCCACCGGTACCTGAGTACCTTAAGTGGTCAGAAGTACCGATCACCTTCACCCGGGAAGATCACCCGCACTTCGTACCGAAGCCCGGGTCCCATGCCTTGGTAGTAGCTCCGACGATCCGCAACATTCAGCTCACCAAGGTGCTAGTTGACGGTGGCAGTGGCCTGAACATCCTCTTTGCTAACACATTGAAGGAACTCGGCCTAACCACTCTCGACCTGCGTCCCCCCAAGCCCCGTTCTACGGTCTGATACCGGGAGAAGGGGCAGAACCACTCGGGCATATCACATTGCCCGTTACCTTCAGAGACCGGAACAACTACTGGACCGAGCACATGCAGTTCACAGTGGCAAACTTTGAGACTGCATATCACGCCATCCTCGGGAGGCCGGCGCTTGCCAAGTTCATGGCGATCCCTCATTACGTCTACTTGCAGGTGAAGACGCTAGGACCCAAGGGCGTAATCACCGTCTTGGGGGACATCCGAGTCGCTTACACTTGCGAACAGGAGACCCTCAACGCGGCAGCTGCCTTGGATATGTCGAAGCGCATGACGCAAGTGTTGGCTGCATTGTAGGAGGTGGATAAGGACTCCCTGGAGATCCCCTCCAAAAAACCCGCGAAAGAAGCCATGTCGCCAACCAAGGAGACGGAGCTCAAGATGATCTCGCTGGGCCTTGAAGACCCGAAGAAGGCGGCCATTATCGGGGCCGAGCTGGACCCCAAATAGGAAGAAGTGCTCGTCAAATTTCTGAGGGAAAACGCCGACATATTTGCGTGGAAACCATCCGATATGCCAGGTGTCCCGAGAGAACTTGCCGAGCACTCCTTGAAGGTCAATCCGACTGCCAAACCAATCAAGCAGAGGCTTCGTCGATTCGCGCAGGACCGCAAGGAGGCGATTAGGGTAGAAATTACAAAGCTATTAGCTGCCGGTTTTATTCTGGAGGTATTTCACCCCGACTGGTTAGCTACTCCAGTTCTTGTAAGGAAGAAGAATAATAATGAATGGAGAATGTGCGTTGACTATACAGATCTCAACAAAGCTTGCCCTAAAGACCCCTTCGTTCCCCCCCCCCCCCACATCGATCAAGTCGTTGATTCCACGGCAGGCTCCGCCCTGCTCTATTTTCTCGACTGCTACTCAGGCTATCACCAGATAGGCCTAAAGCTGGAAGACCAGATAAAAACCGCGTTTATCACGCCGTTTGGCGCCTATTGTTACAATACAATGGCCTTCGGTCTGAAAAACGTAGGCGCAACCTACCAGAGGACCATCCAAGCATGTCTGGATAAACTAATTCCAGACATAGTAGAGGCCTACATCGACGACATCGTGGTTAAGATCATGAACCCCGAGGACATGATAGAGAACCTGACAAAGGTCTTCGAACTGACTACGTGCATTCCGATGGAAACTCAACCCGGAAAAATGTGTCTTTGGAATCCCGTTAGGTAAACTACTCGGCTTCATGGTCAGCAACCGCGGCATTGAGGCAAACCGCGAGAAGATCACTGCCATCACCAAGATGTTGCCACCAACTACTCAGAAGGATGTGCAGAAGCTTACTGGATGCATGGCAGCGCTCGGTCGTTTCATATCACGGCTCGGCGTCCGCGGATTGCCATTTTTTAAACTGCTCAAGAAGCAGGACAATTTTGTGTGGGATGACGAGGCGAAACAGTCCTTCCAGGAGCTCAAGGAGTACTTCCAGAGGCCGCCCATCCTCGTCCCACCTCAACCAAGGGAACAGCTATACCTCTACATCTCTGCTACCCCCAGAGTGGTTAGCACGGTACTAGTGGTCGAACGTCCTGAAGAAGGGCACGCATATGAAGTCCAGTGACCAGTCTACTTCGTCAGCGAGGTCCTGACGGAGTCCAAGATCCGCTACCCCCATGTGCAGAGGTTACTCTACGGAGTTCTCATCTCAGCAAGAAAGCTGAAGCATTATTTTGAGGCCCATCCAATCTTAGTAGTATGCGGAAGTCCTCTAGGGGAAATACTCCATAACCGAGATGCAAGTGGCCGAATCGTCAAATGGTCAATTGAACTGGCCGCTCATCAGATCAACTTCGTTCCACGTACTGCTATCAAGTCTCAGGTTTTGGCCAACTTTGTAGCAGACTGGACAGAAAACCAAGCTCCGGCTGATAATGAAAATATCGAGTACTGAGAGATGTATTTCGACGGCTCCCTCCAGATCAAAGGAGGCGGCGCAGGCGTACTCCTGATTTCCCCAAATGGATAGGAACTAAAATATGTTCTGAAAATCATGTTCCCAGTATCCAATAATGCAGCTGAGTACGAAGCAGCTTTGCACAGTCTCCGCATCGCCGTATCTTTGGGCATCAAACGCCTGATGGTTCGCGGGGACTCTGCCCTGGTCATAAACCAGGTAAATAAGGATTGGTCAAGGTCCAATGAGAATATGGACGCTTACTGCGAGGAAATCCGGAAATTGGAAGGGAAATTCTACGGCTTAGAGTTCCATCACGTGGTACGTGACTATAATAATGCAGCTGATGCACTTGCCAAGATGGGGTCCACCTGTGAAGGCGTTCCACCCGGAGTTTTCATTCAAGATCGACTCAAGTCACCACGGAGGGAGATAACACCCGTGGTTCTTGGCATCTAGAGGACGAGGTAGACGTAGTGGGGGATGGCCATGAACTTGGCCAATGCAGGACGTCCGAGGATGGCTTGATATGAAGTTTCAAAGTCCGCCACCTCAAACTTAACATACTCTGTCCTGAAATTCTCAGGAGTGCCAAACGTTACTGGTAATGTGACTTGAAAAAGTGGTAGACTGCCATTACCAGGAACGATGCCGTAGAACGGGGAGTCTGTGGGTGTCAGCAACTTCTCGATGTCGAGGCCCATCCTCTTCAGGGTGCCGGAGAATAACACGTTCAGCCCAGCGCCGCCATCGATAAGTACCTTGGTGAGCTTTGACCCCGCAACCATGGGATCTAGGACGAGTGGTAATTGTCCTGGTTCGTCATAGCCGTTCCACTGGTGCTCTCTTGAGAAAGTGATCGGGACCTCCGAGTACTTTAAGTATCGTGGGACAGCTGGCTCGACCCCCATGATGTGACGCATGGCGAGCTTATGGTTCCTCCGGTTTGGGAAACCGTAGTCGCCTCCGATGATGACCATGTGAACTTTTTCCGCCTTTTGGAATCTGTTCATCTCGTCATCTTCATCTTCCTTGTCATCCGCCTTCTCCTTGTTCTTGGTGACAGGGTCTAGTGGTTCCCTTGCTGGCTTCTTCTTGCCCTTTTCTTCACGCGGCTGCTGAGTATACGCGCGTTGGAGATCGTAACATTGGCCCATGGTGTGTTTATGCTTTGGGTGCATTGGGCATGGCCTGTCCATGATCTTCTCCACGTCGCTCTTGCCAGGATAATTCTTCTTCTGGCTTCTCATGCCGCTGTCCAATGTCGTGATTGTATCATCGGGCTTGCGCTTGTTGTGCTGATAATTCTGGGCTTTAGAGTTGTTTCCCTTCTCCTTGCCCTGGGAGGACCGTACTTCTCAAGGTCGTGGTCCTCTTGGTCGGCCCACGCTTCGACCTGGCTGCGTAGAGCTTCCAGAGTCTTTGGGCGATGCAGGCCAAACTGCCTGTCAAAGTATCTGTTTGTGATGCCGCTTTGAAACAAGTCAATGCAGTCGCGGTCAGATACGTCCACCACCAGGGTCTTGATTTCCATGAAGCGACGCATGTACTCGCGGAGATTTTCATTATGCTGCTGCTTGCACATGGCCAGGTCATGTCGAGTCTTTGGTCGATTGCAGGTGCCCTGGAAGTTCACTACAAACATCTTCTCGAGACGTTCCCATGAGTCGATGGATCGTCGTGGCAGGTTCTCGAACCATGTGAGCGGGGCAGGCTCGAGTGCTAGTGGGAAGTATCGGCACTTGATTGCATTGTTGCCGCCCGCACATTCTATGGATGTAGAGTAGATGCGTAGCCATGAGTCAGGGGAGGTCTTGCCATCACACTTCTCAAAGCCTGCTGGCTTGAAAGGTTGTGGATACGATGCCATCCTGATGTCTCTGGAGAATATTGGGTACTCGTCGTCCTCTTCCTTGTAGCCTCTCTCTTCATCGCGCCTTCTAGAATCGATGATGGATCGTGCCTCGTGGTTGGCGTTAATGGTTCTCCTAAGGTTGTCGTTGTCTGCCGGCCGGTGTGAGGATGCGGCTCGGCCTCCGTTGTTGCGACTGGCATTGGGCCGTGGTTGGTCTCGTCCAGTCGCGCGGTTATTTTCTAGGCCATTTGGGACCGCGCCTCCTCCACGGTTTGCGCCTCCCAGGTGACTTGGAGCCACTGAATGTGGTTGTTTATCTCATGAGCGGTGACGGGAGCTGCTGTTGACTTCTTCACTGGCAGTTGGCCGTTCACTGCGTGTCGATGAAGTGGCGAGTGCTTTATCGAGAGTGCGGATCATGGCGTTAATCCAATCGAGTGCAGCTTCAGACTGGGGGGTTCTCGGTAAGCTTCGAATGTGGTAGGCGATCTCCATGGCATTGGCCATGGGGGAGTCATAGCGCGCGACCCTCGTGAATTCATGCGCGAGGTTGCGCCCGGCGAGACGGCGATCACGAGCGTCAAGGCGTCGTAGAGCCCTCTTGTTGTTGCGGGTCTCCCTTGCCGCTGCTTGCTCTCCAGTTTCTCCGTCGGGTGCGAGTTCATCTTCCGAGATGTCAGCCTCCAACTCGAACGCCCAACGTGGGTCGTCTTCCTCCTCGAAAACCTTAGCGTCGGCGTCAGCATCGGCTGCGGCTGCTCCTCCGGCATCGGCCATGAACACCTGTCGACTGGGCTTGACAGATTCAGTGGTGGTTGGGGTGAGGAGTTCTGTGATACTCTCCTCATCCTCTAGTGGTGTGCCGTGTTGGAACGGCAGGTCTTCAGTGATGTCGGACCCAAAGAGTACAAAGACTTGGCAGGACTCATAGATTTCCTGGGGTGTCTTGTCTCTTGGGAACACGACTCTTCCTTCTGGCGTGGCATGGATCACCAGGTCATGCTCGCCGTCTTCTTGTAGGACTTCCATGTCCGAGTCCGAGTTGTACACGGGGTTCACCTCCGTGTGGGAGTTAGCATGACCTGCCGTGACTCGAACTGGAACATCTCGCTCCGAGTCCGAGGCGGACTCGGTCTGGCTCTGCAACACCTCGCAATAGACGCGGGTCAAATTGTAGAGTCCAAATGGTAATTGGGGTGGGAGGGTTGCGGCAGTCATGATCGACTCAGACTCATGCCCGCGGACGATGTTCGCGAGCGTGATCTCGCCGAGTTGTTTGTCCAGATCTTCCATGACGGGCGCTGGTTCTTCCTTCCTCTCTAGGGGGGTCTCGAGGTAGCTATAGAAACCACCCGAGCCGTCTGTGACGTAGACCCAGAAACTGAAGTTGAACCTCGTGCCTTCCTGAGGCGCTTCAGATTGGATGTAAGTCACCATTGCGTTCTCCACGGGATCTTCGAGGAAAACCCCTACCTGGCGCGCGAGATGTCGGTGTTTTACCGTCGATCCTACCGAGGGGTATCCCGAGGTAGTAGAGTTCAGGTGGGGTTTCGCCGAGATCAGGAACGCAAAGGCCAAGAGACTCGGTATTTTAGACAGGTTCGGGCCGCCGAGATAGCGTAATACCCTACGTCCTGTATGGGGGTCCCTACCCAGCCTTATATACACGGAGGGTAGGGTTACAAGGTCGGTTCCGAGTAGAATCCTATCCTAATACAACTCGTAGAGTGCTTATCCGAGTAGTTTACAAGTCATACGACTGGTTTCCATAACGAGGAGAGTCCTTGCAGTACTCTACTCGTAGTCTTCACGCTTGGTACGACTCCTTTAGAGATTATCCATGCATCCTTGTAGGCCCATGGTCGTACCTCCAACACACATACATATAGTAAATCTATAAAATACGAAGACGTTATTATTTTTTACATGCAAAAATATTTATAAATAATAACTTCCAAATCTCATATAACTGTTTCTTCAAATCAAAAATGAATTATTTAATTAATATAAAATTTCAATAATCAACACTTTTTATAAAAAAGAAAAAAAGAAAATTAAATTACATAAGTCTATAGTAATGTCACACACACAGAGTTAATTATATCTACATTACATCACATTGAGATAATTACGTCAAATTTCATAATGCAAAACGACACACATTACATTACACACATTACATTACATCACTTAATAGAAAATAAATAATTGAGGCCATTAATCTTCATCTTCATCATCTTCTGCTGAAACAAAATTAATCTTCCTTCTGACAAATGTCCCCTGGTTGTGATCGCGCCGTAAGTACGGAGCGTCTTCTTTGCATAACAGGATGCTGGGATCAACATCAACTGAGAATGGAGGACGGTCATCTAACTGATCATAATCTTCTGATTTGTCCGTAATGTCTTCAACTCCAACTATTTTTCTTTTTCATGGAAGAACTATGTGCATTTAGGCTCATTATCTTCTGGTTTCTTTACCGTCTGCTCCTTTTCTGTCTGCTTCTCTTTCATCTGCTTCTTTTGTTTTCTCTTCTTGGGTTTAATTTTTTTCTTCTTCGGCTTGCTTGCCATGTCTTTCAATAGAACACTTGGGTCACATCATTGGCTAGGACAAATGGTTCCTCCTTATATCCAATCTTTTTTAGGTCCACCGTTGTCATCCCATATCTGTCTATCGTTACGCCGGCGTGGCTCACCCATTGGCAGCAGAACAGGGTGAGGACCCGGTGTGTCCAAGGATCGGGGGATGGTCGCTTCCTGGTGTGATGAGTCATTGACAACGTGGTGTGGACTGACGTTTGCCTTGGCTTAAGTATTGCAGGTGTAGAATGTGGCTTGATTGCATTGGTGCAGGTGAAGAACAGGCGCGAAAGGTCTTAGCCATGGCGGCCTCCAGGGAGTGGAGAGACAAGTAGGCTTGGTTCGAGGGACCCGGTGGCCAGATGGATCAAGTGCGGTTCACATGGTGGCAAGAACGAGCAAGGCGGCGTGGATCCGGTGCGAGGTAGCGGCTCACAATCGAAGCTCCTACGCGGACGTGAAGCCGGTGCAAGGTGGCGGCTAACAATCGAAGCTTGTACGCGGGGTTTGGTGATTTGGCCACAAAATCATGAGGAGGACGGTTTCTTGGTTTGGGCCTCAAAACCAAGCCTGAGCACTTGGCGTGGCGCGGCCCATCAGGAGGAGCCGTGGGTGTCAAGGAGCCTGAACTGGAGGACATGCGGCGTGGCCGCAAAGCTTGCGTCGGAGGGAAGCAAGGTTGCGGAGGAATATTCGCGACTATGACAAATTTGCCCCTTAGGGGTATGTATCACTTAGGGGTAGTTTAGTACTTAGGACAACACCCTTGGACTATATATAGGGGTGGTAGCCATCCTTTCATGGCATCTCTCTTGGCTTGTTGATTTCCCCTTCCCTTTCACCCTCTCCACCGAGAACTATTTTCTTTAATCCTTTGTAGTTTGTATAGGTGAATTCATGGTTGGTTGACGGAGTTTAATCTATTCAAGTTTGTGCCATGATTTGAATCCCCGAGCTCTTTTTCTTTTTCCTATTTTCGGAGCTATTTTCGGAGCCATTTTTGGGGGATTTTCGTTCTTCGATTTCTAGGGAGTTTTCTCTCTCATTTCTTTGGGGGAATCACACATGAGTGTCTTGTGCCTCTTTTCTTGGTGATCTCTTGCCCCCAAACGCCGGGAATCGCTCTAGATTTGAAGATTTCGGGATGAACTCGTGGTGGGTGTGTTCTTCGTGAGATTTGAGATTCCGGGAGTTCTAGGGAGTTAGAGGCCGAGATTTTTGGGGAATACCCTCTACTTGGGGTATAAATCATCTCCCCAAAGTTTCGTCTGAAGAGCTCAAGCCGTTTTGGAGATCCATTCACGAGATTGAAGAGTTGACTTTCGGGCTGGGCTGTTTTGCATGTACTAGGCAGTGCCGAGTTTGGTAACCCGGCATTGCCGAGTACATACACTCGAGGGCTGGGCTATTTTGCATGTACTAGGCAGTGCCGAGTTTGGTAGCCCGGCAGTGCCGAGTACATACACTCGAGGGCTGGGCTGATTTGCTTGTAACCGGCGGTGCCGAGTTTGGTAACCCGGCAGTGCCAAGTACATACACCCAATGACAGATTTGCCAAGTTTTTCTGGATCGAGGTTCTTTCTATTTTTCCGCTGCTTGTTTCTTGTTCCTAGGGTCAGTAGCATCTCAGTTGCTATGTGATCTTGGCAAGATCGTGTTGCGAGGTTCTGGAAGTGATTTTGGGATGAAAGCCGGATTTGGGAAAGAAATTTTTGTCGGCTCCCATTCACTCCCCCCCCTCTCTGGTCGCCTGATCGGTCCTTCAATTGGTATCAGAGCCAGTTACGGGTCTTTGCGACTCTAACCAGTCTAAGATCCGAAGATGGCGTACCAAGATCAGGGTTCCGGGCCTCCGCACTTCGATGGGAAGAACTATCCGAATTGGGTCGCGCGTATGGGTGCTTTCTTGCAAGGCAAAGGAAAGTTGTTGTGGGATGTGACCAAAGATGAACACTATGTCAATCCCACCAACTTAGATGCCCAGGATGCGAGAGATAAGTTTGAGGCAAATGCTAGAGCTGTCGATTACTTGTTCCGTGCTATGTCGACCGAGGAGTTTGAGCAAGTTTTGGGCGAGGACCTAGCTAGCCAGATCTGGCAGAAGCTCAAGGTAGCCCATGGTGGTCATAGCCATGTGAAGGCTAGGCTTTTCTCGATGTATCGGAGAGAGTATGAAAATTTCGTTCAGTTGCCTGGAGAGTCTGTTGATGCTTTGTTTCAGCGCTTCACTTCCATAGTCAATAACATGAAAGCCAACATCACCATCCTGCCATACACGGATCATGACAGAGCTGTCAAGCTCTTGCAAGCACTTGATCGGACCGTGTGGGGTGCCAAGGTTGAGGCGATCATGGAGTCGGCTAACTATAAAACCTTGAAAGTTGATGCGCTTTTCTCCAAGTTGAAGTCTTCTGAGGTTGATAGACAGCTGATTGCCAAGGCTAAGAGTCCGACTGATTCCCATAGTCTGGCTCTAGTTGGTGGATCTGGTTATGGACATGCTAATACTTCCAAACACTTTGCCTTGTCTTCTCTTGTGTCTCTTCTAGATGAGGAGTATGAGGTGCTGAGCGAGGAGGATCTCGCGTTGCTGACCAGAAGATTCGAGCGGATGTACCAGAACCGCAAGGGCTCGAGACGTGCAGCGAGTACGTGCTACAAGTGCGGCAAGATGGGTCACCTCATCGCCGAGTGCCCGGAGGAGACCAAGAATGACTACAACTACAAGCACCGACCGCGGGACGAGCGCAAGCACCGCTCCAAGAACAAGCACCACTCCAAGCACAAGAACAAGGAGGAAAACACCAACACGTCGTCAAGCTCGAGCTCGAGCAGTGAGGATGAAGACCGCGGCCACCGCAAGGAGAAGAAGCACATGAACCGCAACTTCAACGGGCTTTCCTGCGCCGCTATGAACTTTTGCACCATGGCGCATAACTCCAACAACAAGAACGACTCCGACTACGACTCCGACTACGAGGACGAGGTAATGACCGATCCCACCTCTTTGCGTAAGGAGATTGATAGACTAGAGGAGTTGGTCGATAATCGTGATGATGTGCTTAGGAAGACCAACAAGGAGAAGAGAGAGTTTAGGTCTTTGCTAGGAGAGTCCAAGGAAAGAGAAGCTGAGCTTGAGGCCTTACTTTCTGAGACTGGAAAGAAGGTGATGGATTTTGAGTCCTTGCTTGGTGAGTCTAGAAAGAGAATAGCTGAGCTTGAGTCTGAGATTGGTGTGCTGAAAGATGCTCCTGTTGTGTCTGATGAAATTGAATGCTCGTTTTGTGATGTGCATCTAGCTGATCTGGTAGCTCTTAAGGACAAACACATGACATGACTTGATGAACTAGAAAGTGCTAGGGTTGAGCTTGCTGAGTTGAAGTCTAGATCTTCTTTGCTAGGTGCTTCTACTTCTTGTCCTACTTTGCATGCTCAGTTGTTTGAAGCTTGTACCATGATTAGTTCTCTTGAGGCTGAATTAAAATCACCTGTTGCAAACTCTTGCTCTGCATGCGATGTTGTTGCTTTGAAGAATGTGGAACTTGCACAATATGTTGATCGTCTGCAGGATGAAAATGATGAGTTGCGTCAATGTTTGGGTTGGTTGTCGGGTCGCGAGCATCAGCTTAAGATGTTGATTGCTGGTTTTAAAAGAGCTGATGGTCGTGGTCTGGGTTTTGAGGAGATTGGTGAGAGTAGTGGTGAGAAAGAGAGAGAGCAAGCTAACCCCACTACAAACATCCCAACACCATAGAAAGCATCTCCAAAGAACAACTTCACACCAAAGACAAACAACTTCCCAAGGAGAGTGACCTTTGTGAGGAGTGGGGGTTACCACAGAAGTGAGAAGCCACAGCCGAGAGAAACCCCAAAGCCAAAACCAGTCTGCTTCCATTGTGATCATTGTGGAAGGGATGGTCACCTAGAAGAGTTTTCTTAGAGGAAGAACAGAGAAGTGAGACGTGAGAAGGAGTTGGGGAACAGGGATAGGTACTACTCTCCCCGTAGTGTGGTTGTGTCTCGTTCATCCTTGCCTAAGAGAGAGGCTTTTGTGCGTACAGTTCCTTCGTTGGGTAGTCGTGGTGTTCCAGCTCGTGGTGAGTTTGCTGCGCGACCTTCTGTTCGTGGTCAGTTTGGTGCAGGAAGGTTTGACCATAGCTTTGAGGCTAGGAGAGAGTCTAGGCCGCGTTTTCCCCTGCGTGGTGCTAGAGGTCCGATGGTGAGAGACGAAAGGGTTTCACGTGGTAATGTTGATTTTGCTAACCCCTCTTTTGAGCATATGACCCGACACTGGTTTAACTCTTTCTGTACTAACCCAGTGTCGAGTCGTTCGCCCTTTCTCGTTCTCGATTTTGATTGTGCAGGTGGGAGGTATGGAGAACATGAGCTTGGTGACTCTTGGTCTTTTGCCTGATCAAGGTTTGATGGTTCTCCACACCTTTTTTGGATGGCCCTGATGTGGCCCTTGTACACTATGTATTGTGAGTATATCCTTTGTATACTCTTGTGTTCACCTATGTATCTTTAGCTTGTGTTGTGCTTGTATCATGCTTTTTATGATTTGTGTAGCATATTGTACTTTTGCTTATCTTGTTGGATGTGTATATACCATGGTAGGCTAGCCACCTTTCTTGTTAAGCATGTATAATCTTCATGTGTATATCTTGACATGCTAGCTTTGTGATATATGTTGGTGGACTAGTCACCTTTGTATGATAGTGTGTGATCCACATGAACTCCTTGCCATGTTTCCTCATATGACTCAAATTGCTTATGGCATGTTGTTCTTTTGGTATCCTTTTAGTTGGTATCTTTTGTTGTATAGTTCCTTTGTCTTTGGGTTGCATTTACCTTCTTTTAGATTTCTCTTCCTTTTGTTTCTGTTTTGGAGCTTTCCATTTGCTTTTTGTACACATTTTCCTAGTTTTCTTTTGCTAGGCCTCTTTGGTTGAGGGGGAGAAATTGCTCAAGTTGATTTGAAAAGGAGAGGACCTTGCTTATAGCTTTTGGATTGCATGAGTTTGTGAGTTTGCTGTGTTGGCACTTTGGTTGTGCATATCATGAGAGTTTGAAATTTGAACCTGAACCTTGGATTTGCATTTCAGTTGCACATTCCAAGGGGCGCTTGTGATTGATCCTGAACCTTGGATTCGCATTTCAGTTGCACATTCCAAGGGGAGCTTGTAGTTTGAACTTGAACCTTGAATTTGCATTTTGGTTGCACATTCTAGGGGGAGCTTTATGGTTATGCTTTGATCGTGCTTGTGTATTGAGTTTGAGCTTGCCCATGTTTCTACCCAAAACCAGCTTGCAGACATCTTCACCAAACCACTTGACCAAGTTACCTTCACCCGCTTGCGAGGGGAACTTGGTGTGTGTGCGCTTTTCTGAGCTGAGTTTTGGAGGCTTCTCTTGTAGCATATGTATACTATTGTACCATCATTGTATCTTGATGTACATTTTTCACTTTTGTATCTTGACGTACAATTTTTCATCTTTGCATCTTGTGATATATCATGCTGCATTTGTATCATATCTTAGGATGAGCTTCTCCTATATGCTGTGATTGCTACAACTTGTTACATTTTAGAGTTTAGACAGGCTGGCTAGGGATTGATTGTATGGATGGCTATGCTCTTGATGGTTTTGATATATATTCTATTGAGATAGTCACTTTTTGAAGTAAAATGAACTTAAATTCTTTTCACCCATGAGTAAATGCCTTTGCATGTCTTATTTGAGCCGAAATGGCTATATCTTGCTTAAGATCATGCTAGGATGTGATATTCTTTTCAATTGGGTCAAAGACCTTTGTCATTGTGAATGTTTAGCCCATGCTTTATCTTGTGGAGGAGCATAAGCTTCTTTTTTGTCGCAAAAACATTTCATGTACCATGCTTAATTTGAAAAACTTGAAAAATGAGATGTCTATGAATGAAAGAAGAAAGATGAGAAAAAGATATATTTGAACAAATTTATGCTCATATCTCTATGCTTTCACCATTGCACACACTTGCACACATGGGTGCTAAGCGGTTGCATGTTGTTTGCCGGAGAAGTCTCCCTTGAGACGTGAACACATGGCTCCGTGCTTTGACATGACATGAGATAGAATTTGGGCGTTTGTAATGATCTTTTGTCAAGAATGTTTGTCCTTACATAATCTTGGTGAGATGAAGTTTATTTGTGCTTAAATGATTCATGTTTAGGACTTTACTCATGTGGTGACCTTTTGATAAAATTGAACAATTTGATCATGGCTTTGTCAATTGGCTATATGTCTTTACCTTCTTGATGGCAATGCCCTTGTAAACCTGATGAACTATCTAACTTGTCTCTTCTCTAACTTGCAGCATTTTGTAGTGCTCATTGTATATTTGAGAAGCTTGTAGTTGCATTTTTTTTGCATTTTTGCTGTGCTGCCTGTGCATACTCGACAGTGCTGGTTTTTGCAACTCAGCAGTGCCGGTTTATGCAACTCGGCAGTGCCGGTTTGTGCAACTCGGCAGTGCCGGTTTTTGCATTTTGGGATTCTCTGACCTTGATTCCTGCATTGTCAACAAGGGGGAGAAATTTGTGAGGAGAAAACAAAAGGAAAACAAAATTGCTAGGTTTCTTGCATGCATTTGTTCACTTGTTCAGGGGGAGTATGCATTTGTGCAGGGGGAGCTCCTTGTGTTTCCTGAAAAATGTTTTGGAAGATTTGTGCTTTGTACTTTGTGCCTTGCTCTTTTGCCGATGGTGTTGAGCCCTTTTCGCTTCTTATTGAAGGGTCGGTGTTTTCTGAGCTTTTCTCTTGTGAGTGACTTTGTTTCGGCTTTTCTCTTGCTTTTTAGTCACTTGCTTGAGCTTTGTTTTTTTATTTCTTTTATATTTTCTTGTGATATCTATGGTGACTATGTGTGTGTTGTCAATGCACTCCCGGGGGAGATTGAGGACCCGGTGTGTCCGAGGACCGGTGGATGGTTGCTTTGTTGGCACTCCTTAGCCTAACTAAATCCGCAAGCGCACGAAGTACGATGTAGCCTTTCACCAGGGAAGTAAAAACCTGGATGTCAAATCCAAGGAACGGTAGACGCGACTAGCCTAGAACTTTTCTAACCGGACCCACCAGGCAGCACAAGGTAAGCGGGTAGAGAGCTTGACTTTAGTTAGCTACTCGTTACCCCAGACAAACTATCTATATCTAATCTGATCTACTTCGATGGCTAGAACGGGAAGAACTCAGAACGGGATGAGGGAGGGGTTCTTCCGGGCTCAGCACTACTGTTATGTGTACACCCGAACGTGGTGGAGTACAAAGGACGGACAGGACGGTCACCACCTGCCGCCTACCACTGCAGTTCCATGGGGTGCAACACAACCTAAGGTGGCTAGCCAGCATAGGCACCACGCCTAAGCTTTCAGCCACTGACCTCCACCCAACGCGAAGGGCTATTGAGGAAACCCCAAACAAGAGTCGCTGTCACTCGCGCAGACTCAGGTACCCGCAGATCATAGATAGACAAGATAAATTGCTGAAAGTAAAGAGTACACTAGCGAGGTACTAAGGCAAGAGACTGAGGAACTTACTGAAGATGTCTCTGAAGCTTTATTCCTCGGGGGCGGAACAATGTTGAGGGAAGGCCGAGATGACTCCCGAACTCCCTCTACACGCTTGGTTGTCACCCAAGCACTCACCCACTACTCTCTCTACTCTACTCTAAGATAATAGTGGACTACATCTTGAGCCTTCTCTTCTCTCCAATGGATGGTGTCACTTGTGTGGATGTGAAGCCCTCCAAGGGTGAAATCCTGCTTAGAAATGACGCCAACTAATTGCTTAATTTCCACGCGAAAGAGGAAGCGTAGAGGCCACGGTGGGAGGCCAGCCGGCCTGGCCCTGGTGCCAAGTGGCATCGACTTTTGCAGGGACGACTTGGACGATGTCCTGAATTCGGTAACGGTTGCGTTCGGTTGAAGCTGTCCAAGAATCCCAGGTTGTGGGCCCTTCAATCCATGTTTATCCCATCCTAGGACTTCTGGGTCCTTTGATCAAACCGACATCAAATGCACGGCTCATGATCATCCTTGATACATTAGTAAACTTGTGGATCAATGTCGTGGCCAGAAGAGGAAAAAGTGGGTCGGCCGGCCTAGGCTAGGCCGGCCGGCCTGGCCCTAAGCCCAAATGGCCTCCCGTTTTCCCTGTTTGCTCCTTTACTCACAAATTGTACAAAACTTGTGGAACTCATTAGTATAAATGATATTAGCATGATTATCACTATATGAGCATGAAATCCGGTGAAATGTTGGCGGTAAAAGTCATGGATATCGACCGCCAACACGCCCCCACACCTAGACTTTGCTCGTCCCAAGCAAAGGGTTGAGTTAGATCCAGAGGATCAAGCAAAGCCTAGGGTCATAAGAATTATTTAAAAGCTTTCCCTCGTACCTTGGATTCCAGGTGGCTAACACCTTCACTTTGACCTATCGAACCTCAGAATAAACCAACGGAGAGCCCGATTCCTCCTTCTCAGTACTTGGAGATTTTTTTTCAAAATATGGAGGCATACTCTCATTCTCTCAAGCCACTTAGTCGCTCGAAGTGTTTGATCCTCACAAAGGCTTTTCAAGTAGCCTCACCTACCTCTACAAGGTTATATGTGGGGCTCAAGGTAGGGATCGATAGAAATGCTTATCTCTTCCATCTATGTTGCGAGATCAAATAAGTTGTCTCCGAGAGATCATGTCAACCATGTACTTTGGTCAAGTGCAAGTGTATGTGGATGATCAATGATGAATGTCCTTGAGTGGTATTTGATTCTAGCTTCTTCCATCTTTCCCCTTCTTCTCTCTCTTTTTTTGCTCGAGTAGGACCTCCCACTCATCACTTTTTTTCTCTTTTTTTCAGGGGGATGAAGAGCTGGCTTGAGAACCACTTTTGATGGACTTTTATTATATGATGGACTTTATTTGATGAAACGTGTACGTGAATGACCAAAGTGCTAGGAAGAACATGCATGTCTCAGAAGGCACGATGTTTGATCAAGCTCAAAATGTAAAGATAGCTATGCGGAGTTTCAAAACTGTGTCATGTATGATATGGCTCTGGATAGGACTTGGTAAAGTTGAGCATGAATGAGAGTTGCCTCCTTTTTTTTCATTTTCAAAAGAAAATTCTCCAAGACTTTGAATTAGAAAAGAACAAGCCTCTCATGTCATTATATCGTAAGGGTCAATAAGCGAGAGATCAAGTGATCCTATCACAAAGTTCCAAAGGCACATCGGTACTTGCTAAGGAAATAAAGCTTATGCACCTTTGATAAACATGTAGGATTTCCATCTCTTTCTAGGCATTTCATTCAAATTTTAATTGTCGTGAACTCATGCTCGCATTTGAATTAAAACCAAGAAAGGAAACGGGAAAAGGGTTTCAAACCTCCGTGCGTAGTTGAATCTCACCAGATGGCTACCATGTAGTTATTTGGGCATGGGTTAAGACTGCTCGTTGATGTGTTGCTCGTCATGTTTCCTGTGCACTTAGTGTAGAGTTAGAGCAGGGGTGTGGTTGGTACACAAGTGGGCACCAACCACTCAAGGCATGGTAGAACAAAGCAACATTTTATTCAAAAGGGAAATATGGGGGTGCTGTTAGAAAATAAACTTTGGGAAATCAAAAACAAAAAGGGAAATTTCAGCACCCAAATCTATACTAAGATAATGGCACATTTTAGGTCTGGCCATGACCATGGACTATGGTTGTAACTCGGATACTCATAGCAGTCCATAACTTCGAGTTCTGTGATGTCGGGCTCGAGGAATAGTTTCAACTGAAAACATCCCTGTCATTGTCCTCGAGGAGAAGTGTAAAGGAAAACCTTCCTTCTCCATCCTCCAATTCAGCCATTTGATTTCATCATTTTGACTCTGGCTGATTGGGGGGTCTATGTTTCACCTTTTTGATCTCCTAATGGGAATGATGTTTCGTGTGCTCAAAGTGCCTCGGGTGATTGCCCTTCCATCCCTCCTCCATATTCATGATTTCCGCTTGACTTATCTAGGGATGGTCTGGACTGGCAACCCGGTAATTTCTCTCCAACCCGCTGATGCACTTCTAAGGATGGAGTGTGAGTCTCCATATCGTTACCACAATATGAAGTGCTTCAACCAATATGGACGTCTAGTCCATGATCACCAAGATGCTCGTCAGTCGAGTTAACTGAAGTTGACTCAATGAGTATAGCATCATGGCTCCGCAAAGACTCTTAGCGTGTTGTGCTTTGGTTAGCCAGGTGAACAGTCTGTCTAACCTTAGCACAAGGTTTGTACGGAAAATAAAAATCCGTAGTCATCGTATATGAGGAGTTCATTCTCTATGAGAGAAATAGAGACACGCAACGAGTGTCCTCGACGGCGAGCGCGATACGCAAGACACGCCGTCGAAGGACTTCGAGTCTTGCGGGTCTCATCACATGGTGGTTGTAGCGGCAGAGTAAACCAGTACGATAGAAATCCCTTAGGTGGAATCTGGTAGGGTGAATGAATTTCTTCTCTCTGAGGGTGTAAATCCAAATCTGTAAAATGACCCTTGAGAGAGTATCATCTCATATGATTATTCTTATATCCTTGGAGATGATATGCCACTCATTTCCTTGCTCTCTTCCTTTTGTTTCTTGATTTGTGAATTCTTGAAGGAGCAAAAATCTAACGGATGAGTTGTGGCTTGTCACCCTTCTTGGTCAGGTGATATCTTGGTGTAGCATGGTCCGTGTGCTATCACTTTGACATCGACCAAGTAGGATCTGAACTTGTCATGGGTGAATACCAGTACAGACAGTTCATTCTCCATTGTTTGTCGAACTCTGGTCAATGCTTCTGATAATGATGCTTTCGTGGATTGATCCAGCTCTGCCCCAATTGTATGGTTACTAGCGTTGCACATGATCTTGATAGGAAGAATCCAATCAGGAGGCTATATGATGGGGGCCTTCTCAGTTGACACTTCTCCCAATTTGGGACAAGGTGGAGCCTTTGGGATTCTCACGAACTCTATCCATATCCGCGAGGGATAAACCAAAGGTTGTCCATGGACAGAGAAATCATCAAGGAATTCCTCCATGATGTTCTCGACAAGGACAAAGGATGTCCTTGATAATGGGAGAGAAGGCTGATATCATACACCTTTGTTGGTGCATTGCATAGACCTAACAATAAGAACAGGTGGAGGTAGATGAAAATTGACTAGTGCTTCTCCACTTGAAGTGGGTGCTTGCATAGGGTAAGTAATACCCACATGCAGGTATGCCTACCTCCCTCATCGCATCATTCAGCCAAAAAGCTGTTTGTCTGGTTCAAAGCGATACGATGCGTGTTGGGGTTGATCCCCGTCTAGTGTGTAGAGAATACCTGAAAACGGACCGATACTTCTCTAAGACTATTGCAGCCTGTCGAGCCTCATTCTCTATCAATTTATCACTGATGATGACTGGCGTGCTACGATGGTCGTGAAGAGGTAAATATCTCTATTCCAAGTGGAAGAGAAACATGTCTCAATCCAAGTGGCAGCAATCAGCAACTCTTGTGGAGGAGGCTGCGTTTCTCCACCTTGTCGAGCTTGACTGCCCGGTTCTGCCCCTTGGATTGGGTGAGCATCTGAAAAATATGCTCACTGATTCTTCACGGGGTCTGTCTAGCCCTTTGCGATACTGATCGTGCAAGGCTAAACTCACTGATCGTGCAAGGTCGATCAGGATGTTTCCTTTTGTCAACTCTGAGCTATAGCTCGATCGTGATTAAGTTGACAAATGCTCTATTGGCTGATCCAACAAGAAGATTTTGTCACCATTGAGGATATCGAAGATGTGGAAATCCAAGATCACTCTGGTGCGCCCCTCAGGCACAACTCGAATAATTCCTTTGTTTTCCAACATCTGGCCGTTGATCCCTTTCAGGTGCTTACGAAAGATCATGGACAACATCTTGTGTGTCAGTCCCCTCAATAGGTGGAGGGCATTAAAGCTAGGGTCGACTAACTTTTGCTTCCTCCATCATTCCTTGCTCGTAACCGCAGAGAGACCCTTGGTCCGCGGTCGTGACTTCCGGAATGAATTACTCAGACCTTGAGCATGCACACTTAACGTGGCAGATCCTTAAGGGTATTCTCTTGGTCTGGGGGCTTTTGTTCGCTCACGTCGTATGGTTGGAGGCGATGGATCTAATGAAAGAGTGAGGATTTGCTGTTTGGTTCATGGGGAAGTCGGTGGGAGAATCAGAAAAACTGATCCTGAGCATGAGCACTATGTCTCAATCTACCAACGAATCATTGTATGAGCACCATACCAAACTTCTCCCAGGTTGCTCCAAGTAACTCATCACCTTGTTGATAAATTGTCAACACAGCTCTGAGCTTTGGGGATGGGATAGACAAACAGACAAACTTCAATCTTCACTTCGATCCAATCTCCTCCAACTCCTCTTGCACTCCGATTGTACCAAAACTTTGCTTTCCCCGTCAGAGAAAAATAGGAAGAGTTCCGTCTTGGTTCATCCCGGGAATGTTAGGAGAGCAGTTCTCCTTATCTATTGCAAGGAGTGTGAACAAACGATGGTAACGAGATTGCGGTGGATCACAAAGCCATCAGATAATAGGGTGGAAGTGTCGGTGTTCTACCGTCGATCCTACCGAGGGGTATCCCGAGGTAGTAGATTTCAGGTGGGGTTTCGCCGAGACCAGGAATGCAAAGGCCAAGCAACTTAGGATTTTAGACAGGTTCGGGCTGTCGAGATAGCGTAATACCCTACGTCCAGTATGTTGGTTTGTATTCAATGGATGTGTCTTCTTTGGAGGGGGTGATGAGGACATGTCTATCAGGGGGTCCCTGCCCATTCTTATATACATGACGAGCAGGGTTGCAAGGTCGGTTCCGAGTAGAATCCTAACCTATTACAACTCGTAGAGTGCTTTACAAGCCAATCCGAGTAGTTTACAAGTCATACGACTAGTTTCCATAACGAGGAGAGTCCTTGCAATACTCTACTCGTAGTCTTCACACTTGGTACGACTCCTCCAGAGATCATCCATGAGTCCTTGTAGGCTCATGGTCGTATCTCCAACAAGCCCCCAAGCGCTTCATCGTCGAGCTTCATCATCAACCGAGTACTTGCCAAGTCTTTCGAGTGCGTCTTTCGAATACTTCAAGTACTCGCTCAGCCTTGGAAAGTTCTTGGTTTCGCGAGGCCATGAGGTGCTTATGCCCCGCTAATTTTGATCAAATCAGTAGTCTTCAATCTTTTATATGGGATGCGGCTAAAGTCGCACTCCATATGGAGTAGCCCCCGAGCCTTAAGTTGAATCAAAGAATCAGGTTGAGGGTCTACATTATCTTGAATCTTCATCTGATCTTGAAAGGTGCAATTTGAAAAATTGCACTTGATATCAAGTAGCCCCCGAGCCTTGGTTTGAATCAAAGAATCAAGCCGAGGGTCTTGATTTAACTCTTCATTCTTTAGAAAAATAAAATTCCAATTCCTTTACTACCCTGCAGCTCCCGAGCCTTGAACTATATGGACATATAGAAAAGGATCAAGTCTCAAGACTGACAGAGTAGTTTTGAGTTTATAAAAGTGAGTATTCCAAAATTTTGAAAGTAAAGGAAAATAAAACTAATTGTATTTCCAAGTTAGCCCCTGAAAGTATCAATTAATTTTAAATCCAATCCCTCAAAAAATGGAAATAACTGGTAACTGTAGCCTTTGAATACCAAACGGCGCGCCCACCAGTACTTATCTGAACCGTTGGGGTAAACAAAACCCTAACCGCCGCCAAGACAGAAACGCCGCCAATCTCCCTTGAGCGAAAAAGCCCACGAGCCCCCGAGCGAAGTAATCTGCCAGCCCCCAAGCAAAAAAAAACCATCCAATCCCAGATCTAGCTATCAGGGTCGCACACAACCACTAGCCAGAATGACATCCAAAAACGACATGAGGGCAAGCCGCAGTGAATCTCATGGAAAAGAAGTGAAGCTGCCATCGCCAAAGCGCGGCAAGTTGCAACTGAGGATCATCTCCAGAAGTTGGTTGCTGACGGATTTCTCAAGGATCAACAAGTTCAGTTGTGGGAAATTCTTGGAGCAAGTGAGAAGGCCCCAATGGTTCCAGTGGACAAGACACTTATGTTCAGCCACTTCATCTTTATGGGATTAGGCCTCCTGACTTGTGATTTCCTGCGAGGTCTGCTCTTTTTCTATGGACTAGTACTTCCCAATCTGACACCCAATGGGATTCTCCAGATTTCCATTTTTGTGTTTTTCTGCGAAGCATTCTTGGGAATCAGGCCGCACTTCCAATTATTCAGGAGGTTATTCCAGTGCCAGCCTCAACCCAAGAAAGATGCCACATGTCCCGTTGGTGGAGCCAGCTTCCAGTTGCGGCAAGATGCGAAGGACTTCTATCTCGAGTATGACATGTTCAGCAGCAACTCAGGATGGAAGGTGAGGACCCGGTGTGTCCGAGGACCGGTGGATGGTCGCTTCCTGGTGTGATGAGTGATTGACAATGTGGTGTGGATTGATGTTTGCCTTGGCTCAAGTATTGCAGGTGCAGAATGCGGCTTGGTTGCATTGGTGCAGGTGAAGAACATGCGTGAAAGGTCTTAGCCATGGCGGCCTCCGAGGAGCGGAGAGACAAGTAGGCTTGGTTCTAGGGACCCGGTGGCCAGATGGATCAAGTGCGGTTCACATGCTGGCAAGAACGAGCAAGGGGACATGGTTCCGGTGCGAGGTAGCAGCTCACAACCGAAGCTCGTATGCGGACGTGAAGCCAGCGCAAGGTAGCGGCTAACAACCGAAGTTTGCGCGCGGGGTTTGGTGATTTGGCCACAAAATCATCGGCGGACGGTTTCCCTTGGTTTGGGCCATAAAACCAAGGCCGAGGACTAGACGAGGCGAGTTTGGGCTGCTGGGCCAAGTGTGGCTGCCAGGGGCAGTTTAACCACCTCCCCCTGGGCCGGCTCAAAAACGGCGTCGAGGAGCTTCGATCCGGAGGACACGCGGCGTGACTGCAAGGCTTGCGTCGGAGGGAAGCTAGCCAGCCGGAAAATATCTGAAACCAAATGTCAAATTTGCCCCAAAGGGGTATGTATCACTTAGGGGTAGTTTAGTCTTTAGAGCACCACCACTTGGACTACTAATAGGCCCCCTAGGGCATGGTGGCTGCTACCTCTTCTAGTTATCTCTTTAGTTCTCTTTGGTTTTCTCCTTTGAACTAGTTTCCCCTTCAACCCCTCCACCTAGAACTATTTCGAATCATTCCTAGTTTGTATAGGTGAATTCATGGTTTGGTGATTGAGTTTGTGCTGCTCATCTTTGTGCCATGATTTGAATCCACGAGCTCCCTTTTCTTTGTCTATTTTCGAAGGTATTTTCGGAGCTATTTTTGGGGGATTTTCATTCTTCACTTCGTAGGGCGTTTTCTCTTGGATTTCTTTGGGGGATTCACGTATGAGTGCCTTGTGCCTCTTTTGCTGGTGATCTCTTGCCCCCAAACGCCGAGAATCGCTTTGGATTTGAAGTTTTCGGGATGAACTCGAGGTCATGGTGTTCTTCCTTAGATTTGAGATTCCGGGAGTTCTAGCAAGTTAGAGGCCGAGATCTTTTGGGAAAACACTCCACTGGAGGTCTAAACCATCTGACCAAAATCTTGCCTCAAGAGCTCAAGCGGTTTGGGAGATCCACTTTTGATTTGACTTTTTCCCGAGGTTCCCAGGCTAGGGCGGTTTAACCGCCCCCCTGACCCGGTTTAACCGCCCCCCTGGGTGTGTTGAATCAAGTCTTGTTTCGATTCGTTTTGTGTTCGTTTCGATCGATTCGAGTTCTGCTGCGTGTTTCTTGTTCCTAGGGTCATTAGCTTGACAGTGGCTACGTGATCTTGGCAAGATCGCTTTCGGAGGCATCGCAGTTGATTTGGGAGAATAGCCGGATTGGTTGGAAAGAATTTTTATCGGCTCCCATTCACTCCCCCCCTCTCTGGTCGCTGTTTCGGTCCTTCAATTGGTATCAGAGCCAGTTACGGGTCTTTGCGACTCTAACCAGTCTAAGATCTAAAGATGGCGTACCAAGATCGGGGTTCCGGGCCTCCGCACTTCGATGGGAAGAACTACCCGAATTGGGTCGCGTGTATGGGCGCTTTCTTGCGAGGCAAAGGAAAGTTGTTGTGGGATGTGACCAAAGATGAAAACTATGTCAATCCCACCAACTTAGATGCCCAGGATGCAAAAGATAAGTTTGAGGCAAACGCTAGAGCTGTTTACTACTTGTTCCATGCTTTGCCTGCCGAGGAGTTTGAGCGAGTTTTGGGCGAGGACCTAGCTAGCCAGATCTGGCAGAAGCTCAAGGTAGCCCACGGTGGTGATAGCCATGTGAAGGCTAGGCTTTTCTCGATGTATCGGAAAGAGTATGAAAATTTCGCTCACTTGCCTGGAGAGTCTGTTGATGCCTTGTTTCAGCGTTTCACTTCCATAGTCAACAACATGAAAGCCAACATTACCGTACTCCCATACTCGGATCATGACAGAGCTATCAAGCTCTTGCAAGCACTTGATAGATCCGTGTAGGGTGCCAAGGTTGAGGCGATCATGGAGTCAGCTAACTATGAAACTTTGTCTGTTGATGAGCTTTTCTCGAAGTTGAAGTCTTCTGAGGTTGGACAGACAGCTGCTTGCCAAGGCTAAGAGTCCGACTGATCCCCATAGTCTGGCTCTAGTCGGTGGCTCTGGTTATGGACATGCTAATATGAGGTGCTGAGCGAGGAGGATCTCGCGTTGCTCACGAGGAGGTTCGAGCGGATGTACCAGAACCGGAAGGGTTTGAGGCATGTCGGGAGTACGTGCTACAGATGCGGGGAGATGGGCCACTTCATCGCCGAGTGCCCCGAGGAGATCAAGAACGACTACAACCGCAAGCACCGCCCGCGAGATGACCACAAGCACCGTCCCAAGGACGAGTACCGCTCCAAGCACAAGAACAAGGAAGAGAGAAGGTCGAAGAACAAGCACGGTGGACACAAGAAGAACCGATCTCGAGCGATGGTGGCAGATGCGAGCGACATCGACACAAGCTCCACCAACACGTCGTCAAGATTAAGCAGCAAAGATGAAGACCGTGGTCACCGCAAGGAGAAGAAGAACTTGAACCGCAACTTCAACTGCATCTCCTTCGCCGCCGTCGACTACTGCACCATGGCGCACGACTCCGTGAAGAGCAAGGACGACTCCGACTTGGAGGATGAGGTATTGACCGATCCCACCTCTTTACGTAAGGAAATTGCTAGACTAGAGGAGTTGGTCAATAACCGTGATGATGTGCTTAGGAAGACCAACAAGGAGAAGAGAGAGTTTAGGTCTTTGCTAGGAGAGTCGAAGGAGAGAGTAGCTGAGCTTGAGGCCTTACTTTCTGAGACTGGAAAGAAGGCGATGGAGTTTGAGTCTTTGCTTTGCGAGTCTAGGGAGAGAGCAGCTAAGCTTGAGTCAGAGATTGTTATGCTGAAAGATGCTCCTCTTGTGTCTGATGAAATTGATTGCTCGTTTTGTGATGTGCATCTAGCTGATCTGGTAGCTCTTAAGGACAAACACATGACATGCCTTGATGAACTAGAAAGTGCTAGGGTTGAGCTTGCTGAGTTGAAGTCTAGATCTTCTTTGCTAGGTGCTTGTACTTCTTGTCCTATTTTACATGATCAGTTGCTTGAATCTCGTACCATGATCAGTTCGCTTGAAGCTCAATTGAAATCTCCTATTGCAAATTCTTGTTCTGCTTGTGATGTTGTCGCCTTGAAGAATGTTGAGCTAGAACAATGTGTTGATCGCTTGCAAGATTAAAATGACGAGTTGCGACAGTGTTTGGGTTGGTTGTCGGGTCGCGAGCCTCAGCTTAAGATGTTGATTGCTGGTTTTAAGAGAGCTGATGGTCGTGGTCTGGGTTCTGAGAAAGCTGGTGAGAGTAGTGGTGAGAAAGAGAGAGAACCTAAAAGCTCTACCACAAACATTCCCACAAACCTTGAGGAGTTTTCATTGTGAGCATTGTGGAAGGGATGGACACCTTGAGGAGTTTTGCTGGAGGAAGAAGAGGGAGGTGAGACGAGAGAAGGAGATGGGGAACAGGGACAGGTACCACTCTTCCTGTAGTGTGCCTGTGTCTCGTTCACCCTTGCCTAGGAGAGAGGGCTTTGTGCGTGCAACTTCTTCGTTGGGTGGTCGTGGTGTTCCAGCTCGTGGTGAGTTTGCTAGGCGGCCTCCGATTCGTGGTCAGTTTGGTTCAAGGAGGTTCGACCGTAGCTTCGAGGCGAGGAGAGAGTCTAGGCCACGTTTTTCCCCGCGTGGTGCTAGAGGTCCGATGGTGAGAGACGAGGGGTTTCACGTGGTAGAGTTGATTTTGCTAACCCCTGTTTTGAGCAGATGGCCCGACACTGGTTTGACTCTTTTTGTGCTAACCACAGTGTCGAGTCATTCGCTCATTCTCGTTCTCGCTTTTGATTGTGCAGGTGGGAGGCTTGGAGAACTTTTGGTTGATGGAGTCCGGCTGTTCGAGACATATGACAGGTAATAGTAAGTGGTTCTCTAGTCTCACCCCGGTGGTGTCCAGGCAGTACATCACTTTCGGGGATAAGGGCAGAGGTCGAGTGTTGTCCGAGGGTGCTATTCAGGTGAGCGACAATTTTATGTTGAAGCGGGTTGCTCTTGTCAAGAATCTTGGTTTTAATTTGCTTTCAGTTTCTTAGCTTCTTGATGAGGGTTATGAGGTTCGGTTTAAGAGTGGTGATTCTCGAATTCTTGATTCTCGAGGTGACCTTGTGTATATGATCATTCCCGAGGGACAGATTTTCGTGCTGATTTTTCTCGATCTTTTGGTCCTTCACGGTGTTTGATCGCTGGTACTTCTTCTGAGCTTTGGAAGTGGCATAGGAGATTGGGTCATGTGAGCTTTGATTTACTCACACGCTTGAGTGCTCTTGACCTCATCCGAGGATTGCCCAAGCTCAAGTTCGAGAAAGATTTGGTTTGTGCACCTTGCAGGCATGATAAAATGGTTGCTGCTTCCCATCCACCTTTGACAGATGTTATGACTGAGCGTCCAGGGGAGCTTTTGCATATGTACTTGGTTGGTCCCGCTCGCGTTCGCTCAGTTGGTGGGAAGTGGTATGTTCTTGTGGTTGTGGATGACTTTTCTCGGTATGCTTGGGTGTTCTTTTTGGTGTCGAAGGATGAGACATTTGATTTTGTTCGAGATCTAATTTTGAGGTTGAAAAACGAGAGTAATGGTGGTGCCATGAGAGCTATACGCAGTGACAATGGTAGGGAATTTAAGAACACTCGTTTTGATGCCTTTTGTCGTGATCTTGGTCTCGAACATCAATACTCTTCGCCATATGTTGCTTGCCAAAATAGAGTTGTTGAAAGGAAGAATCGAACACTTTGTGAGATGGCTAGGACGATGCTAGATGAGCATAGGACTCCTAGGAAGTATTGGGCAGAAGCGGTGAATACAACTTGTTATGTTTCGAATCGGATTTTCCTTCGTGCTTTCAAGAAGAAAACTTGCTATGAGCTTTTCCATGGTCGTTCGCCCTGTGTGAGTCACTTTCGGGTTTTTGGTTGCAAGTGTTTCATTCTGAAGAAAGGAAATTTGGACAAGTTTGAGTCTCGTTCGATGGATGGAATTTTTCTTGGTTATGCTAATCACTCTCGAGCATATCGTGTGCTCAATCTTGAGAATAACCAAATCATGGAGACTTGCGAAGTCACCTTCGACGAGACCATTCCGTGTAGTTCTTCTGTCTTTGAGTGTGCAGGTGATGATGAATTGGGACAGTCCATCTTTGAGGAAGAATAGCTTGATGAAGAAGATGATGAGGAGAATCATGCACCGTGTGGGATCATGTACCTTCTACTTCCACTACTACCACGACGTTGACGACGGCCCCACTGCTACACCTTCGTCGAGTTGCGCACATGATCGAGTTCAAGTGGAAGCTGATGTTGAGGGGGAGGCAATCTCGAGGCGAGAAGCTCCCCGGCTGGTACAAAGGGATCATCCACCTTCGAAGATCATCAGGAACTTGGATGAACGTACTACACGGTCAAGGTCAACAGAATATCTCACATTATGCTCATTCTGCTTTTGTCGCGTCTTTTGAGCCCAAAAATGTTGGACATGCTTTATCTGATTCTGATTGGGTCAATGCCATGAATGAAGAGCTTGAAAACTTTGAGAGAAACCAGGTGTGGAAGTTAGTAGAACCACCTCCAAATTGCCATCCTATAGGAACCAACTGGGTTTTCAAAAACAAGAGGGATGAGGGTGGTGAAATTGTGAGAAACAAAGCGAGGTTGGTTGCTCAGGGGTTTTCGCAGCAGGAGGGGGTAGATTATGAGGAGACATTTGCTCCTGTTGCCCGTTTGGATGCAATTCGGATCCTTCTAGCATTTGCAGTTGCTAAAGGGTTCAAATTGTACCAAATGGACGTGAAGAGTGCCTTCTTGAATGGGGGGATCGAGGAAGAAGTGTATGTGAGACAGCCCCCGGGTTTTGAGAGTGAGAGATACCCACACCGAGTGTACAAACTCCACCGAGCTTTATATGGCCTAAAGCAAGCACCCAGAGCGTGGTATGGTAGGTTGAGGGGGTTCTTGCTTAGCAAGGGGTTTGTGATGGGAAAGGTTGATAAGACGCTCTTCTTGTTGGGAAATGGCAATGATCTTTTAATCGTTCAGATTTACGTGGATGATATCATTTTTGGTGGCTCTTCTCACGATCTTGTTGCCAAGTTTGCAGACGATATGAGCAGGGAATTTGAGATGTCGATGATGGGAGAGTTGCAGTTCTTTCTCGGGCTACAGATCAAGCAAACCAAGGATGGGACGTTCATGCACCAAAGCAAGTACACCAAGGACATTCTCAAGAAATTCGACATGAGCGACACCAAGCCGATGACTACGCCAATGAGTACGACTAAAGCTTTGGATGCGGATGAGGACGGAGAACCAGTGGACCAAAAGGAGTACCGGAGCATGATCGGCTCCCTTCTCTACTTGACTGCGACGAGGCCAGACATACAGTTCAGCGTGTGTCTGTGCGCTCGTTTTCAGGCTTCACCGAGGACTTCACATCGTCAGGCCGTCAAGCGGATTTTCAGGCATCGTCAGGTTTTTCTGATGCGGATTTTGCTGGGTGTCGTGTTGATCGCAAGTCTACTTCTGGTCAGTGTCAGTTTCTTGTTTCGTCTCTTGTGTCTTGGTCCTCTTGCAAGCAGTCTAGTGTAGCCCAATCCACCACAGAGGCCGAGTATGTTGCTGCAGCTAGCTGTTGTTCCCAGTTGCTTTGGATCACCTACACCTTGAGAGATTTTGGATTATTCATGTCCCATGTTCAACTTCTTTGTGATAGCACCAGTGCCATCAGCGTAGCCAAAAATCCCGTGCTTCATTCCAAAACCAAACACATAGAAGTGAGGTACCACTTTCTGAGAGATCATGTGGAGAAAGGAGATATTGAGCTTGCCCATGTTTCTACCCAAAACCAGCTTGCAGACATTTTCACCAAACCACTTGACCAAGCTACCTTCACCCGCTTGCGAGGGGAACTTGGTGTGTGTGCGTTTTTCTGAGCTGAGTTTTGGAGGCTTCTCTTGTAGCATATGTATACTATTGTACCATCTTTGTATCTTGATGTACTATTTTTCTGTTTTTGTATCTTGATGTCTAGTTTTTCATCTTTACATCTTGTAATATATCATGCTGCATTTGTATCATATCTTAGGATGAGCTTCTCCTATATGCAGTGATTGCTACAACTTGCTACATTTTAGAGTCTAGGCAGGCTGGCTAGGGATTGATTGTATGGATGGCTATGCTCTTGATGGTTTTGATATATATTCTATTGAGATAGTCTCCTTTTTAAATTAAAATGACAAACTGAACTTAAACTCTTTCACCCATGCGTAAATGCCTTTGCATGTCTTGTTTGAGCCGAAATGGCTATATCTTGCTTAAGATCATGCTAGGATGTGATATTCTTTTCAATTGGGTCAAAGACCTTTGTCATTGTAAATGTTTAGCCCATGCTTTATCTTGTGGAGGAGCATAAGCTTCTTTTTGTCGCAAAGACATTTCATGTACCATGCTTAATTTGAAAAATTTGAAAAATGAGATGTCTATGCATGAAAGAAGAAAGATGAGAAAAAGATATATTTGCAGAAAATTATGCTCATGTCTCTATGCATTCACCATTGCACACACTTGCACACATGGGTGCTAAGCGATTGCATGTCGTTTGCCGGAGAAGTCTCCCATGAGAAGTGAACACATGGCTCCATGCTTTGACATGACATGAGGTAGAACTTGGGCGTTTATGATGATCTTTCGTCAAGAATGCTTGTCCTTTCATGTTTTTGGTGAGATGAGGTTCATTTTTGCTTGAACAATCCATGGTTAGGACTTTGCTCATGTGGTGACATTTTTGATTAAACTACACAACTTGCTCATGGCTTTGTCAATTGGATATATGTCTTTACCTTCTTGATGGCAATGCCCGTGTCACATGATGAACTATCTTGTTTGCCTCCTCTCTAACTTGTAGCATTTTGTATTGCTCATTGTATATTTGAGAAGCTTATAGTTGCATTTTGTACATTTTTCTTGATTTGTGCATTGTCAACAAGGGGGAGAATTTCTGGAGCATTTTGCAAGGGGGAGAAGTTGCTGAATTTGTGAGAAAGCTTTTGCGCTAGAATTTGTTGATTTGTGTGAGAAGTGAGAGTTTTGCCAAAATGAGAGTTTTTGAAAAGTTGTGAAGTTTCTGAGAGTTTGAGCATTGGAATATCTTGCTGGGCATATTTGGAAGGTTTTCAAGTTGAAACGGCATCGTTGCGTGTTCGTTTGTGCAATTTTGGCACTTTTGGGTTTGGTCATCTGTCAGGGGCGGTTTAACCGCCCCCCTGTGCGGTTTAACCGCCCCTGTGCAGTGAGCACATGTTTTGTGGGATTTCGAGCAATTTCGAGTGTTTTTTGCACGCACAAGTTCACTTGTTCAGGGGGAGTTGCATCTTTGCAGGGGGAGTGCTTTGAGTGTTCCGAAAAGTGAATTGGAGATTTGTGATTTGTGATTTGTGCTTTTGCTCTTTTGCCGATGGTGTTGAGCCCTTTCACTTCTTCTTGAAGGGTCGGCGTTTCTGGAGCTTTCTCTTGCGAAGTGACTTTGTTCTCAGCTTGTTTTTGCTTTTAGTCACTTGCTTGAGTCTTGTTTTTGATTTCTTTTATATTTTCTTTATATCATTGTTTACTATGTGTGTGTTGTGAATGCACTCATCAAGGGGGAGATTGAGGACCCGGCGTGTCCGAGGACCGGTGGATGGTCGCTTTCTGGTGTGATGAGTGATTGACAACGTGGTGTGGATTGACGTTTCCCTTGGCTCAAGTATTGCAGGTGTAGAATGCGGCTTGGTTGCATTGGTGCAGGTGAAGAACAGGCGCGAAAGGTCTTAGCCATGGCGGCCTCCAAGGAGCGGAGAGACAAGTAGGCTTGGTTCGAGGGACCCGGTCGCCAGATGGATCAAGTGCGGTTCACATGCTGGCAAGAACGAGCAAGAAGACATGGTTCCGGTGCGAGGTAGCGGCTCACAACCGAAGCTCGTACGCGGACGTGAAGCCGGCGCAAGGTAGCGGCTAACAACCGAAGTTTGCGCGCGGGGTTTGGTGATTTGGCCACAAAATCATCGGTGGACGGTTTCCCTTGGTTTGGGCCTCAAAACCAAGGCTGAGGACTCGACGAGGCGAGATTGGGCTGCTGGGCCAAGTGTGGCTGCCAGGGGCGGTTTAACCGCCCCCCAGGGGCGGTTTAACCGCCTCCCCCTGGGCCGGCCCAAAAACGGCGTCGAGGAGCTTCGATCCGGAGGACACGCGGCGTGACTGCAAGGCTTGCGTCGGAGGGAAGCTATCTTGCGGTGGAAGGTGTCCCAGCTGGAAAATATCTGAAACCAAATGTCAAATTTGCCCCTGAGGGTTATGTATCACTTAGGGGTAGTTTAGTCTTTAGAGCACCACCACTTGGACTACTAATAGGCCCCCTAGGGCACGGTAGCTGCTATCTCTTCTAGTTATCTCTTTAGTTCTCTTTGGTTTTCTCCTTTGAACTAGTTTCCCCTTCATCCCCTCCACCTAGAACTATTTCGAATCATTCCTAGTTTGTATAGGTGAATTCATGGTTTGGTGATTGAGTTTGTGCTGCTCATCTTTGTGCCATGATTTGAATCCACGAGCTCCCTTTTCTTTTTCTATTTTTGAAGGTATTTTCGGAGCTATTTTTGGGGGATTTTCGTTCTTCACTTCCTAGGGCGTTGTCTCTCGGATTTCTTTGGGGGATTCACATATGAGTGCCTTGTTCCTCTTTTGCTGGTGATCTCGTGCCCCCAAACGCCGGGAATCGCTTTGGATTTGAAGTTTTCGGGATGAACTCGAGGTCATGGTGTTCTTCCTTAGATTTGAGATTCCGGGAGTTCTAGCGAGTTAGAGGCCGAGATCTTTTGGGAAAACACTCCACTGGAGGTCTAAATCATCTGACCAAAATCTCACCTTAAGAGCTCAAGCGGTTTGGGAGATCCAATTTCAATTTGACTTTTTCCCAAGGTTCCCAGGCCAGGGCGGTTTAACCGCCCCCCTGACCCGGTTTAACCGCCCCCCCTGGGTGTGTTGAATCGAGTCTTGTTTCGGTTCGTTTTGTGTTCGTTTCAATCGATTCGAGTTCCGCTGCGTGTTTCTTGTTCCTAGGGTCATTAGCTTGACAGTGGCTACGTGATCTTGGCAAGATCGCTTTCGGAGGCATCGGAGTTGATTTGGGAGAATAGCCGGATTGGTTGGAAAGAATTTTTATCGGCTCCCATTCACTCCCCCCCTCTCTGGTCACCGTTTCGGTCCTTCAAAAGGAGCAGTGGTGGTATGTTGGAGATTATGAGCCGAAGCTGCCCGAGTGGACTGGAGTCACTCCAGTAGACTTCCTCGAGTGGAAAAGTTTACCCACCATTGCGGAAAACATCCAAATCCCAGAACTACTCTCCCGCATTGCCAAGCTGAAACTAGATGGTGTAATAGGAGCCTCCGTGGTATATTCATGGATTAGACGCCGAGTTCAACCACTCGCGCAAAAAGACCACTGGAGCTTCGAGTACACAGGACAAGAAGATCCTGCCAGAATGAGTCGTGAAGAACTCACTGAAGAGGAGATCATGCAGCGAGTACAAATGCTGATGCCAAAGGTTGGCGCTGTACCATATGTCCCCAAGCTCTTTGATGCCACGAATCCACCCAAACCCGTAAGTATAGTACTATATTGATGTATTATATATCTCTGTAAAATTACCACTCTGATAGTAAAAATATTTGATTGTGTAGGAGGATGTGGACTTATTTTTCTCATGGCCCCTCATGCCTGATCAGGTTCCCAAGGTGCGGATCCCAAATTCACGCTTCCATCTCACCTGTGGAAACCACCTATGCAAGGCTTGGATGATTCAGAATCATCACTCCATTCGAGTGATTTTGACGATTTCCAAGTATTGCCTCGTGCAAAGGGTGGTGACCAAGGCACTTCTAATGCAGATCTGCTGGATAGGGGCAAAGATATATCTTTTCCAGCGCATGCTCGAAGGAAAAGAGCTGCCCGCAAGAGGAAAATTATTACCACAAGAACAACGTCCTCTAAATCAACTGTCAGTGACAAACTCCGGTAAGTGTACCAGTGAATATACCAGTCGTCAAAGCAAGAGTAGTTTAGATGACCACTCATTAATGTATATAATTACTTTAAATTGTAGGCCTGACAATGATGAAGGACCAGAAAATCAGCCTGAGGTGAGCTCGAGGCCCCCGAGCCCATTGAAGGACACAGCGCCAGAAATTGAAGCCCCCAGCATCTTACCAGTCTCGGAGATCGAGAGTACTGAGGCCGTGGGTGATTCATCACCCGCGAGTCCGAAGAAAGTTCCCGAGTCAGGTGCCAGTGAAATTATTATGCCTTCACTAGTATTTGGTGAGCCACAGATACCAGACAAAAAGTCCAAAAGGTAATCAATTCTGCTCATGGTCAAGTATTGAATCATAATAGAGTAGTAATTCGAAGTAAATATTGATCTGTCAATGCAGAAAATCCGCCTCTTTACCACCAAGGAAGAAAGCTAAAGTGTCGGCCGAAGAGCCACAACCAGAGCAAGAGCAAACTACTCCTGGTGGTCAAGAACAGAATATACCAGTAGTTGAGAGACCCGTCCTGCCAGCAGATAATCCGCTCGTGTCAGAAATTATTCCAGAAGAACTGCTGCCGAGGAAATCCCGACAGCACCCAAACTACCAGAGCCAATTGGTCAAGTCATCGACTTGCCATTACGCACCAACGAAGAAGGTGAAGGCACAAAGCAGATGGCGCAGCCAAGTACTCAACCCAAACTGGGGAAGACAATTGGATTATAGTTCCTGCCCACTTCCAGTGGGATGGGTACATCAGAAAAAGTCCGCAAATCACATATAAGCGTCGCCGTGCCAGGGGCAGCAGAGTTATTTGAAGATCCCTTGCTGAGTGCCGACGCAATTGCAGCCTTCGTCGAGTGTCAGAGACGAATTGCTACCCTGGCACAAGGTTCAATCCAGTATGTAGAGGTAATGAAACTTCCTGAAGCTTGTTCAATTAGTAATCGAGTGCCAGTTTGTATCTGACCAACTTTTGCAGGACTTGGCCGCTCGCTCCAAGAAAAAATCGCAAGCCTTGTATGCGATGTCCGATGCATCAGTACGGGCTCAACAGTTGGAGACTGAACTAGCCAAGAGCAAAGAGCAGATAGCACGACTATCTCTTCAATTTGAATCAATCCAGGCGGAAAAGGAATCCACTCGTCAAGAGTTGGAACTAACTCAGAAGGAATATGCTGCCCGCCAGGAACAATGGAAAGCCGAAGAAGAACGGCTAAAGAAAAGGAATCAAACTTTGACCAAGACCAATACTGGTAAGTCTTCCTGCTCAAAAACCTCATCCACGACTTATAATTTTCTTGTGTTATGATGATACCGCTTCCTCATGCAGATCATCTGACGGCTTATATGAAGCTTAGAGCTAAATGCACTTCATGGCAGAATGGTATGTATCGAGCCACAAAAGAAAAAGAAAAAATCTCCCGTGATTATACTGCTCTGTATGAGACTCATAACGAGTTTATGACAGAGTATGACCAAGCCATGAAGATGTTGGAGCAGTCAGATGCCACCCTCAAGGACGCTTTGGAGAAAAGCAAAGTAGTCGGAGAGGAATACCAGGCTCTGAAGAACGAACATGCTGAACTCGTCAAAGCAGCAACTACGCTGGTGAACTCCATTGGACACGATGCACTTGAAGAGTCTGAGAAACCACTCTTGCAGCGCATCCAGGAAGCCCCCAGCAAGTTCGCGGAGTACGTGAAGAAGACCTGCTGCTGTGTGGCGGATCACGTGCTGGCGGTTATCCAGTCCTTGTACCCAGAAGCAGAAATTGATGATGTCCCGACGGGTAGAGCTGAAGACTGTGAAAAGACCACATTTGAAGAATATCTGAAGCACTTTGACCCTATGGCAGCAGAAGTCATAGAAAACCTGCAATTGCAATAGATATGTATCTTTGCAAGAACAAAGTTATTTGTAATATAAGAATATTTGAATCTTTGTAACATATTTTGTGAATATGCAAAGTTTATATGAGTGAAGACTGCTTTGTGCAAATCTGGCATTCGTGTGCCTTTAAAAAATTACTACTTTTTCTGAGTAGACTTTGAAGTACTTGATAAATCAGTAATCAAAGATTTGTGAATCAATAGATTTATATAGTCGTTTTTGCAAGTTGTGATGTACTTGAAAGTAACAATCGACAATCTTGGGAATAATCTTAATATACCCATAGGTAAAAGCTTTCTAAGGCAAGTTGGCCTTCACAGGTGCTCATCCTAGTCTTAATTATAATAAGTATTTGAACATCCTGACAAAGTACCCGTAGGTAGAAGCTTTGTAAGGCTAGTTGGCCTCTACAGGTGCTCAGCCTGGTCTTAGTCGAGGCTAAGTACTCAGGGATCCTGGTAGTCGTATTAGAGACTCTTCGGATTTTGTCTTTTGTATACTGTTGTATCAACAAGTATCAAAAGGAACTCCGGAAATTATATGAGCTAAAGTAGTCTTATGAGACAACAATAGCCTTTGCTTCAAGAAGAATCAAGAAATCTGATGATGAAAACTCAGAATCCACTTTATTCAATCTTCAATCATGAATCCCGAGAATATTTACAGACTCCAACTGACTCAAAAGAAGAAAATCTAGGCATAGAACTTATGCAGATGTTCAATATTCCAAGAGTCTCTCTCTTCGACTCCTTCGCTGTTCTTTAGACGATATGACCCGGGTCCTGTTACCTTGTGGACGATGAAAGGTCCTTCCCAGCGAGACATTAGCTTGTGCAAACCCGTAGTCTTCTGGATTCTGCGTAACACCAAGTCGTCGATGTTGAACGATCGCTCTTGGACGTTTCTGTCGTGATATCATCGCATCCCTTGGATGTATCTAGCAGAATTCAGCAATGCTGTGCACCGTTCTTCCTCGATCAGATCAATTTCCAGTCGCCTCGTGTCACCAGCAACGCCTTCATCGTATTGCTCCACTCGTGATGACTTGTACATGAGATCGACCGGTAGGATAGCTTCAGATCCATAAACTAGGAAGTATGGTGAGTGACCGGTGGGTTTGCAGGGTTGCGTGCGAAGTCCCCAGACGACATGGCCCAACTCATAGATCCACTTCCCTCCATATTTCCTGTCGTGCTCGAACAATCACTTCATCAAACCGTCTAGAATCATGCCATTGGCTCTCTTGACTTGTCCGTTGGCCATGGGGTGTGCTACTGATGCGTGAACGACTTCGATGCCGTGCCTCTCACAGTGATCTTTGAACTCATAGCTGTTGAAATTGGAACCCAAATCTGTGATAATGCGATGAGGACACACGTACTGAGGACCCAGTGTGTCCGAGGACCGGTGGATGGTCGCTTCCTGGTGTGATGAGTGATTGACAACGTGGTGTGGATTGACGTTTCCCTTGGCTCAAGTATTGCAGGTGTAGAATACGGCTTGGTTGCATTGGTGCAGGTGAAGAACAGGCGCGAAAGGTCTTAGCCATGGCGGCCTCCGAGGAGCGGAGAGACAAGTAGGCTTGGTTCGAGGGACCCGATGGCCGGTGGATCAAGTGCGGTTCACATGCTGGCAAGAACGAGCAAGGGGACGTGGTTCCGGTGCGAGGTAGCGGCTCACAACCGAAGCTCGTACGCGGACGAGAAGCCGGCGCAAGGTGGCGGCAAACAACCGAAGTTTGCGCGCGGGGTTTGGTGATTTGGCCACAAAATCATCGGTGGACGGTTTCCCTTGGTTTGGGCCTCAAAACCAAGGACCGAGGACTCGACGAGGCGGACTTGGGCAGCTGGGCCTGTGTGGGCTGTCAGGGGCGGTTTAACCGCCCCCCAGGGCCGGTTTAACCGCCCCCCCTGGGCTGGCCCAAGAACGGCAGTCGAGGAGCTTCGATCCGGAGGACACGCGGCGTGACTGCAAGGCTTGCGTCGGAGGGAAGCTAGCTTGCAGTGGAAGGTGCCCGAGCCGGAAAATATCTGAAGACCAAATGTCAAACTTGCCCCTGAGGGGTATGTATCACTTAGGGGTAGTTTAGTCTTTAGGACACCACCACTTGGACTACTAATAGGCCCCTTCAGGGCTGGTGGCTGTGATCTCTCTAGTTATCTCTTTAGGTTTTACTTTGAACTTGTTTTCCCCTTCATCCCCTCCACCTAGAACTACTTCGAATCATTCCTAGTTTGTATAGGTGAATTCATGGTTATGTGATTGAGTTTGTGCTGCTCATCTTTGTGCCATGATTTGATTTCCCGAGCTCCCTTTCCTTTTTCTATTTTCGTGGGTATTTTCGGAGCTATTTTTGGGGGATTTTCGTTCTTCTTATTCCCGAGCGTTTTCTCTCGGATTTCTTTGGGGGATTCACGTATGAGTGCCTTGTGCCTCTTTTGCTGGTGATCCTTTGCCCCCAAACGCCGAGAATCGCTCTGGATTTGAGATTTTCGGGATGAACTCGAGGTCATGGTGTTCTTCGCGAGATCTGCGATTCCGGGAGTTGTACTGAGTTAGAGGCCGAGATCTTTTGGGAAAACACTCCACTGGAGGTCTAGATCATCTGACCAAAATCTCGCCTCAAGAGCTCAAGCGGTTTGGGAGATCCACTTTTGTTTTGACTTTTTCCCGAGGCTCCCAGGCCCGGGCGGTTTAACCGCCCCCCCTGGCCGGTTTAACCGCCCCCCTGGGTGTGTTAGATCGAGCCGAGTTTCGGGTCGTTTTGGTGTTGGTTTCGATTGGTTCGAGTTCCGCTGCTCGTTTCTTGTTCCTAGGGTCAGTAGCTTGACAGTGGCTACGTGATCTTGGCAAGATTGCTCTCGGAGGTTTCGGAGTTGGTTTGGGAGAATAGCCGGATTGTTTGGAAAGAATTTTTATCGGCTCCCATTCACTCCCCCCCTCTCTGGTCGCCGTTTCGGTCCTTCAATTGGTATCAGAGCCGGTTACGGGTCTTTGCGACTCTAACCAGTCTAAGATCCAAAGATGGCGTACCAAGATCGGGGTTCCGGGCCTCCGCACTTCGATGGGAAGAACTACCCGAACTGGGTTGCGCGTATGGGCGCTTTCTTGCGAGGCAAAGGAAAGTTGCTGTGGGATGTGACCAAAGATGAGAACTATGTCAATCCCACCAACTTAGATGCCCAGGATGCAAAGGATAGATTTGAGGCGAATGCCCGAGCTGTTGACTACTTGTTCGTTCTTTGTCTGCCGAGGAGTTTGAGCGTGTTTTGGGCGAGGACCTAGCTTGCCAGATCTGGCAGAAGCTCAAGGTAGCCCACGGTGGTGATAGCCATGTCAAGGCTAGGCTTTTCTCGATGTACAGAGGGAGTATGAGAACTTTGCTCATTTGCCTGGAGAGTCGGTTGATGCTTTGTTTCAGCGTTTCACTTCTATTGTCAACAACATGAAAGCCAACATTACCGTGCTCCCATACTCGGATCATGACCGAGCTATCAAGCTCCTGCAAGCACTTGATAGATCCGTGTGGGGTGCCAAGGTTGAGGCGATCATGGAGTCGGCAAACTATGAGACTCTTTCTGTTGATGAGCTTTTCTCGAAGTTGAAGTCTTCTGAGGTTGACAGGCAGTTGCTTGCCAAGGCTAAGAGTCCGACTGATCCCCATAGTCTGGCTCTAGTCGGTGGCTCTGGATATGGACATGCTAACACTCCTAGACACTTTGCTTTGTCTTCTCTTGTGTCCCTTCCAGATGAAGAGTATGAGGTGCTGAGCGAGGAGGATCTCGCGTTGCTCACGAGGAGGTTCGAGAGGATGTACCAGAACCGCAAGGGTTCGAGGCGTGCCGGGAGTACGTGCTACAGATGCGGGAAGATGGGCCACTTCATCGCCGAGTGCCCCGAGGAGATCAAGAACGACTACAACCGCAAGCACCGCCCGCGAGACGACCACAAGCACCGTCCCAAGGACGAGTACCGCGCCAAGAACAAGAACAAGGAAGAGAGAAGATCCAAGAACAAGCACGGTGGACACAAGAAGCACAGATCTCGAGCGATGGTGGCTGATGCGAGCGACATCGACACAAGCTCCACCAACACGTCGTCAAGCTCAAGCAGTGAAGATGAAGACCGCGGCCGCCGCAAGGAGAAGAAGAGCTTGAACCGCAACTTCAACGGCATCTCCTTCGCCGCCGTCGACTACTGCACCATGGCGCACGACTCCGTGAAGGGCAAGGACGACTCCGACTCCGACTCCGAGGATGAGGTATTGACAGATCCCACCTCTTTGCGTCAGGAGATTGCTAGGCTTAGAGCAGTTGGTCGATAACCGCGATGATGTGCTTAGAAAGACCAACAAAGAGAAGAGGGAGTTTAGGTCTTTGCTAGGAGAGTCCAAGGATAGAGTGGCTGAGCTTGAGACCTTGCTTTCTGAGACTGGAAAGAAGGCCATGGAGTTTGAGTCTTTGCTTTGCGAGTCTAGGGAGAGAGCAGCTTCGCTTGAGTCTGAGATTGCTGTTTTGAAAGATGCTCCTCTTGTGTCTGATGAGGTAGAATGCTCGTTCTGTGATGTGCATATTGCTGATCTTGTTGTGCTTAAGGAAAAACACATGAACTGCTTGGATGAACTAGAGAGTGCTAGAGTTGAGCTTGCTGAGTTGAAGTCTAGGTCATCTTTGCTAGGTGCTTGTACTTCTTGTCCTGCTTTGCATGCTCAGTTGCTTGAATCACGCACCATGATTAGTTCACTTGAAGCACAACTTAAATCACCCATTGCGAATTCATGTTCTGCTTGTGATGTTGTTGCTTTGAAAAATGTTGAGTTAGAGCAGTGTGTGAATCGCTTGCAAGATGAGAATGATGAGCTGAGACAGTGTTTGGGTTGGTTGTCTGGTCGTGAGCCTCAGCTCAAGATGTTGATTGCGAGTTTCAAGAGAGCTGATGGTTGTGGGCTTGGTTCTGAGAAGGTTGGTGAGAGTAGTGGTGAGAGAGAGAGAGATCCAGAGAGCTCCACCGCAAACATTCCCACAAACCCACCAAAAACCATTCTCAAGAACACCTTCACACCCAAACCAAACCACCTGCTGAACAAGCTTGACACCACTCCAGATCCTCCCAAGTTTCCACCTAAGTCAGAGAACTTTCAGAGGAGAGTGACCTTTGTGAGGAGTGGGGTTTACCAGCCGAGAGAGAGGGCACAGCCGAGAGAAACCCCAAAGCCAAAGCCAGTCCGCTTCCATTGTGAGCATTGTGGAAGGGATGGTCACCTTGAGGAGTTTTGTTGGAGGAAGAAGAGGGAGGTGAGAAGAGAGAAGGAGGTGGGGAACAGGGACAGGTACTACTCTTCTCGTAGTGTGCCTGTGTCTCGTTCACCCTGGCCGAGAGGCGACGCTGTTGTGCGTACAGTTCCTGTGGTTGCTAGTCGTGGTGTTCCTGCTGTTCGTGAGTTTGCTAGGCGGCCTCCGTTTCGCGGTCAGTTTGGTTCAGGGAGGTTCGACCGTAGCTTTGAGGCTAGGAGAGAGTCTAGGCCACGTTTTCCCCCGCGTGGTGCTAGAGGTCCGATGGTGAGAGACGAGAGGGTGTCACGCGGTAGAGTTGATTTTGCTAACCCTTCTTTTGAGCAGATGGCCCGACACTGGTTTGACTCGTTCTGTGCTAACCCCAGTGTCGAGTCATTTGCTCATTCTCGTTCTCGGTTCTGATTGTGCAGGTGGGAGGCTTGGAGAACTTTTGGTTGATGGATTCTGGCTGCTCGAGACACATGACAGGTAATGGTAAGTGGTTCTCCAGTCTCACCCCGGTGGTGTCCAGGCAGTACATCACTTTCGGGGATAAGGGTAGAGGTAGAGTTTTGTCAGAGGGTGCTATTCAGGTGAGCGACACTTTCATGTTGAAGCGAGTTGCTCTTGTCAAGAATCTTGGTTTCAATTTGCTCTCAGTTTCTCAGCTTCTTGATGAGGGTTATGAGGTTCGCTTTAAACGTGGTGATTCGAAAATTCTTGATTCTCGAGGTGACCTTGTGTGTATGATCATTCCTGAGGGACAGATTTTTCGTGCTGATTTTTCTCGATCTTTTGGTCCTTCACGTTGTTTGATCGCTGGTACTTCTTCTGAGCTTTGGAAGTGGCATAGGAGATTGGGTCATGTGAGCTTTGATTTACTCACACGCTTGAGTGCTCTTGACCTTATCCGAGGATTGCCCAAGCTCAAGTTCGAGAAAGATTTGGTTTGTGCACCTTGTAGGCATGGTAAAATGGTTGCTGCTTCTCACCCACCTTTGACCGATGTTATGACTGAGCGTCCAGGGGAGCTTTTGCACATGGATTTGGTTGGCCCCGCTCGAGTTCGCTCAGTTGGTGGGAAGTGGTATGTTCTTGTGGTTGTTGATGACTTTTCTCGGTATGCGTGGGTGTTCTTTCTGGCGTCGAAGGATGAGACTTTTGATTTTGTTCGAGATCTGATTTTGAGGTTGAAAAACGAGAGTAATGGTGGTGCCATGAGAGCTATTCGTAGCGACAATGGTACGGAATTTAAGAACACTCGTTTTGATGCCTTCTGTCGTGATCTTGGTCTTGAACATCAATACTCGTCGCCATATGTTGCTTGTCAGAATGGTGTTGTTGAGAGAAAGAACAGAACACTTTGTGAGATGGCTAGGACGATGCTAGATGAGCATAGGACTCCTAGGAAGTATTGGGCAGAAGCGGTGAACACGGCTTGCTATGTGTCAAATCGGATTTTCCTTCGTGCTTTCAAGAAGAAAACTTGCTATGAGCTTTTCATGGTCGTTCCCCCCGTGTGAGTCACTTTCGGGTATTTGGTTGCAAGTGTTTCATCTTGAAGAAAGGAAATTTGGACAAGTTTGAGTCTCGTTCGATGGATGGAATTTTTCTTGGTTATGCTAATCATTCTCGAGCATATCGTGTGCTCAATCTTGAAACTAACCAAATCATGGAGACTTGCGAAGTCACCTTCGACGAGACCATACCGTGTAGCTCTTCTGCTTTTGAGTGTGCAGGTGATGATGACTTGGGACAGCCCATATTTGAGGAAGAACAGCTTGATGATGAAGACGATGAGGAGATCCAGGCACCGTGTGGAGATCGTGTACCTTCTACTTCCACTACTACCACGACGATCGACGACGGCCCCTCTGCTACACCTTCGTCGAGTCGCGCACCAGATCGAGCTCAAGTGGAAGCTGATGTTGAGGGGGAGGCAATCTCGAGGCGAGAAGCTCCCCGGCTGGTACAGAGGGATCATCCACCTTCGAAGATCATCGGGAACATGGATGAACGCACTACACGGTCGAGGTCACAGAACATCTCTCATTATGCTCATTCTGCTTTTGTCGCGTCTTTTGAGCCCAAAAATGTTGGACACGCTTTATCTGATTCCGATTGGGTCAATGCCATGCATGAAGAGCTTGAAAACTTTGAGAGAAATCAGGTGTGGAAGTTAGTAGAACCACCTCCAAATTGCCATCCCATAGGAACCAAGTGGGTGTTTAAGAACAAGAGGTAT